>OZ020183.1:28750342-28972416 GCA_963971135.1 Stenus bimaculatus | reverse complement strand
GGCAGCTTTATGTAATTAGATCCCCGTATGGCGACGTATTTATTAATATTGATTTCTAAGTAGGCCACTGAAAAAAGGGCAAAACCACTATCTTTTTCCTAAAAATGTTTAAAATTATATCGTTCCGTAAAAACATGAAAAAAACTTACTTGAAATTCTTCACTTTTTACCCGAAGGACATCACTCCAAGTATTGAATAAATTTGAAACATCAGTTGCTTTTGTTACAACCATGTATTTGGTGTTAAATGATTTTAATTCGGTATGCACATTTTCATCTCCACAGTCCGGTTTTATATAAAGTCCGAATAATTCCAAATTTACTTTAACATTGGAGTGATTCGCCGCTTCTTTTATTAAATCACAGGTTTTACTTTTAACATTTTCCAGAAAAACTATGAAATCCGTATTAATCACATTTTCTTCAGCATTTATACGATAAGTTGCAATGCGATTTTTAAAAGCACTTTTAATTTTAATGATACCGTTTTCAAGTGTCGATGGTAGATTGTTGATGTGCTTCCTTGTTTTTAAGTGAGCCGCGTATAAATTGGAAACAACATCTTCTTTGCAATATGTGCAACGTTTTTTAAATGATCTTTTACCGGCAACACCACCACCCATTTTTCTCTTATTCGAATATGGTTGATTTTGAATCGGTGATTTTTTTGTAGATGTTGGATGCTCATGTCTAACGAACTCCAACCCAGAAAAAAACAATCCACATTCTGCACAAAATATTTGCTGATTATGCCGTCTTCTAATATGTTTTGTTAAATTATCACTTCGTGCAAAAGATTCACCGCATATTTTACAATTAATGCGTGTACATGTTCCACAATTTTTCCCATGCCTTCGCAAATGAGATGCATTGGTGAAATTTTTACCACATTTCTCGCAGACAAGCATTTTAATCTAAAGAATATTAAATTATAATTTTTTTGTTTTTTATTAAAAATAAATTATTTTATTGTTTTTATTTGCATTTTTTGTCCTCAACCCAAGAACTTATATTTTATATTAAAAATAAACTTACCGTTTAATTGGTAGATCTTGAAAAAATTATCGAGTGTACTTATCGGATCGGCAATATTTTTTCAAATGAATGCAAATTTACCAATTGCTGACTTAATAATTAATTTATTTAATTTTAATGCAGTATATGCATTTTATTGCTTCACTTGCATTTTATAAATATGGTGGGTACGGTAAATTAAACATAAAAAATTGCTGTAAATAAAATTTATTTATTGTTTAAATATAAAAAATTACATATTCTTTTAACGTTAGTTTTACTACAGGTACAAGTATTTTTTAAGTGATTTACACAATTATGTCTAAATTGAGCTAAAACATCGCAATTATTTTTTTTCTCTTCTAAATTTTCAACAGTGTTTCGTGTAAATTTCATTAAATAATTCTTCTTCTGATGGCCCTTCACATAAAAGGTATCCTTTATACTGTCCGTAAAACTATCAATTATTTTTTTGAATTCTTTAATTTTAATATATCCAAAACTATATTTTATACAATGATGATTATTTTCGAGCCAGGTAACCAGTTTCCTATCTTCTTTGTTTAAAGCAAAATATGGTTTTTCCGGTTTAAAAAGAAAAGTGTCGACATCCACACCATTTTTGGAAACTGACATTTCTTTTGGAACAAATTTACCATTTATTGTAAAGCCTTGAATGTCAACTATGATTGAATTGGGTTTAGCCATTTTAGTGTATAATTCGCACAATTCCGGAAAGAGGTGTGTACTCAACTACTGCATCACTCAAAATGAGACAATATGCTCTTATATTTTCATTAAATGATGCAGTTGTCTCCATCTCTATTTTTAGATCAACAGTCGAAGATTTTAAACTTTCCTTTTGCTTAGAACAATCAAAGACAAAAAGCATATGTCCTTTGAATTGGCTATAATTAAAAAGAGGTTCATTTGTTGCTCGTGCATAGTAACTAGATTGAAATTGGGAGTACATGTAGTACGTTAGGGCATAATTATCCAAATCCATATTTTGTTTCATGTTATCATACGGGTAGCACTCTGAATTTAGGTGAACTTTAATGTTTTCGATATTCACATGATCAAATTGAGACATATTTTTATTGGCGGTATCCTTTTTATTATTTTGAAAACCGAGGATGACGTAACGGGGTTTTTCCATGTTTGTTGAAGTTTTTACACTCCATATTTCTTTTTTGGTGTTTTTTAGTCCCGGAAGTTCCAACAACTGCCACTTTCGGAAGGGAATTTTTATTGAAACATCCATATTAACTTTTTGAAGCATCTGAAGTTTCACCTCATCATTTATCATAACGTGGGGAATTCGCCATTCTAATTTATTTATTTGAAATTTAAAGTTTTCTGATCCTTTGTAAGCGTTTAAGTCCGTCCTAGAACGAAGTAATACCAATTCTTGTTTCGCATTGATGATTATTTTTTTATAATCTTCACCAAACCCCATAATCATTTTTAAAGGAATGCAAGCAAAAAATGAGTCTTTTTGTTGAAAATGATTTTCCATATGTGGACACCATCCGGCCAAATTTAACACTTTAGATTCTCTTTCCCCGAAGGAAACGTAACCTTTCATCGTTGATGTAATCCCAGGATCTCTAATTTTGTCAACCTCCACCCCATTTAGTTCGTATCTAATTTCTTCAAATAAAAACAAATACGAATTATTTATTAATTTAAAGTCCAAAGTTTGTCCTGCTTCAGGTGTTGGTTTTTTTATTATTCCCTCGAGGTAAATGTAACTCTCACATGGTAAAGTGTACAAGTCTTGATTTTGAATTAATATTCTTATTTCATCATTATTTTCAAAATTTTGCGTCCTGGGCAAGTATGTGTGATATTCCTCTTTTACGATTGTCTCATCAAAAGAAATATCGTTAAATATTTTAAGTTTTGACATGATAGCCGAGAGCTTTTAACAAATTAATACTTTTTAGTGTTAACCGTTTGATAATTTTTTTCTTACTGGCTGTTGCAGACTCTTCTGTCAGCGTTTTATGCTCTTCTTCTTGGACAAATACTATCCCCATTATTTTATCTTAGACCGTTCAATTAATTCAAGACGAACAATGATTTTTTCGTTTCTAAAATTAACCAGCTCTCCGTTTTGGTCCAAAAGTCTAATTGTTATATTATCAATGGTTTTCGTATTTACTGATAAATATGAGATATTATTAGGTTCAATATTTATGGCAAATCCGGGATCTACCGAAGGAAAAAACTCACGCAACGTATGACCCGATTTATCATCGTAATATGACCCCGAAATAATATTACATTCAATTCTCACACTTGAAACTTTAATTATTTCAACCGGTTGATCAGAAACGTGCAATTTGTTGGCTTGATGAATTTGTTTACCCGAAAATCCCAATAGTCTTCCTATCGAATCTGCTGGTTGAAAATCCACGTCATATATACTAAATAATTCGCACTGTAAAGTATTATTATTCGGTTTTAGGCTAAGCGACTTGTCCGGATCTGGAGCGTTTTGGGCATCAGCGGGCAAAATTAAATGTCGTCGCAAATATTTTTCTATATCAGTTATTTCGTAGGAACCGGTTGGGATTGTAATTGATGACGATCCAAAATAAAACTTATTAGAACCTTCTTCTATGTTAGGTATCGTATTGAACGTATGAAATGCAATAAGCCCCAAACAATATTCTGCAGAATTTAGCTCAATTGGTGGGTAATAGTTTCTACTTAAAACAGACGTGTTACCTGTTAGGGTGAAAGTACGAGACATGACTAAAAGGACATTGATAAAAATACTTTATTTATAATAAAAATTCGATACATAAATGACCGCAATTATACGTATTAAATTTCTGATATCTATCGTGATTATACATTATTTCGCTACCCCCAAAATAATTTTGAATTTCTTTAGGTGGTGGTAAGTTACCAAAACTGTCAAAATATTTAACAATATTGCCTTGCTTTTTGTATGCTACCCAATGGGTTCCGGGTCCCGAGTAATTATCCAAATTCACAATTCCACTTTCTCTAAAAAATGGTTTATCCGGTAATTTATCTCGCATAAAAACACCTCTAAAGAATTTAATTTTATTTTGTTTGTTAAATTTCAAAATGTCTACATCACTAAGTGCTCTGCGGGGTAGTTGACTTAAAAGTTTTTTGAATTACGAAGATAAATTCCAAATCCCTTTCGATATGGCTTTAAGTAGAGTCCTGTTCCTTTTTTCCCCAAGGCTATTGCTTCCATTGTTTTATTATGGCGTTCCGCTTCTTGGAGTTTTTTTGAGGCCGTTTTCGTATCCGAAACTGCTTTAGCAATTGCAGCTGTACCTCCAGCCAAACTTCCCAATGCACTAAGTCCAGCGAAAATGGGGATAAGCGGCAAAACTCCTCCGGTTTTGGGTATCGGAATAATGCGCGGAGTTTTTATCTTTTTTCTTCCACCCACATCGCGTACAGCAGCCCTAGCCGCGGCTAATGCAATATTGGTCCCCTCCTTTAATAAGACTTGTGTTTGCTTACTTTTATTGTTTTTATGCTTGAGTCCTTTAATTGCATATTTTGCTTTTTTTACAACACCACCAGTAAAAGAACGATTTTTGGCATTTTTGTTACAGGATCTTATACCCATACCCATACCCAATTTTCGTTTTACTTTCATAGCCGATGCTACAGCCAAGGCACTCGCTTTTTCACCAAATTTTGCATCTTTTGATTTAAATCTCTGCCATGCAGCCTTTTCTAGAACTTTATCTGCCTTATGACGCTCACCCAAATCCATGTTTTGAGAATAGGAAATATCGTGTTCTTTACAAGCCGCGTCTAAAGAATTTACGCCGAGGTCTTGTCGATTTAATCTTTCCTCCAATTTTGTACCAGGTCCGCAATACTGATATCCGGGAATATGCAACTCAATCGGTAATTTATTTATTAGCGAGTTGATGATTCCTCTTCCAACGTGTGAAGCCATTTGAGAGATTTTTTTATGAAACAATCATTATATATAGATATGTCGATACTCAAATTTGCTAGTACGATGGAAACTGTAAAACAAAAAGATACCCTGGCGGTGATAAACTTAGATGAGTATGTGGGTCAAGGATTAAATAAAGTAAAGAAGAAACATGGCAATTTATTGCCAAACTCGATTCGAGCAATAATATGTGGTCCCTCGAATTGTGGAAAAACGAATGTTATGCTTAGTTTAATCTTTGATCCAAATGGTTTAAAGTTTAAAAATATATACATGTATTCCAAGTCATTGTACCAGCCCAAATACCAGTTACTTAAAGAGGTTATGTGCTCCTTGCCTGAAATTGGATTTTTTCCTTATTCGGAGAATACCGAAATTATTAACATAAATGATGCCGAAGAAAATTCGATTTTTATTTTTGATGATGTGGCCTGTGAAAATCAACAGAAGATGAGAGATTTTTTTTCTATGGGTCGTCATAAAAGTCTCGATTCGTTTTATTTATGCCAAACTTATACCCGCATACCTAAGCATCTTATTAGAGACAACGCTAATTTCATCATATTATTTAAGCAAGATGATTTGAATTTAAAGCATGTTTATAATGATCACGTGGGTGGTGATATGAAATTTGAAGAATTTAAGGAATTATGCTCGCAATGTTGGAACGAGAAGTTCGGATTTTTTGTAATTGATAAGGAGAGTGATGTTAACAAAGGAAGATATAGAAAATATTTAGACAGATTTTTTACAAAACTTGTTAGTAACAATTAATCCTTTATCGAAACAAGTCATACGTAGACCTAATAAAACCTGTTCAAGACCTGATAAAACCTGATAAAACCTGTTCAAAAGCTGATAAAACCTGTTCAAAGCTGATAAAAAGCTGATAAAACCTGTTCAAAACCTGTTCAAAACCTGTTAAACCTGATAAATAGCTGATAAAAGCTGATAAAACCTGTTCAAAAAGCTGATAAAACCTGTTCAAAAGCTGATAAAACTTGTTCAAGACCTGTTAAAAAGCTGTTCCAGGTCGTACATCTATTATTTTGTCTTTAATAATGATAATATCTTGCTAAAATTAATAAGAAAGGCGTTGAGGTTAAGAAAAGTTTAATTAAAATTCAAAACGACATTAGGAAAAAGGTTCTTGCCTTAAAATTAGGACGATCTGATGCAGAAGAGCAACTAGCTAAATCTTATAAGCCAATCTTAGAGCCATTAAAAAGAATTTTACTTCAGTCAGATAAAATTGCAGTTAAAGCTGAACCGAAAGAGGAACCGAAAGAAGAAAAATTGGAAGCGAATAATGATGAATCATTAAGAAATTATAAAAGAAAAGCTACTTCTAACAAATATAAAGCACCTGTTAAAACACCTAAATTGACAGATACTGTATATGAGGATGTGGTACATGATGATTTGGATGATTATGTATTTGAGGAGGAGAGACCATTCTATCAATCATATCTTGAAGATGTAACACCTGAAGTTTATGATCAGTTTTTAGAAAAATTTGATGAACTTCCAAAGCAGTACATTAATGGTTTAATGAAGGATACAAAAGATGAATATGATACCACCTATGGCATTATATATAACCCACTTACGGAAAAATGGCAAATTGGAAAATCTAACATTGTGTTAAATGGTGCAGATTTGATTATTGAAAAGAAGATCTACAAAGGAACCCCAGGTCTTTATGAACTTTTATTTAAGAAAGATCCTGAGAGATTTAATAATAATGATAAAGAAGCATATAAGGAAATATTGGAAAAGAGTTCTGCACTGAGAAGAAACGGTGATCCAAGTCAGCAAATTAAAGGTTCAAAGTCTTACAAATATCAAAATATAATAAAACCTTTATTTGTCGAACCAACTCTTCCAAACCGACTTCAGAGTTACAGCGGTCCTACAACAAGAGCATCACGAAATAGAATTGGAACCGGCTTTTTGAAATTAACACAAAAACCATTGGAATATGTTTACTGGGATGACCCTAATGAGCTGGTAGATCGATTGTGTTTATTACATGCGTCAAGAGGTGTGGGCAATAATTCTCATGAAAACGAAATTATTAGAATTGAGGAAGAACTTAGAGAGGCAAATTTAATTTTATAATTCACATAAATGGGTGTGCTAAGTCAAAAATATGCAGTTATCATTTATGATTGACATCATGAGCGTCGATAAATTTGGACGTCACCTAAAAAATATCAATTCGATAAAACCTGGTCCTCCAGGTCCAGGCTTTTTGTTTACCAGAGATGGGAATTTTTATCTCGAAAATAGACGATTAACAGAACTATCAACACCAATCGATTCAATGGATGCTGTAAATAAAAAATTCGTTGATGATTTAGAATTAGAAATAATAAGAAAAATAAATAACTTAAAAACTACTTTAGAAAATGAGCATAATGAAAATATAAACAGTATATTAAAAGATGTTAACCAGCTTATATCAAATTTAGAGAAAACTCTGGACTCAGTTACAAATAAACTTCTCTATCAGATGGATACAAAAATCGATAAGAGTACAGCAGAAATTAAATCGTACATTCACAATCAATATTTATATCAAGAAAAATGAGCGACGTGAAGCAAGATATTGTAAATGAACTTCATAAACCGGCTAGAAAAAAATTTCAAAGACGAAGAACTATTATTAAGGGCATTGATGATTTATGGCAAGTGGATTTAGCTGAATTTCAACTTTACGCACGGGAAAATAAAGGATTCAAGTATATATTGGTTGTTATTGATTGTTTTTCTAAATACTTATGGGCTGTTCCTGTAAAAGATAAAAGTGGATCCACCATAACAAACGCGATGATAGCAATATTTAAAATGGGGAGAAAACCTTCAAATTTGCAGACAGATCAAGGCAAAGAATTTTACAATAAAAACTTTTCAGAACTTATGAAAATCAACGGAATAAATCACTATTCAACATTTAGCATCATGAAGGCGTCCATTGCTGAACGTGTTATTCGCACATTAAAGGAAAAAATTTACAAACACTTCAGTTTAGCTGGAAAGTATAAGTGGTGTGATGTTCTGGAAAAAATTATCGAATCTTACAATAATACTAAACACACAACAATAAAAATGAAACCTGCTGACGTTTCAAAGAAAAATGAATATTTTTTATTAAATACAGTTTATTCTCATATAAAAATAGCCGGACGTGGTAAACTAAATGTTGGTGATGTCGTAAGAATTAGCAAACAAAAAGCGGTTTTCGACAAAAGTTATTTGGTAAACTGGACCACTGAGCTATTTCGTGTAAAAAAAATAAATATTACCAATCCAATAACGTATTTATTAGAGGATATGCAGGGCCAATCCATAAAAGGAACATTTTACTCGGAGGAATTGCAAAAGGCTAAACATGAAGATGCATATCTTGTGGAAAAAATTGTTAGAAAAAAGAATAATAAAGTGTTTGTAAAGTGGCTTGGGCTTGATAAATCGCATAATAGCTGGATCAACAAAAATAATGTTTTGTAAAATAAGATGTTTATAAACGTTCCTTGTTTCATCTCTACTTACTTAAATTTCATTAAGTCTATTAAATTATTGCATAATAAACACTAAATTAAAAGTATTTATAAGTAAGCACATACTTGAAGTTACTTTAACCTCATTTAACCAAGATAATATATTCAAATAATTTAAAATATACTTACCCTTTTAAATATTTAAATTGTACTTACCTTTTTTTTACAATTGTAATTATAATAAAAGAAAAGGTTTATAATGGAAAAATAAAAAGTAAAAAAATTGAAGTTCACGTTTTTTTATTAATTAATTTATTTATAAAAAATATTATTTACAAGATTTATACATTATTTCTATAAAAATTATTACTTAAACTATCATCTAAATGTTTTTGTATGGAATTTCTTAAAAAATAATTAAATTTTATATACAATTCATACAATAATTTGACTTCAGCGAGTTCTTCATCACTTTGCAATAGTCCTATTATGTCACTGTTTTGCACTGTGAATCGATTTTCATTAACACATTTTCTAAATACTTTGTCAATGAGTATCTGGAAGGGTTGAACATCTCGAAGTCCCACTCGATTAAAAACATCTACGTAGAATTGAGCCATGTCATGAATATTTTGGAGAGATTGTATTCCCAGATAAAACACCTTTCCATCAACATTTCCCTTTAGTTGCACCCAATTACTTTGAATGGTCGCCACGTATTCGGTTAAGTAAATGGTATCTTCCTGCTTACCATTTAATAAGCTAATAATATTGGGCAGGAAAAGCAGCAATTCGTTGAATGTTGAGTAGACGAACTGAATACCATTACCATCCTCATAATTGGATTTAGTGATTGCCGCAACTGGTTTGAAGTTCGTAAAAGGATCCAGTCCAAATCGGATGACTTTTGATCCGCAGGTGTTTATGGGGAATGTCTCCTCAAATACCAATCTTTTTTCCTCATACTTCAACCCATAATTGGACTGGGGTGTTGGTGTTGGTTTCTCCACGAAGGTGTTTTGAGATGATCTTCCCTTCCAATGATTTTGAACATTGTAGTCATGCGATGTGGTCAGCCCCAGATCTTGAGATGATGTATGGGGTTGTGGTTGTAGTGGTCCAATAAACTTGAGGTTGCCAAATTCTTCTTTCGTTTGACCTGGTCCACAGTAGGGGGTTAAGGTGACTGGAGATGCTCTCCCCTTCCAATAGTTCTGGACGTCCTTGTCAATTGTTTGGAGCTGGGATGTTGTCAGCTCATCCAGATCTTCTAATGATGGTTGTTGTTCCAACATCTTCAGCTTGCCGAATTCTTCTTTCGTTTGACCATTTCCAGATCTGTAGTAGGGATTCCTCAACTGCTTGGATAAAATTGTCTTCTTAAACATCGTTGTTTTGCTTCTCGTTCTGTTGCGTGTTATTAACTCGAACTGATTGTGCACTTGTACCTTGACAATATTTATACAAAAAATTTGTAAATTCTACAAATTATATTTTCTATTTCATTAAATTTTTGCTGATTTAAAAGTTGAACGATCTAAATTGTTAAATCGCTTTGAACGACATTTTTTTTAAACAAAAATATTAAGTTTTAGATTGTATTAAATATGTGATTTATTGTGTACTAAACTAAAATTTATTTTCATTCAACTTATATTTTCTTTTCACTTTTTCAAAAATAAATATTATAATAAATTACCGAATAATATATACATATAAAACAAAATCATTTTTTAAATAAAAATCAAACTATTTTAAGAAATTAATATTTTTTAACTCTACATTTCGTTAAATTTTTATAATCTTAAATATATTAAGGCGCTTTAAATAGCGTTTTCTTTTAAACAAAAATATGTATGATTCTGTTTTACATTATTTTAAATATTTGATTGATTGTTTACATTAAAGTTAATTATCAGTTGGTTTAGTACTTTTTTTCAAAGGTAAATAATAGAAAACATTTTAAATAAAAAATCTAATAATGAAACATATCAATTTATTTAAACATGTGTTAATTCCTTAAAAATAATCATAAATTAACATTATCTAATAAAGATGACAAAAGATATATCTGTTCAGATGGAGTTAAAATGCTGGCTTGGGGGCATAAAAATATAACAAAAGATCAACCAGAATTGTTTTAGTTTTAATGTAAATATTTTTTTTAATAATTTGTTTTTTATATTTATATTTATATTTATTTTTATTTATTTATTAATAAATTTTTAAAAATTTAAATTTTTTATTTTATTTTATTTTAAAAATACCACTATTAATGTGAAAAGTTAATCGTAAGCACTTTTTAAATAAGTTAAGTATTTTTGCTACATTAATTGTCTGATTGTCACAACAGCTAAGTCTTTGCAATCAAAAAGTTATCATTTACAAATATATTGCATATCTAACTAAAGAAATGATAACAGCTTAGTGGTCACAACCGCTAAGTCCTTGGAATTTAAAAAACGCAAAACAAAAACTGTGGCTTCGATTCACGGTGGCGAGTGTTTTTTTTTAAGCTTTGACGCTTTGCCGCAAAATTCAGATGGCGCCACTACAATTAGTAACTAAAGCTACCGATTCGCAGAGGGCAGCACTTGTCAATACTTACTTAAGTATTTAACCAATCAAACAATTAAAGTATATCAAACAAAATGTAGATGGGGTTGATGGGCTCATATATCGAATACTTACGCTATTAGATTGTAGAGGGAACACTTGATTAATTCATATTTACTTAATGAGCGGAGGGTTAACCAATCAGAGACACTGGGTGGGAGCATTAATTAGGAAAATGGCCGAAATTATTGAGGGGGGATCTGGGTGGGGAGGATTAGCCAATCAGAGCAATTGAAGGTGTGGAAATTTAAGGGTGGGGGCCAATCAAAACAATAGGAGGAGGAGTTAAGGTGGGGCAGGAGGCCAATCAGAGCAATTGGGGGAGGGATTTGGGAGGGGGAAATTTTATGACGTCATATGGGGAATCTACATGGGGGGCGGAGCCTCCTCCGGCGGGTTGGCGGGTGTTTTAGAATCGGCTAATCTCCTCTACTGTCGTCGTGTCACACAGCTCATCAGAGACAGAGGTAAGACCTACTAGAGACAACGTCGCTGATGTAAGGTTCGCCCTTTCCGGCTTCTCCCAGGTACCTGACCCCCTTCGGCTCTTGTATGCACCTACCTGCTCCACTTCAAGGTCAACACTTAAATCAACAAGTTCAACACATCCCCTGCACTGCAGCGTTTGCCCTCCTTATTTTCTGTGTCTACACAGGTCCGGCACTGCAGCGTAGAGGACACGCGTAAAAACCCTCCATTCCCTGGCCCGGCCTTTGCAGAGCAAAGACCGGAGCATAGTGGAGTAGTACTCCCCTTAAAATTAAACAAAGTGCATCAAAATCACCAAAAATGGACGAAGAATCACAACATAAGTTCGAAAAACTAACAACATTAACAAACAACTTAAAAACTGAAAATTTTAACCTAAAAAGGCAAATAGATGAATTCCAAAATGTGTACCAAAACATCACAAAAGAAAATAAAGAAAACCGAGAGCTAATCAAGCTCCAACAGTTACAAATCGAGGAACTTCTGAATAAACATTCCCCCACCATCGTAGACAACCCCAAAACAATAGACGACGTCGACGACGTCGAGTTCGAAATACCCAAATACCACCAAAACAAACGAAAAAGCTCATTCCAATCAGTCGATCAACCATCACCGAACTCATCGAGCGCCCACAAGGAGCAATCTAAACGTCAGGCAACAGAGCAAAGAATCACAACAGCCTCGCAATCACCAAAGGCAAGCCAACCATCCGGCGTAACAAAACCAAACAAAGCGAACAAAATTCCACCAATAACTTTAACAGACAAAAACCAATGGCCCTCGCTACACCCAATTCTACAAACAAAAGAAATAAAGTACGATACTGCAATCAGCGCACAAAAAGGAATTCGAATTCACCCTAAAACCGCAGATGATTACAGAAAAATTATCAGAATAGCAAACGACGACAAATTCGACACGTTCACACATCAACTCGAGGAGGAAAAAACCCTCAAAGTAGTTATAAGAGGATTAATACACGCCATACAGGAAACAGACGTAGAAAATGAACTAAAAATAAAATTTGGCCTTCCAGTCATCAAGGCCAAACGAATGTCAGGGTACGGAAGAGTCTACCCAATGATGTACGTCCAACTTGTCAAAAACGAAAAAGAGAAAGAAATATTTGATGTCATAAGATTAGCAGGACTTACCGTAACTGTAGAAAACAAAAGGTCAAATGGCGCAACAACCCAGTGTTACAGATGCCTGAAATTCGGTCACGTGGCACCCAGATGCACTGCTCAACCTGTATGTATGAAATGCTCTGGGCCACACTTTTCATATGACTGCAAGGTTGATTTCAACGAATTTGGACTGAAATGCCCTAACTGCTCTGAACCGCACCCGAGCAACTACCGAGCAAGGCATTCATCGATGCCTCAACTCCAAAAACTAGAACCTTCAGACCCGTAAATCAAAACAACTCTTACGCAAAAGACACCTCCAATAACATCAACAGTAACAACCAACCTAAATTTTAATTTACAACACCCTAATTCGATCTCAAATGCTTATGCCAGTCCCATATGGCTTACAGAAAACAACAGAAACTTAAAAGCTCTCCAACAGAGAGAGAACGCAATAATTAGACGCATCACAAACTCACCCTATTACGTCTCAAATAAAACAATAAGGAAAGACCTAAAATTAAAAACAATCACGGAACACATTAATACAATAAATGACAACTTCTTCCGGAAGTTAGAAGCGCAAAACCAACCAACAACCTAACATCAGTCCCCTAAATGAAGACATAAGCAACTTATAAGTCCAATAATCACAAAAGAAGCGTGAGTTAAAGGTGAAAGCATGAAAACCATCAATCACCCAAATGTTCGCGGAGGTGGAGTTTTAGTGGGTAAACTCTGCACAGTTTGTAGTGGAGCCCCACACTCTGTGCGTAAATGCATTTCTCCACCTCGTACTAAAAAAAAAAAAAAAAAAAAAAAAAAACGCAAAATGTGGCGTAGCTCCATCCTGTTGAAATACCAACTGATCCTCGAGGTAGCCCTCACCATTTTCCATTATGTCAGTAAGTAATGAGGTCTTGTAGCAACTCCAAACACATTGCTTCATTTAAATTATCGGGCATGAACAAAGGGCCAACGATTCGATCACCATAAAAGCCCGCCCAAACATTTAGTTTCTGTGGATATTGGGTATGTATGTAGCAATCAAATATTAAATGATTCTATTTATTACAATAAAATAACAAATACAACTGACACTTAATTAAATAACCATAATAATAATTCTCCTTAGTTACCTAAGTGTACTTGATTTTTATTGACCCCCAATATGTACTTCTTGGAATATCCCAGGTTTCCTATCTGATCAATATCGACAGTTGTGGCGATTAACTGTACCATTTAAAATTATAGCGTCGCTTTCCGACATTATTTCACAAAACTCTAAGCGGCGTCAAAGTCATCTTCATTCAGTTTCTGACCTACTTGAATTTTGTATGGGTGGAATTTATGGCGTTTCAAAATTCGCTGAATGCTGGTTTGTGCTTAATGTTGGATCAATGGCCACTTGTCCCAAAACCCCTACTTCATTATCTTCGTTCCGTACTAGATTTTCAGCACGCCTCATTTTATTTTTGACGGACCCAGTTTCTTGAAATTTTTCGATTAAATCCAAAAGATATCTTACACTTGTTTGTTTGTCATCATGTTGTTGATTAAACACTTCGGTCGCTCTTTGGGCACAGTTATTATTTCCAAAAAAGAGGGCTACAATTTCAACCCTTTCTGCAATTGAATATACCATAATTCCTAAATCCCTCCCCCAATTGCTCTGATTGGCCTCCTGCCCTACCTTAACTCCTTCTCCTTAAAACACTTTAGTAATCTGCTTAACCATATTTTTTAAACAAGATATTATGGAAACTTAAAATAAAATAAAAACATATTTTTGGTAATTAAATGAATTTATAAGAGTGATAATTTCGCTAAATAAATAAGAGACAATTCAATTCTTAATCAGCATTGAACATGTATTAGGTATTAGCTCACAATAAAATGCATCCATCTCAAAATAATGTAAACGTAGAGCATAAAAGGTAACTTCCAACGTTTTGAAATGCTGAGGTAATTTAACATCTTAATCAGCAAAAAAAAAATATCTCTTTGAACTTTGCAGCCATGTGCAAAATGCATATATTTCAAAATGATGTAACAAAAATCAATATTTTTTAATAATTTGTAATATTAAATACATAATATAATTAATTGGGATATATTAAAAATCTTCATTGCAATAATTGTGAATTATTCATCTTACGCATATGTGACATTTTTATAATTTACTCATTTTTTTATTATTATGTGTATGAGTGAAATGAAATGGTGATTAAATTACAATCTTGCAAAAAATAAGTATAAATATTGAACATTTACAATGCATAAAATAGTTCCAATTTGTATTGTGCAACGGCAACCAACAAGCAACAGTCAGCAGGATGTTGAAGAAGAATTCAAAAAAGATGCCCAAATTCAACTTCAACCCATACTACAAGCCAAGGCCCTCAACCTCCAATGCAGAAGAAGGGAAGCTGAAGATATGCGAACCATCCTCATTCCTCCAGGACGATTGGCAGTTAACACCATCCCAGCTGCAAAAAATTGATGCCGATGTAGAAAAAGCGTTCCCATCACCACAGCTCAACAAACCCAAGTCCCGTGATTATGGGGTCAAATATGAAACTAGGAGGCTGTTATTTGAGGAAGTCTACCCACTTAACATCTGCGGATCGAAGGTGATTAGATTTGGAGTGGATCCCTTCAACAGCTTCCAGCCAGTTGTTTTAATGTCGAAAACTGGGTACGAAAATGTTGTTCGGTTCAATCATAGCACCTTTAACGAATTAGTATTCTTCGTGCCGAACATGATAAATACTATCAACAGTAAGGGGGAAGATGTTATCAACCTCACCGAGTACGTGGTGAACATCCAAAGCAACTGGGCCCAGCTGAAGAAGATTGATGGGGACGAGAAAATATGTTTCTATCTGGGGGTGCAGTCACTCCAAAATCTGCAAGACATGGTTCTATTTTATCTGGAGAGGTTCAACAGTGTGGGTCTCCGAAATTGGCAGCCCTTCGAGGACTTCCTCCACCAAGTATACAGCAGGGTCCTGAATGATAATCGGTTTGAGGTCCAGAATTCCGATATTTTGGCACAAATCAATGAGGATCAGAATGAGGATGTTCGGGCATTTTTGTGCGAGGTGTATATTAAGTTTAATTCATTTTTAAAGAAAAAAATTCAGGATCTCTTAAATTTAAGTTTGCACACAAATCGTTTGTATTAAATATGTTTCTTTTATTTTAAGGTTTAATTTTTATATTTAATTTTATTCTAGGTACTATTTTTGTCTTTTAAAAATAAATGCATATTTAAATTTATTTATTTTTTTATTTTTTAAATTTATTCACCATAACTTACTAACTAAAATAAAGCACGGTAAGTAAACATTTTTTGTTTTTAAAATTATTTATCATAATAAATTATTTAAATTTAATAAAATTAAAAGTATTAAGTTCAACACTCCTTTACAAAACATTATTTTTGCTAATCCAGCTATTATGAGTTTCATCAAGGCCGAGCCACTTGACAAACACTTTATCATTCTTTTTTCTAATAATTTTTTCAACCAGATATGCATCTTCATGTTTAACTTTTTGTAATTCCTCCGAGTAAAATGCTCCTTTTATGGGTTGGCCCTGCATATCCTCTAATAAATACGTTATTGGATTCGTTATATTCATTTTTTTTACACGAAATAGCTCATTGGTCCAGTTTACCAAATAACAAAAACACTTTCATAATTCATCTTTACAATAATAAACTAACCTAACCTAATTATTAAAAAATAAACACATTAAGTACTTAATTATTTATTATTTTTGTAATTTCTTTAACATCGTGATGCCCCCAAGCTAACGTTGTAACTCTATCTTCACAAATGTAGCGCTTATCATCGTTACTTGATAATGCACTTTTATTCTGTTTGCGAAAAGATAGTGTGATAAATAGATTTAAATAAATTTTGTTTTTTATAAATTTTTTATATTTTTGGGATCAAACAAGGTATCTTTAAAGTCTTTTTCGGTTAGATCATTTTTTACAACACTAGTTTTAACACCTTTATCTTTTTTTTTGTCTATTCACCAACCACATTGTATGCGTACATTTTGGGGCGTAATCCAACAAATTCGTACATTATCAGGCCACGATTTTCTTCCTTCATTAAACCTAATACTGCTTTAATAATTAATGGTATTCCATATGGATTATTTAAATTAAAATTTGAAGTGTCAAAAAGCTCAATATTATTTTTTATGTCTTTATAGAAATCTTCTGTCTCAATGTATAAGATAAAGCTGTCTGTATCCATATAACAAAGTTTAACTTTGCTTTCTTATTTCTTTTTAATAAAATTATAATAAAAATCATACATTAAAAATGTTGAAGTTTCTAACACCCGAAATCGGTTTCGAAGAGTTGGTTCGACAAATAAAGGTCTTACTATATTTTGATATTTGTTAATCTTTTTAATGTCAATATACATTTATTTATTAACAATCGTTTCACATGTTTTTATAGTAATGCTGATTAAGCAGATGCATTATCTTAATTCTTGGAATAAGTTTTATGGGGAAAATAAATACCTAATATCTAATTATTTTAAACTTATAAATAATTATTCAATTTTCTAATACTTTTTTACTCAACATAGATTTTGAATACTAAATGTACGCAAAATTAGAAAAGCGACTTTTAAAAAAGATTTTTTTGTAAATTAATGAATAATGAAAAACGATGGAAAATGTTGATAACCTGGTGAATTCGTTGGAAGGATGTTGGAAAATGTAGAGGGGTGGAAAGTTTAATATCAAAAGAAAGAAAATGGGACTTCATGGTCCTGAATTTTCCTATTAAATGTTCCCCCCAGAAGTTCATCGATGGGTTAATATTTTTTAATGTCAAGTGTCGCCCCCCTCAAAATAGATAGTCTAATTATATGAGTAAAAAAGTATTAGAAATCGAGTAATTATTTATAAGTTTACAATAATTAGATATAAGGTATTTATTTTTCCACAAAACTTCTTCAAAGACTTAAGGTAGTACAGCTGCTTAATCAGCATAAACACATTTCATTGAACTTGACAAACAAGCAAATGGCGGTTAATAAAAAATGAATACAACTCGAAAATTATAGAAACGTAATTTAAACATTTTATTAATTTATAATATATTACGAAAAATGTAACGTGAAAAAAATTTAGGAAAAAATGTTATTCTAAATTTTTGAACAATTTGTGCAATACCCCTCACAATATGCATCAACTTTTATATAACTTCACAAAGTAAATTTCATGGTTTTGAGACTTCACCAAATATTGTAATCTCAGCATTTTGTACTAGGTAGAAGGACCAGTTTATAAAAAATTCGGTTAAATCTAAAAGTAAAAGATGAATTATATTTCAATTCGGTAAAAAAACAATACGTGTTATTTTAAAATTAACGATGTCACCTCTGTCATCATCTCATTTTTCAATAGCTTTAAAGGTGGATTTACATGTAAGTCAACGTTTTAAAACCTATGATTGACATATTTCAAAATCACTAGTAGTAGGTAATTCAATGAGTGCAAGCCAAAATTATAATAGAATTTATAAGACTCCATACCACCCCCTTCCAAAACGACGATTGACAAGGAACCCTCTTATCCATTGCTACTATCGACCTCGTCATGTGGAACATTACCCATTATCCATCATGCAAATCCACCTCAAGAAAACTATAAGGAGGTGTTGTATGTCTGCTGTCATCTCATATAAATATGGTAAATAAACGGTAAATGTAAATTATGTGTCTTGGAGTTTATGCGGCAATTAGAAGGTTCTTTAGAGCCTCCTTTCCAAGTAAGTTTATAAAATAATATTATTAAAACATTTAATTTTAAATAAAAATTTATTTTGTTGTTAGACATTCAATAAAATGTATGTGGGGGAGGCCCCCAAAGAACTTGACGAGTGTATAATTTTTGCCGCCTCTAAAAGGGGCTTCAGGGGGTGGAAATATTCCATCTACGTGAACCTAGTGGATGATGATGAGCTGTTTATTGTTCACATGGTAAGTATGTGTATGTGTTTTTACTGTTATTAACATATTTTTTTCTTTTTCTTACTTATAGGAAGATGAAGAGGATACGGAAGGTTGCCCTGGGCATTGATGGTTGTAACCCCCACCCCACCCACATTAGAAAATATATAGCATTAATATATGTATATTAATCATAATAAATTTATTTAACAAATTTTTTTTCTTATTTAACTTAAATAAAATATACAGAACCTTTTGCAACTAAAATATATAATTAAATCATGGTAAGTAAAAATTTTAAATTTACTCTTTATCAAATAAGCCCAATGTGACCTTCATGAAACGTTCTTTTTAATTCAACGATAATATGATTCATCCAGCCAAATCGGGCTAAAACTTTTTTTAATTAGTTTTATCGATTCTAAAATTAGTTTATAAGATTTAATAAGTTACTCCTTTGCATCAGATCATTCCATCCAATTTTAGAGGTAGGGCTTTTTTCCAAAATATTATTTTAAACGTTTACTTATACATTATTCTTTAATCATCTTGAAAAGTTATCATTTATAATAAATATTTCCATAATAAGCAATTTTTAATTAATAAAAGCAATTTTTAATTAATATAAGCAATTATGTTCTTTTGAATTTGGATTTTATTTTATTTTTAAAAATGGTTGGGAAGGGGTCTGTAAAGATAACGTAAAGACAATGTGAAAGGATCTTTAGGCATCAGATCGTCCTAATTTTAAGACAAAGACCTTTTTCCTAATTTTAAGACGAGGACTTTTTCCTAATGTCGTTTTTGAATTTTAATTAAACTTTTCTTAACCTCAACACCTTTCTTATTCATTTTATCAAGATACCTACAGTTGTACGACCCAGAACAGCTTTTTTAACGGGTCAACCCGTTCAAAAGCTTATAAAACTCGTTCAAAAGCTGATAAAACCCGTTCAAAAGCTGATAAAATCTGATAAAACCTGTTCAAAAGCTGATAAAAGCTAATAAAACCTGTTCCGAAGCTGCTAAAACCCGTTCAAAAGCTGATAAAACCCGTGAAAAGCTGATAAACCTGTTCAAAAATTAATCAAACCTGTTCAAAAGCTGATAAAACCTTTAAACCATATCTGCCTTATGACGCTCACCCAAATCCATGTTTTGAGAATAGGAAATATCGTGTTGTTTACAAGCCGCGTCCAAAGGATTTACGCCGAGGTCTTGTCGATTTAAACTTTCCTCCAATTTTGTACCAGGTCCGCAATACTGATACCCGGGAATATGAGTAGTTAAGCTGGCGGGTTCCTGTGACACAAACCGTTACTTTTGGCGGGAAAGTCTCTGATTGGTTGAATTTGAATTTTCAAATTTGAATTTTTGAAATGGAGCTCTGTGATTGGTTGAATTTGAATTTGGCTCGAAGTTGAGTGGGCGTGGTTTTGTTGTGTACCTACTCGGTCAGGACGATAGGCGTCGTAGTTAAGGTGACAAATAATTAAATTTGCAAGAAACAACTTTAACTACTATACAACAAGTTTATTTGGAGAAAAATACTAAGAGTTGGTTTTACAAATATACAGTTACTAGGTTTAACCGACGATGTTGTTCACTAGAACTTGGTAACTTGAAAGAGTAGAAATGTGTTCTTGATAATGAGTGAAAGAGTGAAAGAGTATTTGGTGAAAGAGTGAAAGAGAGTGAGTTCTTCGTGTGCAGCCCTTTTAAGGGTGCTCGTAGTCGATGGTCTCGTAGTTCGTAGTATCTCTCTGATTGGTTAAACTCACAGGTACTTAAATTAAATATGGTCAATTACAAAATTCTGCTAATACTAGAAATACCTAATTTAGGGATTTAAGATAATCTTCCAGGAACAAGGTCGTTGTAGTTAATTTATTTTAAATTAACGAAAACTTTTTAAAAACACTTTAATTTATTTTATTTAATTATTTATTTTACTTTTAATAAAACGTGTTAACAATTACGGAGCTGCTCAACAACTGATAAAAAGGTATTAGTTTCTTACATGTGTAACAAAAAAACTGATTAAGCAAAATATAAAAATGCAGCAAAGATACATGATATGTGTGCAATTATAATCTAAGCACTTTTTATTTAATAAATTATAACATATTAAGATATTTAACTCCTCCATCCTTAAAGGAAAGTCCGGGTCACAGGGCTCGAAGGGGTATATCATTCACGTTGAGGATTTCTTCTTGAGGGACCTGATGAACCTGAGTTTCTTTTTTCTTTCTTCTGATACAAACGAAAATTATTGCTATTATTGCAGCGAAGTAAAATAAAATGGACCATAAATTAGGAGATCTGGCAAAACTGATATTATTTAATCTTGGGATAGTTTCTTGAATTTTTTGTGTATATTTTTGAAGATCGTCGAGTTGAAATTTTTCGAGATGTATTTCGTAATTTTTGTTGATCATCTTATCTTCTTTGAATTTTGAAATTTCTGGCAGTGGTACCATGTTTTTTTCTGGCATGAAGTTTTCGTCGTTCATGATTACAGTTTCTTCAACTTGAATTGAGCAGTGGTAAGGAATGGTGATCAAGTGAGTTCCCACGATGTTTTCAAATTTTTCTTGTTTGCAGTTCGACTTTAACTTCTTTGGGGTTGTTGCTATTAGTAACCATTGATTTGTTGACTCGATTTTCTGGATGACTAATTCTGGTAGCCGAAGTTGATGTAATTGACATGTTGAGTAGTTAGATTTCATATGAAGTAGTTGGATCTCGCACGGATTGTCTTCGTAAGATGATTTGATTAAATCGATTTTGGTGCACAAGTATTGTTTCGATTTTATCTTCTCGCAAGGTTCATTATTGTAAGCATAATACAGTCCACTCGTCAACAAATATTTGTTTTTTGGAATAATTGTTTTAAACAATTTATTTGCTTGCAAAGTAGGAATCGAATACAAATGAAAATAGTCATAATTTTCTGAATTTGTAATGGGAATTTCTAATAAAAATTTAATTTTGTTGTAAGAGGTATAACATTTGATTGAAATAATTTGTTCGTAAAAGTGAATGTTTTCAATTTCGATTGGTAAAGGTAATTGATGCCTCGATAACTTTGACTCTACTTTTTGTAATTCATAAAATAATTCGTGTGATTGAATTATCGACGGATGCAATGTGTTGATTTTGGCAAATGTGACAGAACTTTCGATTTCTTGTAAAACGTGTAGTAGAACATTAAAAATCGCTATCATTTGGTCAAAAATATTTTTCAGGTGATGAAAATTTTGAATTTGGGAGATCTTATCTTCGTCTTTTAATTGTAAGGCTTGTATTTGTAAAATACGTGATTTCAGTAATAATTCGTTATGCTGAATTGAGTTGACTGTTTCGTTAAATTTTTTTATCACTGCTGTTGTTATTGAAGCTTGAGTTTTTATGGAGTCATGAAGGATGTGTTCGTTTGATTCTAATTTTGAAATTATATTGTCATATCGAACACCATCAGAAGCATCGAGATTGCCGGTGATAGTTTTGTAAATTGTTCCCATGCCGTTAATGAGGCCACGTTTACTTCTTTCTTGCTCGTTTTTTGTAGTAATTAAATTATTTAATTTATTGGCTGTAGTGTTAATAAGTAAGTTTAAAGATTTGTCATAATTTGAAATTTCTCTTTTATAGTTTGTATCATTTAAGTAGTTGTCGATCGAATTTAAAAGGTCGAGATGTTCATTTTGTAACTTAGATACTTCGGTGATTAGAGGGTTTAAATCATAATATCTTATTAAAGTGTAAGTTGATTGTTGAATCTTTGCGGTGCCCAATTTAAATGGAAGGATACCAGGGTTATTAGATAAATTACTGATAATGATTTCGTCTTGTCCGAGGACCAAGGGGAATCTGTAACAATAGTTATTAATTTAAAGATTGAAAGTGTAAGGTTGTTTGAGTGGGCGTTTTACGTGGTCAACGTGTATCTTTTTTAGCTGTCCGGGTTTATGGTGGTTTGCTATCTTTAGTGTATTTCTGTTTACGTTTCGAGCAGTTGTTGGGGTTAAAAATCGTTCAAAAGCTTTGTTTTCGTTGCTTGGCATTTTCTTGGGTCTGATTTCGTCGCCTAAAGAAAATGGGTTTGGTTCACAGTTTTCATTCAGTTTGAATATTAGTTTTTCTTTATTCTCTCTTAGATTTTCATTTAATTTTGAATATAAAAGTTTGGTGTTTTCTCGGTGATTTTGAATATAAGAATTCATTATTTTGGAATCGATATTTATATCGAATGGGTTTTTATTTTGGATGTGGCCTGAGATGATTTCGAATGGTGTTAATTTCGTACTTGAATGAATCGTGTTGTTGTAGGCATTTATAGCGTATCTTATCTTTTTGGAGATGTGGTTGGTTTTGTTTTCGGGTATGGTGTTGATTAAACGAATGTGTTCATTTAGGGTGCTATGAAGTCGTTCTATTAAGCCATTTGAATTTGGGTGATACACTGATGTTAGGTGAAATTCGATTTTATGAATGTTCATAAATTCGCGGAAAACTCTGTTTTCGAATTCGGTACCATTATCGGTAATAATTAAATTCGGTGTACCGTGATGGGAAAAGAAATTAGTCAGAGAATCTAGGATTTCAACGCTATTGAGGCTAGTTACATGGTATGCTTGAGCATACTTAGAAAAAGCATCTATTATAGTTAAAAATTTTCCTTTTTCAATTGTGTACGTATCCATGTGGAGAATTTCAAAAGGTCGGCTAGGAGTTGGTGTGACATTATAATAAGATTTTATTGGTTTCCTATCATACTTGCATCTGTTGCAGGGTTCGCAATTATTGATGTAAGTTGTTATGGATGCTCGCATTTTAGGCCAGTAATAGATTTCACTAATTCGTTTTTCTGTCTCTTCTATACCACGATGATTAGTTTTACCTTCGTGATATTTTGTGATAATTTCAATTTTGTCAATATCTCTTGTAACATTTTCGCGTTTTTGAGTACATCTTATAAAATTTAGGCTGGGCCATTTAAAATTAATTCGTACAACTTCTGAAAATTTTTTGTAAGTTTCGTCCTGTTCGAAATATAAATGATAAGGTACTTTGGGTGCTACGTATGTTTTAATAAAATTAGTAACATCTTGTTCGAAATTATTAGTACTGATTTGTAATTGTACAATAAACTTTTGACCGTCAAATATTGTGGTAAATTTTGGCTTGGAAGGTTCATAGTTTACTTCTAATATGAAAATTTGATTTTTATATTTATTGATTATATGGTCTAAAATGGGGATTCCAACAACGGGGTTTTCTGAGTCTGAATGTACTGTATCTGTACCGGGATTGATGTCATTTTCAAGTTCTTTCATAATTTCGTTTAATTTTTGCGCTTCGTTATCAACGTTTACGAATAAAGATTCATCTTCTAAACATCTTTCGACTAATTCGTCAAGTTCGTTAAGTGCGTGAATTCCTATTCGAGAAAGGGCGTCTGCGTTAGTGTTGTGTTTACCCTTTTTGTAAATGATTTTGTAATCAAATTCTTCTAGTTTGAGGCGCCAGCGTGTTAATTTTGAATTTGGTTCTTTAAGTCCAAAAAGCCATTCTAAAGGTTTATGGTCAGTAATTATGTTAAACTTACGACCAAAGAGATAGGGTCTGAAATATTTTGTAGCCCAAACAATTGCAAGGAGTTCCTTTTCAGTCGTACTATATTTTTGTTCGGTGTCATTTAAAGTACGCGAGGCGTAAGCGATAGGAAGATCTTCGCCAATTTTGCCTTGAGAAAGGATTGCACCAAGGGCAACATTAGAAGCGTCTGTTGTAAGGTTGAATGTTTTCGAGAAATCAGGATATTTTAGAATAGGGTCGTTCATCAAAATGTTTTTACATGTTTCAAAGCATTTTACAAATTCATCGGTGTGTTCAATTTTTCTTCCCTTTTTAAGGCATAGTGTAAGTGGTTTAGTGAGTTTAGCGAAGTTGTTTATAAATTTTCGGTAATATCCGAGAAGGCCTAAAAATCCTCTTATTTCTTTAATTGATTTAGGGATTGGAAAATTTTGAATAGCATAAATTTTGTCCGGATTGGGTTTAACGCCATCAGGAGTAATAATATGACCAAGATAGACCTTTTTTAGGAACTCTGATTTATCGAGTTGGATTTTGAAATTGCTTTTACGTAGACGATTAAAAACTTCTCTGAGCCTTTCTAAGTGTTCTTGAAGAGATGTTGAATAGACGATTATATCATCTAGGTAGACAAGACACTTTTCGTTTTGGACACCTCGGAGGATGTTATCCATCACTCTCTGAAAGGTCGCAGGAGAATTTTTTAAACCAAATGGCATACGGGTAAATTCGTAGTGGCCATTTTCGGTATTGAAAGCGGTTTTTGCAATGTCCTCTGGGTGCATCTCGATTTGGTGAAACCCACTAGCAAGATCGAGTGTAGTGAAGTATTGGCATCTACCAAGTTTATCGAGTTGTCCGAGATATTAGGAAGGGGGTATTTGTCGTCAATTGTTTTTTCGTTTAATTTTCGGTAGTCGATGACTACTCTCCACTTCTGTTTTCCAGTTGCATCCAACTTTTTTGGAACTATCCAAATTGGGGATGACCAGGGGGAATTACTCGGTCTTATGATATTTTGGTCAAGCATGGTCTTAATTTGTTTTTGTACTTCGTCTTTATGGACGAAGGGATAACGGTACGTTTTAGTGTAAATTGGTATTTCATCCGATGTCCTAATCTGATGTTTGATTTCATTGGAAAACGACAAAGGAGTGTTATCTCTTTAAAAGATGTCAGAATATTCCTCGCATAATTTGATGATGTGAGTCTGTTCCTCGGGGTTTAAGTGGTCTACACGAATTTTGGAAAAATCTAAAAGAGGATTCATTTCATTGGGTAATGAATTGAAATGATTTACTTCGATTTTGTTACTTTCGGATTCGAATGTTTCTACTTCGAGAGGTTTGTTGAAGGTTAAATTAATTAATTCAGTGGTGTAATTAATTATTGTTGTAATTGCTTGGTTCTTCTTAGCAATACTTAAACTTTCGGGGATTTCACAATTTTGAATTTTTTGATATGGAATAATGATTGGACCATCTTTTTGTGTTACAGGAATTTTTATCACTTTTTCTATCCTTGGTTCAATTTGAATTTGACAGACGGGATTGCTTTGAGATGTTTCATAATGTATGGGGATTTTCGCATATGGTGTAATAATTACTGAATTTTTAAAATCTAATTGAGCTTCTAAGTCTTTTATCATTTCTAAACCTATCAGTCCGTCGAATTTGTTGTGAAACTTAAAAAGGTGGAATTTAACAAATTTTTCGAATGGTACTTTAAATATGTCGGGGCTGTGTAAGGTGAGACTGTGTTTATGAGAAGATGTTTGAAAAATGGATTGAACTTGAAATGGGTCTTCTTTGATTAAATTTGGAAAAAGTTTAAATGCTAATTCTGGGTTCATGAAACTGCGATTGGATCCTGTATCTAACATAAATTTGTATTTCGGGAATATTATGTAAGGAAGTTCTTTTGTTTTTACGTTATTAATTTCGGCTATATCGAGGTAAGATTTTGAGGCGGTATTTGAAAATTTTCATCTGAGTTATCTTGTTCAGATGAGTTTTCCTCGTGATAGTATTCATGTTCTGATTCTTGGAAGCTTTCCTCATAAAATTGAGAGTGTTGTGGGAAATTTTCATTTTCGTAATAATTTGCGTCATAAGTTGCGTTTTGCTCGGGTACGTCTTGTGATATTACATTATACATGCCCTGAGTAGATCTATTTTGAGGGTTAAAGCGATTGAGTTTATTGAAATTAGGGGTTCTTGAAGAAGAAGTATCCATTGGGGTTGGTTTGGGTATAAAAGGTCTGTTTACGGTGCGTGCGGAACTAGTATCCATAGGTGTTGGTTTAGGTGAAAATGATCTAGTTACACCTGGTTGGAACGCATTATGAGAGTAATTTGGTCTCATATTTTGTGCAAAATTTGGTCGATTAGTATGTTGAAAATTACGCATTCCTAAATTATTAGAATGGTGAAACGGCTGACGTTGTGTATTGAAATTGGGAAAATTGTGAGCGTTAAATTGAAATTTATTGGGGAGAAAATTATTCGCATTACTTTGAGAAAATTTTGGTTTATTATTTGCTTGAATTTGAGGGGTATTATTTCTAGAAAAATTGCCGTTTTGATAATAGCGTATATTACCTTCTTCATTTATGAATTGCATTGCTTGCAACATCGAATTTGGTCGCATGCATCTAATTGTAGAACCTAAAGGTTCCTTGAGGCCAGAAAGGAATGTTTTTAAAGTTATATTTGCGTATTGTTCGCGTTTTAAAATTTTAGCGGCTTCGTTTGCTTCGTGGATATCGATGTAACAACATATTACATTTAAAAGTTGTAAACAACGTTCATAATAATCGTGAGGCGATTCATTCTGAAACTGTCTTAACATGACAAGATCTCTGTTAAGGCAAGCTTCATCACGTTGGTCTGCAAAATTTCGGTAAAGAATATCTTTTAACTCTGCCCAATTCGTAACGTTTTGAATGTTTACTACAAGTTTGGCTTTACCTGTTAATTTACTAATTAAGCTTTGAGTTATGTAAATGTTTTGAAAATTATTTAGGTTTACTCTGTCATAAAAGGTATTTACTAATTTTTCACTTATTGAAATGAACCTAGAGAGTTCATTCGGATTTCCATCGAACTCTGGAATACATTTAAGATATTCTGGTGAAAATCTTTGTTCAGGCACAAGAAGAGCTTGCGCTTGAGCCTGAGCTTGGGCTTGAGCCTGAGCTTGAGCTTGGGCTTGATCTTGAGACATGTTATCGTTATCGACTGTATCAATTACTAATCTAGGTGGTCTTAATTGAAAATTACGATTAGGAGAATATGGTGCTTCTCGTCTTGTACTATTTGTAAATGATTTTAAACTATTATTTGTTGACATGTGAAAAAGTATCGACTTACACTAATGTTATCCAAATCATTTGCTTGCTACAAATCGGTCCTTAAATCCTATGAGTGGAATCTGTCTGGGCGGCGATGAGTGTCCGGTCCTGTCCAAATTCTCTGCTCGTGAGTTGAAGCGATTTCGTCTTCACTCCGTCTTCAATATTCACTTGAAGATTTATTTCCGAATTGGCCAATTAATCGTTGAAACGAAAGATACGCGCCGATTTTTCGATTTTTAGAAAATTTCGGTGTACTTTGGCCAATCCTACCGACTGCGCCAGTTAATTTATTTTAAATTAACGAAAACTTTTTAAAAACACTTTAATTTATTTTATTTAATTATTTATTTTACTTTTAATAAAACGTGTTAACAATTACGGAGCTGCTCAACAACTGATAAAAAGGTATTAGTTTCTTACATGTGTAACAAAAAAACTGATTAAGCAAAATATAAAAATGCAGCAAAGATACATGATATGTGTGCAATTATAATCTAAGCACTTTTTATTTAATAAATTATAACATATTAAGATATTTAACTTTGTAAAGGAAGTGGAAGGTAGACATTTCATAGAAGGATTAAGGAAATGATAGCAATAAATATACAAATTACTTAGAACTAAATTACATACAAAATACTAAATTAATATTAAAAATGTTAATAAACATATTGTTTATGATAAAACACATGGTACATGTGGATGGGCACACAACAGTTTAAGTGATTTTAACGGTTTTGGTTATGATTTGACCGTTATAACTCGGCGCCGTAAGTCTCTGATTGGTTGAATTTGAATTTTCAAATTTGAATTTTTGAAATGGAGCTCTGTGATTGGTCGAATTTGAATTTCTAACTCGGTGCTGATTGGTTGAATTTGGATTTTCAAATTTGAATTTTAGAAATGGAGCTCTGTGATTGGTGCAATTTGAATTCGGCGGCGGGTAAAAAAAAGGCTAGCTTAGGCTTGCTTGATCGTGTAGGCAACCAAAGTTGTTGAGTGTTGGGTTGCGGCGGCAAGTTTTTTGAGGGTAAGTGTAAAAACTTATTGCACAATTTGTGCAAATTGTTGTGTCCTCAACACAACATACGTATAAACAATCAATATGTAATATGCATTTTTTGTAATATGTAGAGAATATTATTTAATTAGGATAAGACCACATCATTTAAGATTTTATTCAAATAGGATTAGCCCAGACCAGACTAGATTAACTAAATAAGAATATTAGGGTAAATTCCATTAAAATGGTTTATGGTTATACTTTACACTTTGAAATATTTTTAATCTTCTATTTATTTTAATGTATTTATATTTTGCTTTATTAGTTAATAGCTTAAAGAGGAAGCCTTAAGGCCATTAGAGCTTATCCATTTTATGGTTCCCGCTATTAAGAGAATATTCAACGTAATTCTCTTATGGGAGTTATAATGTAAATTTTAATCAAAGATATTAGCTAACTCTTTAATTAAATTTAAAAAAAAAATTGGTTACCTTGAAGATGATACCTAAACCTAGGTCACAATATCCTTTGTTTATCTTTTTTGTTTGTTTTTTAGTTATATTTTAAAGTGATAAAATTACCTAAATTTATACACCATGTTAAGCATATATATTTAAAAAAATAAAGTTATTGTGACCTAGTATGGTTCATTTTATTTATATTAAATCTTTAATTTTTCCATTTTTTATAAACATTGCTTTGTAATTAATTTTCTTTAAAATAGGCTGAAGCGTTTGATGTGAATTATACCCATCACTTTCTTGCAATTCTCTGTTTCTATCGCACAGACACGCACAGCGACGGGGCGTGTTTTGTTATCGGCGCGGATGCGAACTAAAATATTACAATCCTTCTTTCGCTAACTTTCATCATTTTCATTATAATTCGTCAAATAGGAGGAAAATCCAGTACTGGTTTCAAACTGATAGACAATTATTAGTTGTTATTTCTTATGTAAATTTCATAGAGTTAACTCTACTTTTTCATAAGTGTAATACATCATTTATCAGAGTGAAAATGGGAAATAAAAAAAATATTAAATATAAACGAAGTAGAAAAATTATTTTGTTAAATGCGCGGAATAGGTAAATATAAATATAAATGTGAAGAAAATAAAATATAAAACTTTATTCATCTTTAGCCGATTTAAACCCCTTGAACCGTCTCAGAACGCAAATTTTGAAAATCCTGTCATGGAAAGTGGTGAACCCGAAAGTGTTTATATGGAATCGTAAGTACAATTATTACTATTGGTTTATGTTTTTTGATTTATGTGTGGAAAATTTCAGCATAATTTAAAACGTTTATGTCTTTATTTATTAACATTTTCGAGAATTTTAAACTGATTCTGTTAGAATTACATTATTTCCAGGTACTTTTAAAATATCGTTTTCCGTATGTTAGTCTTTTAATTATCATTGGTTTTCAAAATATTTCATTCTTTTGTTGTTAACAACAAATAAAAATATAGAAATATTTGAAAAAAATTAACGAATTTTAGGAACTTTCTTCTCCTTTAAAATGACCCAAATCGGTTAAGATTATAAGATTAAAATTATGACTTTTTAACAATAAAATAATTATAAATAATAATAATTTAAAAAAAAAATCCTAAAGATTTCTGTAATATTTTAGAATTGTACCATCAGGAAGTCAGACTTCTAATAATAGCATAATGTCAGAAGTAGGAGCCGAATTTCAAGATTCCTCGTAAGTTTCCTCTAATAATTTTTATCTTATTTATAATAAAAAATACTTTTAGAAATATTCCTACAATAATTTCTCCAGGAGATGAAAATTATGAGAATTTTGATTGTAGAAAATCGCGTACCAAGTAAGTTACTGACTTTTGAATGATTTATTTACATTAAAATTTCCCTTTTTTTCTAGTTTTGATACGTTTTTTCAAGGTAGGCGTATAATCGACATAAAATGTTTTATGACTGAAGTTCTTCGATTTCCTCACCAAGGCCTATTTTCCTGTACTCTTGAAAATATCAAAATAGTAAAAGAAATAAGAAAAGGTTTCTTTTCAACTTTCATATTGTCATGTAATATGTGTACAAGAACTCACAAAGTTTATAGTGAAGACCCTCTGTCAAATGATGTAGATGTAAACAGTTCAGCAGTGGCTGGTGTAATAACCACAGGGGGTGGTTATACCCAGCTAAAAGAGTTTGCAAGTAGTCTTGATATTCCATCCATGAGTTTTCCATTTTATCAAAAAATTGAAAAAAAATTATCTAGTGTTTACTTAGAAAAGGCCAACGAAATGATGAAAGAAGCTGCATTAGAAGAAAAAGCACTGGCAATAGAGTCTGGGGATGTTGACGATAACGGAACGCCTTATATCTCCGTGATAGCTGACGGCGCCTACTCAAGAAGATCTTACAGGACAAATTATAGTGCGCATTCAGGCGTTGCCTGTATTGTTGGTGAAAAAACCAACAAAATATTATTTTTGGGAGTTAAAAATAAGTATTGCTCAATATGTGATAACAAGACAGGAGAAGTTCCAGAACACATTTGTTATAAAAATTATGTTGGTCCATCTTCTGGAATGGAAACAGAAGCGTTGGTGGAAGGTTTTAAAACGAGCGTGAAAATGCACGGGCTAAGGTACAAATATCTCATAGCTGACGGAGACAGCAGCGTCTTTAAGAAAATTTCCGAATGTAGACCCTACGGAGATTTTCTCGTCGAGAAAATTGAATGCAAAAACCATTTGTTACGAAATTATTGTACCAAATTAAGAGACATTACAACGAAAAAACACAGTTCAGCGGGAAAAGTTATTCCATTAGACCTAAGATCTGAACTTAAAAATAACATTAGACGCCTTCGCACCGCGGTTGAATCGTCGATTAAACATCATTCCCAAAGAAATTTATCAACGCAGGATAAAATTAATGAAATCCGAGGAGATCTAACCAACAGCATTTATCATGTTTTTGATTGTCACAATAACTGTAAGTCCTATTTTTGCAAAAAACAAGGACAAAGTGATGATCAGAAGATGAAAAGGATGGCGGAAAGCGGTTTGTTGAAAGATATTATGAATCACATCAACAGATTAAAATATCATGCGTGGAGTTTACTTAAAAATAAAAACAACAACTATGCCGAACACTTTAACGCAATAGTGGCAAAATTTATTGGAGGAAAAAGGATCCATTTTTCTTCTAGAGGATCTTTTACTATGCGCTGTCATGCTGCAGCCATATCCTATAATTCCAAAGGAAGGTACCATTCATCGGTCCATGAGGGATGTAGCAGAGGAAGAACTCCAGGATTTTATACAAGGAAATTTATTCGAAAGCGAATTAGTGAAAAAGAATACAGATTAAAACGGCGCCTATTATCCAACGAAAATAATCGTCAAAGAAAAAAAATGAAGACTACAGAGTATCCCACAGTTGACTTGGGTTATGGACCGATGGCGGAAAAACATTTGGAAATACTGGAAGAAGATTTAGAACCAATGAAATTAGAATTTATTAATAATTTAAAAAAAAATACAGAAAAAATTGAGGCAGAAACAAAAAACCAAAGATGCAGTTCCTTGTGGAAAATTGAAAGGAGAAAACGACTTACTGCTTCCAATTTCGGCAAAATTTGTAAACTTCGAGAAAGTACAGATCGAGGGAAAATTGTAAGGGAGTTAATGTTTCCAAAATTTCTGGGAAATAAGTATACCGCATATGGCATAGAGAATGAACCAATAGCTTTGGCAGAATTTGAAGAACTTATGAGAATTAAAGTGAAACCCTGTGGATTATTTATACACAACACAATTCCATACATTGCTGCTTCGCCTGATGGCATTTTAAATGAAGAAGAATTGTTAGAAATTAAATGTCCATATGTCGCGAAGGATTTAACACCAGAAGAAGCTATTTTGCAAAAAAAAATAAAATTTGGATTTATTGACGAAAACGGCTTCCATTTAAAAAAAAATCATATCTATTATTATCAGGTGCAAGGTCAGTTACTGGTTACTAATAAAAAAGCTTGTTATTTTGTAGTGTGGTCGCCAAAAGGGATGCTTTACGAAAAATTTCAATTTGACGATGATTTTTGTAAAATAATTCTGCCAAAATTAGAAGATTTTTACATGGAGCATTTATTGCCTGCCCTTTTAAAAGAAAAACTATGTGAATAAAATTATTTTTAATATTTTCTTTTGTTTATTAATTTTTGAACACCCTGTATAAGTAGTAAATAGACATTCAAGAAACACCCTGTATGTGTAATTAAAAGCATTCAATTTCTTAACTTGGCTAATGGCATTGCTTGTAGTACCGCTAATGTTATCTCTGCCACGGTTCCCACAACAATACACCAAAGAAAAGGTAGGCTAATCGTGAGCCTGAATCATGCAATATGATTGGTTCTATTGCACAGCGAAAGAGGCGTGTTTTGATGCTTTATCTCGGTCTAAAATATTTTGTATGACAGAGATAGAGAAGAATTGGAAAGAACGTTTTATTTGAGATGGATTTTACGCGACGCGCGACGTGAACGAAAATACAAATGATAAAGAAATGATAAAACTGAAATCTCAAAACGTAAATACGTTGAACATTCTCTTAAACATTGTATTTCATTGCGGTCTTTACAAATTATGGGATTTATCAATAATTCCCAGATAAACCTCACTATCCCTTACTTAAGTACCAATAAACCAATTGTCCCTTGCATTCAAATAAAACCCCATCTGAAGTCCAAAATTCCCCAATAACCGGACAATTAAAAATCCCCTTCCACAACAATTTTGAAGACCAACTTAGAATTTGTCAGATCTAGGTGGAGTCTAGTCAGTCTCTTGTGTTTCATCTTTCGTAGGGTAAACACCTAACATTTAAGTCTCGGAAAATAAACCTACTGTAAATTTTAAAGCATAATAAATATTTAAAGTGTCGCTAGTCTTGTTTATTTCTCATCGTGGTTGATCAACTTTCTTTACCGAAAATTACCCACAAAGTCTTGGCACGGGTGAAACAACTCATAGCCTAGGCCAAGCATACCTGACGTCGTAATTCCGAAAGGGGTTACAACAATAATTTGGTGACAGCGAATTTTTCGGATGCGCTATTCGGTCGCGACCACAACTGCCGATTTCAACAACTTTGGAAGAAGAAAAGAAGATCGAGAACCACAAGCCAATAAGAAGCTGAAAAAGATGAAATTGATGTAAGTCGTTTTAAAATTTTTACATTTTTGCCATTTATTGTTAAATTGTGTCTGTGTTTATTTTTACATTGCTTTGCCGATAATAATTAAATTTATTTATTAAAAATAAATTATACTTCATTGAAATACTTTAAAGTATTAACAGATCATATTAATAACGTAACTAAACTAATTTTAAACTAAATCAAAATGGCGGAAGTACCACCACCTTTTATTATCCAATATCCGGAAATAGTAACGCATAAAGCTTATCTCGACCTTATCACACCTTTTTCGGGTAGTAAACCGGAAGAACTAGAATCTTTTCTTATGCAATGTGAAGACGCTTTAGACGACATTGAATCTGATGAAGAAAGAGGTAGATTCATTGGGCGACTAATAAGTGGTAGAATCAAGGGAGAAGCACTTAATAGAATTAGAGGTAAAAATATTAGCACTTTTCAAGATCTCAAAGAGACATTATCAGATATTTATAAAAGAAATCTATTTAAACCAAAAACATTTTATGTAAACCAAATCTTAGAAATCAGGCAAAATTATAATGAAACAATAGAAAGCTATGCACAACGCTTAGAAAAACTAAGCAGTAATTATAAATTAGCATCCGATAACGCAGATAATCTCGATTTAGACAATAGCATTCTAATGTCGCATTTTACTAAAGGCTTGAATAATATTAGATTAAGGGAAATCTTAAGCGCGTTAGTTTTTGATAATTTAAACGATTTAATATCTAGAGCTGTATCAACGGAGGTTAACATGGGGATAAATAATAAAACTAGTCATAATAGAATATCACACTTCAGAACTGAAGAATGTTTAATTTGTGGTAGAAACAACCATTCTACTGAAAGTTGTAGGTATAGGTTTCAAAACCAACCTCAGTTTAGGCATAATTATAGAGCAAATTATCGAGGCAACCATCAAAATTCAAATTATTCAAATAATTCAAATTTTCGTTATCAGTCACAAAATTCGTATAATAATAACGGTAACAATTATCAAAACGGTCAATTTAGAAATCAAAACTTTAGCCATAGGCATACACAAAATAATGGTCCACGTAACAATAGAAATAATGATCAACCTCGAAACGTTAATTTTAACCAAAATAACCAATATCAAAATCGAGATCAAAATGCATTTGCAAATACATCTTATCAAAATAATAATAATACAAACGGAAATTTTCAAAATCCGAACCAAATTTTAAATATTAATCCAAGCGACTCTTTTCAAAATCAGGGAAACGCCAATCCCTCGGTTCAGCACGCGAATGCGAGGAGCAATTAAGTAGCCGTGCAACTTCCGAAACTAACAATTATTATCATTCTGGCATAATTAATTCAAATAATAACGATGTAGCTAATAATAATTTTCAACAATATAATATGTCGGAAAATTCAAAATACAACAATCAATCTAATTTAAACAATAATAGTCATAACTTCGTTAGAAATAGGAATAATTTTAGGGATATTTCGGGAGAGGTAGACAATAAGGGCTTAGCTATGGCGGCTCAGGTATCTAATCTCTCGAATAATTTAGCAATAGGTCATTATAGAGTAGGTCTAGACGCTCCGAAGCAGGAAACGGAAATTTTAGCTATGGCGAATAAAAGTGTACCTGCTAGGTCGTCTGGAAACGTAGGTAATAAGTTAGGGTATTTAACTTACATTAAAAGTTTAAAAAACAAAAGTAATAATAATAATGTTAATAAAGAATATAATAATAATTTGGTACCTAAGAAAGCTAATTTAAATAAAGAGTATGCTATAATAAATATTCCTGAAGATTATTTAGATAATGATAACAATTATAGGCTTAGTAATATTTTTAGAAATAATAATACAATTAAGGCAAATGAAAATAATAATAATGAGCATAATGAATTAAATAATAATGAAGTTAAAATTAAAGATAATCATATAAATGACGAAATTGTTGAAAATATAATAATTAATAATAGAAATATTAGGAATAGTCTAGAAACGATAAATATAGGAAATAATAATTATCAAGTAAATAAATCCGTGAATAGTAATAATATTGACATTGTATTTTTAAATTTCAAGGAAAATGTAATAAAAAATAATTATTCCAAAATGATAATAGACACAGGAGCTCAAATAAGCTTAATTAAGTATAAAAAAATTGAAAATGTAGATTTAATAAATACAAATAATATAAAGACATTAACGGGAATTACAAGAAACCAAATAGATACGTTCGGAACTATTTTAGCTCAGATTAATATAAACAATTACGAATTAATTGATGTATTATTACACGTAGTACCCGATAGTTTAAATATTGAGATTGATGGAATAATAGGTAATGATTTTTTGAGAGGTAAACAAGCAATCATTTCATATCTAGATAATTCAATAACAATTAATAATTTTAAAATAAAAATATTTTCAAGCCATGAAATAAAATCATTACTTGTTATACCTGCCAGATCTGAATTACATATTAAAGTAAATTCTAAAAACTTAGCAGACGGAGATGCGTTCTGTGACAAACAGAAACTCAATGAATCACTGTACATTAGCGCTTGTTTAACACACGTTAAAAATAACGAATGCTATGTAAATATATTGAACATTTCTGAACACCATCATGTAATCAAAGTACCTGACATTAAATTAGAACCTTTAAATTCATCAGATACTATATATTCCTTTGGTACAAGCGTTAACTTTAGCGACTTTCAAAATAAATTATCAAAAATAAAAGAAATAATTGGTCAAAATAAACTAAACTCCGAAGAATTAGAAACCATTACTGAAATTTGCACTAAATATTTAGACATAATTCACCTTAAAGATGAAAAATTAACAACAACTAATGCCGTACAACACACTATAACAACCTTACCAAACAAACCGCCCACGTATATAAAACCTTATAGATTGCCACACGCTCATAAGGAAATAATTAATATAACAATTCAAGAAATGTTAGAAGACGGTGTTATCGAGCTTAGCAAGTCTCCTTATAACGCTCCACTTTTACTGGTACCTAAAAAACCGGACAAGGACGGAAAACAGCAATGGCGTATAGTAGTCGACTTCCGAAAATTAAATGAGATAACGGTAGCTGATCCATTTCCACTTCCAAATATTAATGAAATTTTGGATCAACTCGGCAAATCAAAATATTTTTCCACGTTAGATTTGGCTTCTGGTTATCATCAGATCCCGATGAACTTTGATGACGCCGAAAAAACAGCTTTTAGCACAGACTTACATCATTTTCTAAAGAATTCTGGCGCTACATTCCAACGCCTAATGAATAACGTGTTAATTGGATTACAAGGTATTAAATGCTTTGTCTACGTCGATGATGTAGTCATTTATTCCGTAACACTGCCAGAACATAAAGTTAAACTGTGCGAAGTATTTGATAGGTTTAGAGAATACAATTTAAAAATAAATTTAGAAAAATGTAATTTCTTGAGAAAAGAATGTAACTTCTTAGGTCACATAATTTCTGAGGAAGGTATCAAACCCGACCCGAATAAAGTCATAGCTGTCAGGAATTTTAGAGCACCTTCAACCGTTAAAGAAATCAAATCATTTTTAGGCCTAGTTGGATACTATAGGAAGTTTATCAAAGATTTTTCTAGAATTGCAAAACCTTTAACCGAACTGACGAAAAAATCAGTAAAATTCTTATGGTCACCTGAATGTCAAATAGCTTTCGAAACATTAAAATCCGCTATATCTTCACCACCAATTCTAGTGTACCCCGACTTTTCCAAGCGTTTCATAATAACCACTGACGCAAGTAAATATGGGTTAGGAGCAGTTCTATCACAAGGTGAAATTGGCTCAGATCTTCCAATATCTTTTGCAAGTCGAACTTTGAATAAAACCGAATCAAATTATTCAACAACTGAAAGGGAAATGAAAGCAATTTTATTCGGAATTAATCACTTTAGACCCTATGTCTATGGCCAAAAGTTTACGGTCGTAACCGATCACAAACCGCTAGCACAAGTTTTCAAGGTGAAAGATCCAGGTAACCGTTTAACAAAGTACAGATTATCGTTAGCCGAGCATGATTTAGAAATAGTGTATAAACCAGGAACATTAAACTCCAACGCCGATGCTCTCAGCAGAATTTATACAATTGAAGCCGGAAACGAAATGGAATACTACGAATTCGAAGAGCACATCAAAAACAACATTATAATTAATCACAATGTCGAGGAATCTTTAGAAACTGTTATGAATTTTAACGAAAACATATCGATAACTTTATTTTTACCTCAAAATTTTGATACCCGTTCCGAACTCATGTCAATCTTAGACGAAAAATTTAACTTAAATTACATGTTTAATATTTTAAAACCCAAAATTGGTGATGTAATTGTCTTAGATAATCGCGATAGTAAATTAAATAATAAATTATTTTGTATTATTCATAAAGAATTTGAATACGATAATAATGATTACGAACACATTTGGGACGGAATCAAAAAGTTAAAAACCAAATTAGATAATAACTCAGTTACAAAATTCAATTTACTTCGGCTAGAGGATAAAGGTAGAGTTAAATGGGAAAAAATTAGAATATTCTTTAGATATTTAATTAAAGGCGTAGAAATTACAATTTTCAATAATACAGAACCTAATAATAATTTAACAGATCAGCAAATAACTAATATAATTAAAGAATTTCACGATACGCCACTAGGCGGTCATCAAGGATTACAAAGAACCTATAATAGAATCAAGCGATTACATAAATGGAATAATATGAAGAATGACATAAAAAATTATATTGACAAATGTGAAAGTTGTCAAAAGAACAAACTCACTAGCAAAAATACAAAAATGCCTATGGTAGTAAGCAGCATAGCATCCCCAAACTAATGCAGCACTCGAAAGATCACACCGCACCTTAGCCGAATATCTTCGTCACTTCATAGAAAGCAGTCAAAACGATTGGGACATCTACATTCCCACAGCCATGTTCACTTACAATACCACTCCACACAGTGCCACTAAATATACACCTTTTGAATTAATATATGGAACACCAGCAACCTTACCATCAGCGCTAACGCAAGCACCGAAAACTCTTTATAATTATGATGATTTTATATCAAACCTAAAATATAAACTGAACCAAATCCATCTCCTAGCTAGAGAAAATTTGTCAAACTCCAAACAAAGATCCAAGAGACAATATGACAAGGATTCTAACGAAGTATCGTTCGATGTTGGTGACAAAGTTTTATTAAAAAATGAAACTATAAAAAGAGGCCTTAGCAAAAAACTTTTACCACTGTGGAACGGACCATATGAAATCTTAAAAAAACACTCTTCTGTGAATCTCACAATTAAGGTTAATAGAAAAGTAATGAAGGTTCACGCGAATCGCCTTAAACTTTTTCGAGAATAACCAATAATGAAAATTCACCATACTGACGCAATAACACATTGAACAAGTATATGTATATAAATGTAAATATGCAACAATATCCCTAGAAGTGTCACCTTTCCCCTGCCATTAAACTCAGAAAACGCTAACATTCTTACAAATTTAGTCGAGTTACAAGTCTATTATCAAAAGGAAAGAATTATGTTCATAATTAATATCCCTCTCGTAGAAACATATTTATTTTCTGTATTTAACATTAGCCCATTTCCTACTAAAATCGAAAACGATAACTATGCTTTAATCATGCCTAAATACAAAATTCTTGTAGTTGATGAAAATAAACAACAATATTTACAACTTTCAGAGAATGAACTAGAAAAGTGTAAAAAGTTAGATCTTGCTAAGTTTATATGCATTCAAACGAAACCAATCTTGTTCGCACACCGGGAACAAACTTGCGAAGTAAATTTATTTCAGAATCATATAAATGAAATACCAAAAAATTGTGATAAACATCTAGTTAAGTTAATGAACTCTATATTTTTACAATTGGAAAATCACAACACTTGGCTGTTTGTTATACCTAATATTGAAATAATTACTCTTAGTTGCACTCATAAAAGTACCCCGATTGATATAACATTAAAAGACACAGGCATGTTAACAATAAATGGTAGATGTAAGGGTTTTGGCGGCTCAGTAATTTTACATACTCGCCACACGGTTCAAGGCAGCATGTTACCTAGCCAATTCATACCTGCATTGGACATTTCCGAAGATGTACGTAGCGAATTAAAGTCTAAAACTAAAATAAATATTTCTTCACTGGAGTTAAACCAAAACTATGTGCAAATCTCTACACACATAGACGATTTAAACATTGCAAGCCACAAACTCAACGACGTCATAAAGTATGCATTGGTGATAGGCTTCACGACGTGGATAGCATACAAAGTGTTCCAGAAATGTTTCCCCACATACTCATGCCGCAGATTAGCAACACGCCGGAGGAACCAAGGAATTGCAGCACCCGAGGAACGAAGAGCATTACAACACGCACCGGTAGCACGCGTAGTCGTATATGATGCACCACGCAATGAGGCAGCCGAACCATTTCAAGCATTTGAAGCATCAGATGAACCCATCATCGGCATCGAAGCCCCAGCAGTTTTCCAACCCAGAAGATCAGGAAGGTTATCAGAAAGAGCAGCACAAAGACTCAATAGACCTAATTAGAAAAAGGTAATCTGAAGTGAAAGTAAAAGTGCGCAAAAGTTTTTAGTGTTTATTTTTGCATTTGAATTTGTATCCTTGTATTTTTAATTTTTGTTTTTAATCTTCCTATTTTAAGTATTGTAATTGCATCTTAATTTGCATATTTTTATCTGATTGTATTTTAATTTTAGTATTTTAACCTCGTATTTTCAATTTTTACTTGTATACATATATATATATAAAAAAAATAATGTGTTCCACATTATATTTTTTTTACCCCAAGGAGGAAGGCATGTTGTGTCCTCAACACAACATACGTATAAACATACAATATGTAATATGCATTTTTTGTAATATGTAGAGTATATTATTTAATTAGGATAAGACCATATCATTTAAGATTTTATTCAAATAGGATTAGCCCAGACCAGACTAGATTAACTAAATAAGAATATTAGGGTAAATTCCATTAAAATGGTTTATGGTTATACTTTACACTTTGAAATATTTTTAATCTTCTATTTATTTTAATGTATTTATATTTTGCTTTATTAGTTAATAGCTTAAAGAGGAAGCCTTAAGGCCATTAGAGCTTATCCATTTTATGGTTCCCGCTATTAAACATTGTATTTCATTGCGGTCTTTACAAATTATGGGATTTATCAATAATTCCCAGATAAACCTCACTATCCCTTACTTAAGTACCAATAAACCAATTGTCCCTTGCATTCAAATAAAACCCCATCTGAAGTCCAAAATTCCCCAATAACCAGACAATTAAAAATCCCCTTCCACAACAATTTTGAAGACCAACAAAGAATTTGTCAGATCTAGGTGGAGTCTAGTCAGTCTCTTGAGTTTCATCTTTCGTAGGGTAAACACCTAACATTTAAGTCTCGGAAAATAAACCTACTGTAAATTTTAAAGCGTAATAAATATTTAAAGTGTCGCTAGTCTTGTTTATTTCTCATCGTGGCTGATCAACTTTCTTTACCGAAAATTACCCACAAAGTCTTGGCACGGGTGAAACAACTCATAGCCTAGGCCAAGCATACCTGACGTCGTAATTCCGAAAGGGGTTACAACAGGTGTAACAGAAAAGGATGGTATTCTATCAATGTTCAGGCTGTATGCGATAGTTCTAACAAGATCGTAGATCTTGTTGCTAGATGGAGAGGAAGCACCCATGATGCTCGAATATGGGAATTTTGTGGACTCAAAGATGAACTTAGCACTGGAAACATGAAAGGGAAAGTTATCATCCTTGGTGATAGCGGTTACCCTTGCAAGTCATATTTACTTACTCCTGTTAATAACCCATCAACTCCAGCTGAAACCAGATACAACAGAGCCCATGTGAGAACAAGAGTGTGCATCGAGCATACCTTTGGTCAATGGAAAGCTATCTTTCGCAGCCTGCAGACAGGCCTTTTGGTTAAGTTAGAGACAGCAAAAGCAGCTATAGTCGCCATGGCTGTTTTATACAACATTCGAAAGGAACATGACGGGGATGGTAATTATTTGCTTTTTTATTCATTATGTTAGTTGATTTTTGAATTAATTCAACTAGGTATGGGTGTTTTAGAAATTGCTGGAAAAACTATTCACAAGTTAAAAACTAAAGATACCTATTTTTATATTTTACACTTCAAATCAAAATATAGTTTTGTATAGATGCTCTCCTGCCTCTTATAATAATTGCATTGCTCACGTGGCATAAAAAATATGAGATTCGTGTTTCCTTCTTTTTATATGTTTTTTGCTTTTACAGATTTTAACGATTTTTTAGAAGAGGAACTTGAGCCAGAAGATGATCCACAGCCTGCACCAGCAGAGATGCCAGTTCAGGATGGTTCCATCTTTAGAAGAAATTACATCAGAAAATACTTTTCCTAAGTAAATTCTTTTAGCAATTTCATTTTATATCAAATGATATGTTGGATTCTGTATAAAATAGTAATAATTGTAACAGGCAACCCACAGCTTATCGTTTCGTATTTGGAGTTGTAGCATCTTCGTTAATTCAGGGATCTTAATAAAGTTTAATAAAAAATGTATCTCAATTGTTCACGAATTTTTGGGCATCAGATGCTCCTTTCGCTGCATTTTCATGGATTCTTGTTAATAGTGTAATGAAATTAGTTATGGTGTTAAGACCTACTTGGGAGTTCTCAAGTTACTTAGAGTTACGTTATTGTTCATATTGCTACAAGAACTCTGTGTAAATGTAGTTTCGTAATTTTAGGTTCTTTTTCACTAAACAAATTATTTGCGTCAATAAAACGTTTTTTTATGTTTTATGCGAATGAGCTTGTACAATTGGCATTTGAATAAACGTGTGGACTGGCATCACCTTTTTTATAGAACACAAAACCGCAAATTGCTGATCATGATCAATTAATTAAATTAAACAATAATAAACAAACGATAAAATCAAAAATTACAACAATTATCAAATGAAACTAGATAGTTAATAATGTAAAATTTGTGGTAATTTGATATATGTATTATTAAATAGTCTTTAATAAGTTTTTAAATTTTGAATGTAATTCGGCAATTTATTAAATTTATAAAATGCATTATTCAAAAAACTGAAATTTCGACTGTTAGACATAAATAATTGTCTATGTTGTTACCGTTTCGCGAAATCCCATTAACTCACGGTAATCGCTCTGCGGGAGTTTTCCGAAAGTTTATCGTTGGGAAAAACACCTGCCACCTAAGAGGATTACAAAAGTGTTAAAGGACGCAAGCCCATGACGCTAAGTAGGATCTGACTACCTGTGACTACCTGCCACTCGAAGGATTACGCAATAGATCACACTTTTTCCAGAGGCAGATTATTTAAACGGCTGTGGTTTAAACAATGGGACTTTAAGGATAATATTGGTCGCCCAAAAAATCAGATAGATTTTTTACGACAAGGCGATATATTTGACGCGACGCAAAACAGAGGTTTTGATCGCATCTGGTTTTCTGCACGGTCTCAACGGCCGAAGATGCCGGAAGTCACCATTACGGCCATGTTGAAGTTTGGAACTTTCTCTTTGGAACGCATGCCACAGAAAAGGGTCCCACATCTGGTTACCACCCGTCTACATCCCTAAACTGCACCGCCTAACCGGCTTTTCGTAAAAACGCCAAAAAGGACAATGTGCACGTACAGCAAGGGACGACGCCATAAGAAAAAAACCCACATTCCATCGACCATCTTGCCGTAAACCAAAAAATAGTCTCGAACCCCCAATAAAGTTTCTAAAACGCGAATTATTAGTGGTGGGGACAGGAGCATAAATAGTCTGACATCCAACAGGACGCTCTCTTCCTTTTTTAACTCGATTTAAGCTTGACCGACGTGCTAAGTGCAATCGTCGCCAAGCCCTCCGAGTTCTATTTGTTTCTCCGCTCTTCGCGACGCTTATAGACTCCATAAGTGTGGTGAATAGTGGTTTCCTGTGTTACCAGCATTCTGCGTATTTCAAACATTCTACCGCTCCGCACCCAAGACTGAGAACTAATGAGAAGTACATGTGCCGTGTGCTAAGTCACTTTAACAGGTAAGTATTAGGTATTAACCCTTCCTGAGTGGAGCAGTACGACCTACCTGCAAGACCGCAAGGCACCGGAAGTCTTCCAGAGTCAAACCGTAAGTTTTTGAACAGATTAAGTGTGTACCTGAGTACAGGTGATTAGCTCTGTGTCGAAACTACCTGCGCGTTCGACTCGGACCTAACAGTGTGGTATTAGCGGCGTTGAAATGACGACAGAAGAACAACTCTGCAAGTTCGGGGGCTCCACTTGACCGTTAGCTCGCGACGGCAACGTCCCCTTAAAAAACATAAACTGACACTACGCTCGACATTGTCTTGGATCCAAACCAGCCTTGTACTTATAGAGGCATCGTCCAAGACGCACAATGCAGCGTACAAACCCCTTCCGGGGTGACAATGTATTTGATTAAAATAATTCTTAGATCCAAAATAAAAATAATTGATCAACAAATTTGGTTTTTATTTAGCTCTTTTTTTAACAATTTCACTTCTAATTCAGCATTTTGCCTCTCCAACTCCAGAACTTCTATTTTTAATTGATTAGCTCTTCTATCTGTCTCTGCTTGCTCCCTTTCCCTAGCTATTTTTATATTATATAATTCTTGTTCTTTTTGTGTTTCTTCTTCTACTTTTTTCATTCTCAGACGACACAATTTTAACTTCATGGATTCGCTGACTTTTAATTAATTTCTGTTCCGCATCCTTTTGATAGAGCTGGAGCATTTGAGTTTCGTAGAGAGATAATTGTTTTTTTCTTGATTTGGTAGCTGGAAGTGCAGGACCTTCTTCAACTGCAGGACCCTCTTCGACAACAGGATCCTCTTCTGGGTTTTCTACCGCAGGGGTTTCAGTAACCACTGCTTGAAGATCTCCCTCAGCCTCTGGTTCTGGAACATCTACAAAAAAAACTCCAACTTCCTCCATTTCTTGTAGGTTGGGTTCCTCCTCTGGGTTCTCAATAGATCTAGATTTAATATTTTATAGTCTTATCATATTTGTTTACAGATTTTAAAATAAACCCCTTTAACGAACTACAAACCTATTTTTTATTTAAGACGTTCACATTTTCTCCTGCTAATAGATTGATCATTAAACATTTACATCACAATTAGTTCTAACTCTTTTGAAGATATTTTTTTCATACACTATAATAGTTCAAGAACTCCTATTACAAATCAAGTTATCATTAACTTCTTCCATTATTATAAAGGTTTATTGAAATTTGACTTAATACATTTTAATTCACAAACTTGAAACAAAAATTGTGAAAAATGTAGCAAGTATTAAATGACAATATTTAAAATAATTTTAGTGGGTAACTAATAAGTACACGCTTGTATTTTATATGTATTTATTTGTCTTAAGTACAGATACAAAACGATATTGATTGTTAAAAGGTACTTTAAAAAAACCAACACCAATTTTTACCACATACTTACCTAGATACATGCAAACAAATTAACAATTTACCAACTAAAATTCCCAAGCAAAAGTTTGTTTACAATTTTTAGTCACACTACGTAAATTTTCGTATATTTTCGGTTTGCTTAGTATTTTTCCGCTGTTGCCAACAAGCGACAACCGCCTTGACGTGTTTCCCTGATCACACTCATCCTCATGGCGGTTGAATACGCGTCCGATTTTATCGCTGTAATCTTCTCATTACGTTATTAAGGAATCACGTTATCATCACGGTCTGCTCACGGCGGGGCTGAATACGCGCTATTACGTTTAAACCTTTTTGCAGGTAAGTTCACCAATGTCATTATACAGGGTGGTGATAAAGTTTGGAACCAAGGTCATAACTTCCGTAAAAATTTTTTTTGTAAAACTCGCTCGGACAGGTCAATTTTTGTTTTAAAAATTCCATCTTTTGGAATGAAAAAAATATTCATGACGTCACTGATAACTTCACTATGACGTCATCATCAATTTTTTTAAATGGAAACCCCTACTTTTTTTACACATTTTTCATAGACCTTTTTATCATATTAATGATCACATAAAAACATTTAAAAAAATTTCAACCATTTTTGAAAAAAAAAATAAATTTACTAAAAAAAAAAATTATTAATTCTCAATGAAAATATGGCAAGAAAAATAAATTAAACTAATTTTTAGTTTAAAAATAACAAATTATTATTGAAAATATTCGAATTGTTCTTCTTTACACAATTGGAATTTTCTTAAAACTAATTTTAAATAACTTTTAATGAAAAAGGTAATTAAAATAAAATGTTTGAGTAATAATAAACTTTAAATAAAATTGTAATTTATTATAAATTTGAAAAAGCTTTTGATATTCAAAATTTATTGAAATAAAAATTGCCTTTATAAAAGTGAATAGCTTACTTCGTTTGTTTAATAATAATCAACAATTATTAAGTTTTTCGAAATTAAAAATGCCTCGTTTGAGCGAACGCGAAAGAATCGAAATTTTAATTATGGTAGGATACGGCGATAGAAAAAGAACCCATGGGGAAGCTTGTGCTTTGTTTAATGAGCAGTATCCAAATAGGCCGCAAATCTCAAGATCTACAGTAAGTAAGTTAGTTACCAAATTTGCAGAAACAGGATCTGTAGGAGAGTTGCCTCGACAAGGACGGCCTCAAGTGAATGAAAAAACCAAATTAAATTTATTACTTGCGATTGAAGAAAATCCCAATATTTCAACAAGAGATATTTCAAGAAATAATAATGTGGTTCATTCCTATGTCGCAAAATTATTAAAAAAGGAAAAGTATCACTCATACAAAATAAAACTCATACAAGAGTTATATGAAGATGATCCCGATCGCCGACTGCAATTTTGTGAAGAAATGATGGCGCGATGTGATCAAAATCCAAATTTTTTAAGTAGTATAATTTTCTCCGATGAAGCTACCTTTCAATTGAATGGATCAGTGTGTTGTACCCAACCATGTGTGTAGATATTTATTTCTAAAATCAACTAATTTTAGTTTTAAATTAATTAATAAAATAAAGTAAAATAATAGGTAATTCCTTGAAACACTTCACTGCAATTTTAATTTCATGTTTATTGTTTATTATAGTTTTAAATTCAATTCTTAGAAGATTATAATTCAGCTCTTTCAGTCTATTTACCTGTCATTTTATCTATTCTTGTATATTTAATTTTATTACTTAGAATAGGTCATTTAGATTTAAGAAGTATTACAAACCTACCTAGAATTATAACTTAGGGTAGGTCATTAAGATCATTTATGGTTCAGATTAAGTAAGAAGAAGGGTATTTCCAAAATTAAGATGGTTATTAACCATTTCCTCACCCTTGGAATACAATTTTATGTTTAGGTTTTAAGGTTTAGTTTCAGAAGCAAGACAGTTCCAGTTTGAATTGGTCCTGACTAGTCGTAAGTAAGTGTTGTATAAAAATAAATAAAACTAGTAAAATTGGAAATCCACGCAACCTTTTATTTAAATTAGTACTGTGACTCCTAGAGCAGGACAGAAGTACGTGTTGTGAACAAGTTTTCACGCGATCACAACATAATTTGGTGATAGCGGTGCGGATTTTTCCATTTTAATACTAAAAAAAAAGAGAAAAAGATTCCAAGAAGTATTTTGAGAGAAGTTGAATTAGAAGATTGACGAATACGTGATGAATTACATGTAAGTTTGCCATAATTTCTCTATAATATTGTTGTTATTGGATATATGCACCAACATTAAAAATCTATAGGTATTATTTTATTTTAAAGAGAATTAATATTGTAAATAAATTAGTAGCATTTTTTCATAAATCCAACATTTTTGATTTAAATTTAAAGCAAATTATTCGAGTTATTTTGTTTTTATATCAACCTTATATAAGTATCTAAATTATATTTAAAATGGCAGAGGAACAGAATCTTAACAAAACCGTGAACAATTTAAGTATTATTGAAAAACTTGATATCATAGACCCAGATAAAATAGAATCATTTATTAAACAATTCGATTTAGTACTAGCGAGTCTTCCTGAAACAGAACGGGGTGACTATTTAAACGCATTAATTATATTTCGAATAAGTAACCCCAAAATAAGATCTATATTGTATAAAGTAGGATTCGAAAATTGGAACGAGGTGAAAAATATATTAAGAGAACACCTCATTCCAAAGAAATCGAAATCACTACATAAATGAGTAGAGCAGATCATTGCATTAAAACAATATGCGGGAGAAGGAGATGAAAGTTTTGGAAAACGGGCTATCGAACTTTTAAACGAATATAAAACAATTTTGGATAACGACGATGATGAAAATGCCGATACTTTAGTCCTTACTGCATTTAAGAAGGGTTTAAACGACGACAAACTTCAATGCGTTGCGTATAGTTTTGACACAGAAAATTTGGACTTATTGGTTAGAAGGGTCGTTGAGGTGGAAACCGAAACAAACGTAAAGAAGGGAATTGTTAGGCAGGTTTCTTGGTTGCAACAGTATTGTGACATTTGCGAAAAAAATAATCACGAAACTAAAAATTGTAGATTTTTGGCAAACGTTAAATCAAACAAAAGGGGAAATCAAAATAATTTTGGTAACAACAATAAACAAAATTTCAGACAAAATTATAATAAATTCAATTCAGGATACAATTTTAACGGTAATAACCGACAATATCGTAATAATCAAAATTATAATCAAAATCTCCAATACGAATTTTAATAATCAATTTCGGGGAAATCAAAATTATGCAAATCGTAATAACGGCAATAGCAGTAACTATAATAACGGTTACAATAACGATCAAAATCAATTCAATTATAACAATGGCAATCCTCAATATACGGCAAACGTAAATTTAGCAAATACCCAACCAGGATTTCAAAACAATCAACCTAATTTAAACAATGCAACTTATGGTAACCCAACAGTTTACTACCCTAGTAATCAGCAAGTTCTAAGTAACCCTCAATATCCAGGAAATTTTTGTTTGGTACCTGCTTTACAGGTAACTCCACAAGAGAACGGTTTGGGGACCAGCGCACAACCACAACCGTAAACCCTGAGCGCAATAATTATTCTACAAATTTTTCAAACAATGAAAATAAATATTTAGTACACCAATTTCCAAACAATGCTTTTGTTCAGCCAAATTTTAATCACTTCAATAATAAATTTTTTTAATTTGACAATTTAAATGTTAATCAAAATAATGGAAACAACAAAATTTAATAAATTTTTCAAAACCTAATACTTTAATAAAAGAGGATGGTAATTTTTCTGATGTTGATCGGATAGGAAATAGAAATGTCTCTAATAATGGTAGTAATGCTTCAAGTAAATCTTCTATTGAAACAAATCAATCTTTTAATTTAGACAATAATATTGTTAGTAATAATGATACTAATATAAGTAGAAATGGAAATATAGATATTATAAATAATAATGAATTAATTAATACAAATAATGATGAGATTAATATAAATAATACTAATGAAGTAATTGATCCAAATAACGATAATATTGAATCATGGAGTAATAATAATATTGAATTTAATAATAATAATTTAGAAAATAATTATAATATTGATGAATTTAATCAGAATATTAATGATATTCATAATTCAGGAAATTTAGATAATAAACAAATTTTATTAAAGGCTTCAGACTGCAAAATTGTTTACTTAAATATAAAAAATTGTTTAAGAGCTGAACAAGTTTCAATGTTACTAGATACAGGAGCAGAAATAAGCTTATTAAAAAATAAACTATTAGACGATAAAGTTAAGTTCTGAAGAAAAGATTAAGATAATAGGAATAACAAGGGATAGTATAGAGTCAATAGGGACAATTTTAATGAATATAGTTATTAATAATAAATTATTACCATGCGTTTTTCATATAGTACCAGATGACTTCAATATATAAACTGATGGTATTTTAGGAAGAAATTTTATGAATCAATATAAATGTGATATAATGTTTAGTACTAATGAATTTAAAATAGAAACTAATACATTAAAAATGTTTGAGTTAAATGAAATAAATTCTCTAATCAAATTACCTCCAAGGTCAGAAACTATAACTAGAATTTTAGCACCTACTGGTTTTACAGGAGATGTAATATGTGAAAGACAGACCGTCAACGAATATGTTATTATTAGTTCATGTCTAACACAAATTAATAACAATAAGTGTCTAGTAGGAATTTTAAATATGTCAGAAGAAACGCAAGTTATAAAAACCCCAAAAATTAACTTATTTAAATTTAATAACGAAAGTAATACAATTTATAAAATCGAAACTCAATTACATATTAATGAGAATAGTTTACAAAAGTTAGGGAAAATTATGAACTTAGTAAATCAAGATAAATCGTTAAATCAAGAAGAATTAGATTCAGTACAGAACATTTGCACAAAATATTTGGACATCATGCATTTAGAAGGTGAATCCTTATCCTACATCACACGAAATTAATATAATACCTGGAAAATTACCAACTTACGTGAAACAATATCAATTACCCTATTCGCAGAAAGGTATAATTAATGAACAAATAGAAAAACTTTTGCAAGATGACATAATTGAACCAAGTCAATCACCTTATAACGCGCCATTACTTCTAGTACCTAAAAAATCGAAGGACGGAGAAATGGGTTGGAGATTAGTTGTGGATTTTAGAAAATTAAACGAAATAACCGTATCAGATCCATTTCCCTTACCTAACATCAATGAAGTATTAGACCAATTAGGAAATTCTAAGTATTTTACAACCATTGATTTAGCATCAGGTTATCACCAAATTCCAATGAAACCTAAAGATAGAGAAAAAACAGCGTTTAGGAATGGTCAAGGGCATTATCACTTCAAACGAATGCCTTTTGGATTAAAAAATTCAGGAGCTACATTTTAAAGGCTTATGAATTCTATACTTTCTGGTTTACAGGGACTTAAATGTTTAGTCTATGTAGAATGTAGACGATATAGTAGTATTCTCAAATAATCTTCATGATCACGGAAAAAGAGTATCATAGGTATTCGATAAATTAAGAGCTAACAATCTAAAGGTCAACATCGCCATATGTATCTTTTTAAGGAAGGAAGTAAGTTTTCTAGGGCACATCATATCTGAGGAGGGTGTTAAACCAGATCCAAATAAAGTAGTAGCAATTAAAAATTTCAAAACTCCGGAAAATGTTAAACAAATTAAATCTTTTCTTGGATTGGTAGGATACTATAGAAAATTTATTCGAAATTTTTCAAAGGTATCAAAACCATTAACAAATTTATTAAAAAAGGATGTAAAGTTTTTATGGACTCCAGAATGCAACATATCATTTGAAAGACTTAAGATCCTAATTACTAACCCTCCAATATTATCATATCCAGATCAAAGTTTACCTTTTGTTATTACAACTGATGCAAGCAATAGCGAATTAGGAGCTGTACTTTCCCAAGGTCCAATAGGGAAGGACAAACCCATAGCATTCACGAGTAGAACATTAAATAGAGCCGAAAAAAATTACTCTACAACTGAAAAGGAAATGAAGCCGATTCTTTTTGGAGTAAATCATTTTAGACCGTATATTTTTGGAACAAAATTCATTATAGTAACCGACCATAAACCATTATCGCAAGTTTTTCGAGTAAAAGACCCTGGAACTCGTTTAACCAAGTACAGAATTTCATTATCAGAACACGATTACACTATCGTCTATAAACCTGGTAAAGATAACTCAAATGCCGATGGATTAAATAGAATGCTTTTAACCAACACAGAAGTCATAAACGAAGAAGAAATTGAAGAAGAACCTAGCTCGTCAATTTCAGGATATTTAGAGTTTCGAGAATATGTATGTACAGAATAACAATAACATTATTATAAATACGAAGGTTAACGAAACAAAAGAAAACATTTTTAAATTACTTAAAAGGGTGTCTGTAGTAATTTTCATACCAAAATATCCAGATACTAACAACAGTTTATTGTCTACTTTGGACGAAGAATATAACATATTTGATAATTTGAATGAGCAAGATTGTTTAATTTTAATAAATTAAACCTAATTTCTTACTTTATTCTTAATGTAATTTAATAACAATAATATTACTCATGGCGCGTTATTGCAATTCTGCATATTGCGCACATTCCAAGGAGCCGCACTTTAGCCGCTCAAGTTCAATTACATAATTAAGTGTAACATATATTAAGTGTATTATACAGTATGACGTAGAATTAGTTTACAAAACATTGTTGTAAATTTTAGTATATAAGCTTGCTATCTTAAGAATAAAAATCAGTAATCAATGATTGCTCGTTCTCTTCTACTACTTGGGTCAACACGCAACCCAGCCTAAGCGCCAAGTAGTCCCTTCCACCCTTTACACCACTTAGGTCTAGCACGCACCAAGCCTAAGCGCTAAGTGGTTCCTCCAAAAAAACCTTCTGCATTACTTGGGTCCAGCACGCAACCCGCCTAAGCGCCAAGTAACTGCATTACCAAAACCCAATCACAAACATAGGTCTGCAACTTCGTTCATGGTCCTTCGAACAAAAGAGTTATAGAATAAAAATGGAAAGACTCAACGAACTAGCTCGTAAACAAGAGACTATCGGAAACCAAATCATCCAGCTACTCGCCAATGCAAAAAAGGACTCGAAATCAAGGAAAAATGAAGAGTACTTCAACTCCAGGAAAGAAACCCTTCAAAAATACTGGTTGGAAATCGAAGATAATCATCAAGATATGTGCGACGCGGGAATAGATCACGAATACCTCAAACAAAATTACATTGAAGAGCTCAAAAAGGTTTATACCCAAGCAAGAACGTATCTTGATGAAAACCAAAAAAATATCCTAAAGCCACAACAACAAGGGGATTCCAGTAAAGGCGCAAATGATACAGCACCCGAAGACTTAAATCAAAACCTTCGTCTAAGAAAGCAAGAGGTAAGACTCAAGCACTTCAAGGAAGCTGTCAACCAGGCAAATAGTGATCTTCAAGAGGAGAAAACACTAGCAAGGTATGAGTCGTTATTAAAGAAATTGAACAAGCAATGGGAAAGTATCCAGGAACTCAATGAAGAAATTTGGGTTTACGAAATGAACTTTTCCTCAGTTTATTTTACTAACAACAAGTACCTCGAAATGGAACAATTATTCGAGAAGACAATTGAAGAGTTGGAAACGAAAACATTAAGCATGAAAACATCATTAGCCAAACCCAACATCTCACTTCCGAAGATTCAAATTCCAATATTCGAGGGCGATTACGAGGGATGGTGGAACTTCCATGACATTTTTCAAAGGGTAATTGTACAAAATAATTCAATTACAAAAGTTGAGAAGTTACAGTACCTAAAAACAAATATCAAGGGCGAACCAAGCCGACTGATACAACATCTTCAAATCACAGAAGATAATTTTGAAACTGCGTGGGACCTACTAAAAAAGAGGTACCATAACAAACGCTTGATCCTTTCCAAGTTGGTAGACAAAGTTCTCGATCTACCAATAATTCAACAAGAGTCGGCCAAGAAAATTAAGCAACTCCTCGACGTTACAGTAGAATGTCTGGAGGCTATAAAAAATCTCGGGATTGACTCTTCAACGTGGGGACCATTGGAGGCCAGAATTGTCATCCGAAAATGGGACTCAGAAACCAACAAAATCTACGAACAGTCACTGAAAAACCCGCACGAGGTACAGGACTTCGAAGATCTTAAAAAATTCCTTGAAGGGAGGTTTCAATCACTCGAAACTATTTCCAACACAATGGGGAACAGCAACAGCAAAGAAGCAGCGAAGAGAACCAAATCTTCAGAATACTGCTTGTACTGTAAACAAGCTCACCCAATATACATGTGTAATAAATTCAGCTCTCTTACAATAACAGAGAGAGGAAAATTTGTGGCCGAAAACAATCTCTGCAGAAACTGCATAAGTCACAAGAAAACACAAAAATGCAATAGTGCCATAAATTGCCGTACCTGCGACAAACCGCATCATACACTGCTTCACAATGACAATTGGAAGCCTTTTCATAAAACGGAAAACAAAGGGTCACAGAAACCCTCAACAAGTGTCACGACGCATCTAAAAGCGCGTGAAAACTCAGTATTTCTTGCAACAGCATTGGTATTGACCTGCACTACATCGGAAAAGGGTCACTTACTACGTGTTTTAATAGATCCCGGATCCCAATCATCGCTAATCACCGAAGAAGCGGCACAGATATTGGGAGGACCCAGGGAAAAAATACACGCAAAGATATCTGGTTTAGGAGATACTACTCCAAAAACGTCCAAATGGAAAATTCAAGCAACAATAAAACCGAGATTCCCAAGCAATTTCAGCATTAACGTTGATCTAATTATTCTGGGGAAACTCACACAGTCCTTACCAGATCAACAGTTCCAAGAAAAATTAGATGAATGGTCAAATTACGTATTAGCCGATCCCACCTTCAATTCACCTGGTCCAGTCGACATGATCCTCGGAGCACAAGAATATGGAACATTGTTGCGTGAAGGCATTCGTAAAACGGATGACGGTATTTTAGCACAAAATACGGAATTAGGTTGGATTTTATCAGGAAACATCCAAACCCAATCGAAAAACCTTCAAGTCATAAGCATGGTGTCCTGCATCGAGGAAGACCAACAGTTAACAAAGTTTTGGGAAATAGAAGACGTCGAATCTCCACGTCAGCTTAGTAAAGATGATGAGATGTGTGAGGAATTCTTCTCAAATACAACAACAAGAGATGAAGATGGATCATACATAGTAAGAATACCATTTAAAACAATCGTCCACGACTTGGGAAATTCTAGAGCTCGAGCTATGTCTCGATTTCTGCAATTAGAAAAGAGATTATCCAAGGATGAAAACCTAAAGAAGCAATACCATGAATTCATGGATGAATATGTGAAACTAGGCCATATGAAGAAAGTGCCGACAAGTGAAGAACTCACAGGAAAGTACTATATTCCACATCAAGCAGTCGTAAGAGAATCAAGCACAACTACTAAATTAAGGGTAGTGTTCGATGCGTCTTGTAAAACCTCCAGTGGACAAAGTCTCAACAGCCTCATGCATACTGGTCCACGACTTCAACAAGATCTGACTGACATACTTTTACGGTGGAGAAAGCACGAGATAGTGTTCACCGCAGATATAGAAAAAATGTATCGTCAGATAAAGATTCATCAAGATGATCAGAAATATCATCGAATTATATGGAGAAGCAACGAGAAAAGGGCAATAGAAGAATTCGAACTCATGACGGTCACCTATGGCACAGCTTCAGCACCCTATCTCGCTATTCGTACACTTCATTCCACCAGCTGCCCCACACTTTGGAGGTATGTGGGAAGCAGGGGTAAAATCAATGAAACACCACCTGAAACGCGTAATTGGCGAAAGTACCCTAACATACGAAGAATTATCAACGTTAGTGTATCAAATCGAAGCATGTCTAAATTCAAGACCACTGTGTTCGTTATCAGATGACATCAACGAAATCGAAGTCTTGACTCCTGGACATTTTCTCAAAGGAAGACAGCAACCAAACCACCGAAGAAATGGTACAACTCAAACCACTAGTCCTACCTTCGTCGGAGTGGCAAAATGTTTAATTTTAATAAATTAAACCTAATTTCTTACTTTATTCTTAATGTAATTTAATAACAATAATATTACTCATGGCGCGTTATTGCGACATAGGCGACATTATCCAACTCACGGCTAGCAACTCTCTTTTTAAAGGAAATCTTATATGTATAATAGAAAATGAATATGATTACGATAATCATGATAAGGAGATAATATTTAAATCACTTCAAGAGTTAAAATCAATTTGTTTAGGGGATAATATTAACGAAATAGGTATGCTTCAAATTAGGGACAGGCGAAATTTTAAATGGGAAGAGATTCGAATAATTTTAAGGTATTTGTTTAGGAATACTAGTGTACATATATGCAAAGAAGAAGATGTTTACACTTTAACCGATCAAGAGAAAGAAAATATTATAAAGCAATTTCATGATACACCCTTAGGAGGTCACCAAGGAGTTACTAGGACCTATAAAAGAATTAAAGAACAATATAAATGGCCTGGCATGAAGAAATGTATAGAAGAATACATAAAAAATTGCGAAAGTTGTCAAAAGAACAAATTAACATCTCAAGTAACTAAAATGCCGATGGTAATAACGAGAGTCGCTAACGAACCATTTGAACGTGTCTATTTAGATATCGTAGGCCCACTAACGGTTACAGAAAGCGGAAATAAATACATTTTGACGTTTCAAGACGATTTAACAAAGTTCGTAGAAGCAATGCCAATTCCAAATCAAGAAAGTACTACAATAGCTAGAGAATTTGTAAATAATATAGTTTGTCGACACGGTATACCAAATACGGTGCTGACAGATCAGGGCAAAAATTTTATGCGAGAAATATTCAAAAATACTTGTAAATTATTGAAAATAAAAAAAATAAATACATCAGCTTATCACCCACAAACAAACGGAGCATTAGAAAGATCCCATAGAACGTTAGCAGAGTACCTGATACATTTTATCGACAAAAATCAAACTAATTGTGATGAATACTTACCAACTGCGATGTTCACATATAATACTACACCTCACAGTGCTACTAATTACACCCCCCATTCGTTATTATATGGATTTTCTGACGTAAACGTAGCCATTAAGAAAGGTAGACAAACAATGAAAGTTAACGTGAACAGATTAAAACATTTCAATAAAAACCCATCAAAATAATAATTAGTTTTGAACCTAAATTTAAACAACAATTTTAGTTACAGGTTATTACTGAACTTCATCCATATGGGAGCGGCCGAAAATCAATTCTACAATATCACCACATACGATCATGAACCAGGAATTCATTTAGAGAAAATTTCTGAACTGCGGTTATTCAACAAACAATTGAAACTTTTAACGTTTATAAACATAACGCAAGCAAAGGCAGAGTTAAATAACTTGGAGACGTACCAAATATTAACTAGGGGAATATGTTCAAAGAATACAATATACGAGAGTTTAAAAACCGTATGCAAATTATTTCTAAAAACTTCGGCAAAATCTTTAGAAAAATTAAAAGAAGAAACAGATCAGTTGGAAGATCTTGTAGGGCACATTAGGGTAAGACGCGGATGGTTTGACATTGTTGGCAAAGTAACGAAAGTATTATTTGGTACATTGGATAATGATGACGCAAAGTATTTTAATAAAGTTATCTACGAAACAGCGAAGGAAGAAAAGACCATCAAAGGGTTAATTATTACCGAAGCGCAAGTTGTAAAATCTACACTTTTAAGTTTTAATAACACAGTTGACACCGTTGTCAATAATGAGCAAATATTATCTGAAAATATAAAAAAACTTAATGCGCATCTTAACGAAATTAATGAAAATGTTGATATCCTTTTATTAAAACAGGACTTAGAAGAACATATTTACACTTTCAATTTGATGCTTCAACAATTCCAAATTCAAATTTTAAAACTCACCAATGCTATTTTAGAAGCACGAAGAGGTAAATTACACCATTCTATTGTAAGTCCTCAACAGTTACTTTCCAAATTTAGTACGCTAGCAACAAATATCCCTAGAAGTTTTGAAATGCCAATCCCGTTAAGGTTAGAAAATATGCACATCATTTATAAACTTATGAATATTGTTGTCTATTACGAAAACGATAATTTAATATACGTTATTTACCTACCCTTATTAGAAAGTCATCTTTATAATCTTTTTAAGATAAATCCTTTACCTACCAAAATATCTGAGAATAAATTTGCTTTAATTCAACCGTCGAGCAAATATATGGCTGTAGATGAACACAGCTGTTGTTTTAGCCAAGACAATTTGCAAACAAAACCACCCCATAGTATTAACTAACGTTCACGAAAATTGTTTAATCTCCATGTATTTACAAAGCTCATGATACATTCCAAGCTCTTGCGATAAAAGAATAGTAGAATTAAGGAATTCACTTTTTATTCAATTGATCACTAGTAATACTTGGTTATTCGTGGTACCGTCCAAAGATGTTTTCAATCTTAGCTGTTTAGATACATTAAATCCTATTGATTTAACATTAGAAAATGTTGGTGCCATATCTATTAAAAGCAGGTGTAGAGGTTATGGTAAATCCGCCATGTTGATACCCCACGATACAACTTCAGTCAGTGTTATTCGAAATGATTTCGTGCCTAATTTCGATCTCTACGAAGAAATATGTGAAGAACTACGAACCAAGAAAGTTGTCAACATCAGCAAAGTTCAACTGAATTTAAATTTAAATAACGTTCCAAAACACATTGATGACCTAAGCGTAGCCAGTCACCGCCTGGATGAAGTAATTACCATGGCCCAAAACTTAGAAGACCCCACATCATGGATCAAAAGTGCGTCGTATTTTTGGCCACATTTATTAATCCTAATTGTTCTAGCATACGTAGTATACAGAATTATCAAAAAATATAATCTGGGCAATAACGTCATATCCTGTTGCGGCATGTTACCCAATCTGTGCATAAGAACGGAACAGAACATCATTATCGACGAGCGTCGCAGGGAAAAGAATGAACCCGTCGTCGAATACCACAGAGTTTCCCAACGTAAAACATACCGGGATAAAAAGATGGACCAAGTGCGCGAAAGTGATACCGTTAATAACAGTGATATGAAGGACAACAGTAGTAGCGTAGAAGTGAAACTTAGAAGGTCCGAAAGACTATTGGGCAGAAATTAGTTAGGTTTATATTTTAAGAAAGCATTTTTTTAATTTCAATGTAAAATTTTATTCCCAAATTTTACAAAAATTTTGTAAACAAAATTTTTTTTTCATAAGGGGGGTGATGTTGTACCCAACCATGTGTGTAGATATTTATTTCTAAAATCAACTAATTTTAGTTTTAAATTAATTAATAAAATAAAGTAAAATAATAGGTAATTCCTTGAATCACTTCACTTCAATTTTAATTTCATATTTATTGTTTATTGTACTTTTCAATTCTTAGAAGATTATAATCCAGCTCTTTCAGTCTATTTACCTGTCATTTTATCTATTCTTTTATATTTAATTTTATTACTTAGAATAGGTCATTTAGATTTAAGATGTATTATAAACCTACCTAGAATTATAACTTAGGGTAGGTCATTAAGATCATTTATGGTTCAGATTTAGTAAGAAGAAGGGTCCGGGTATTTCCAAAATTAAGATGGTTATTGACCTTTTCCCCACCCTTGGAATACAATTTTATGTTTAGGTTTTAAGGTTTAGTTTCAGAAGCAAGACAGTTCCAGTTTGACATTGGTCCTGACTAGTCGTAAGTTAGTCTAAGTCTTGTATAAAAATAAATAAAACTAGTAAAATTGGAAATCCACGCAATCTATTATTTAAATTAGTACTGTGACTCCTAGAGCAGGACAGCAGTACGTGTTGTGAACAAGTTTTCACGCGATCACAACAAGTGAATCGACATAATTGTAGGTATTGGTCAGAGGAAAATCCTCATTGGGCCGTAGAATCCCCTAGTCAAAGACAGGGAAAGTTAAATGAATGGGTGGGAATGATTGGCAGACGTTTTATAGGACCTTACTTTTTTAATAAAAACCTTAGTGCCAGTTTTAAAAACAAACTGGTACACGAAACCCACTGCCAGTAACATCTTACTAAATTATAACTCAAATAATCCAAACTCACACAAAATAGGAGTAATAAAGGGGATGATTAGCAGGATAATCAGACTTAGCCATCCAGACTTTCATGCCAATAATAGAATAAAACTTAATAAAATTTTACAACAAAATAATTACCCAATCAAACTAATTAATAGAACTTATAATGAAACTTTGAATAATTTAATAAAGCAAAAAACGAACAATTTCCTTATCACAGAAAGCACACAAAGAACTAATAACATTTACTTCAAGTTTTTATATATTCCAGGTTTAACTGATAAGATTAGGGATATAATTAAGAAAGAGAACATCAACATCAATTTTGGATTGTACACTTTTAAAAAAATAGGCAATGTTCATACTAAACTGAAAGATAAAGATGATATTGGTATGAAGTCAGGGGTGGTATATAAGGTACCCTGTTTGAATTGTAACTTATGTTATATTGGTCAGACAGGACAATTGTTAAAAAAAAGAATGAAGCAACATGAGTATGATTGCAATCCTAAACATAAAGATAAGTCGAATAAAACAGGACTAGCATTACATGCATTTTCAAAAAAACATGAGTTCGATTTTGACAGGGTATCAATCCTTGATTGTGAACCAATTCTAAGTAAAAGACTAATAAGCGAAACAATACAAATTAAGAAAGAACGAAATAATGTTAATATTAAAAATGAAACGGAAGGGTTGAATGACATATACCATAATTTAATTTTAAGTAAAGCGTATGTAAAGTAACAATAAGCGATGTTATTAGAAATAAGGTTTATTAGTAGGAGAGATATGATTGTGAACAGGGCTTAATATTAGGATACAGTTCGGATAAGTAAGTGTAATTAATAATTTAGAATGTGATAACGCAAAATACAGATAAAGTTGATACAGTTGCATATGGTAATATAAAAATACGATCTTTAAAGATTTCAAACAATTTATTAAAATTTATTTAATAAAACTAAAATACGCTCAGTGTAACGTTGTATCCAATGGTCAAAACATCTTCCAATTCCAATTTTGTTTGCAATAATTTGTCAAATAAAATCATAAAGGTTAAATATATGTGGCTACTGTGCTATCACCTAATTAACAAAAACTTATAACCAATTCTAAAGGTATTTATTTTTTAATTTCTAATGTTCAACAACAATTAGTATTTTGTATATAGACCATTTATCATTAATGTACACAATTGTTTTATTGTCTAGACTAATTATTGTATGTGTTATTTTAGCTTGATAAAGACAAAATGTTTTGTCGAAACTAGTCGCTGAATAAACTATAAGTTTTTATTTTCTGGTCCTAATTCCTACTACCTGGTTCATTTTTTAAAATATTGCGCTACTTACATCTAAATGATAATGAAACAATGCCAACTAGTCGGAATAGTCTAGATTATGACAAATTATACAAAGTGCGTCCGATGGTGTCTATTCTCCAAAAAAAATTTATAGAAGCTTTTAATCCGAGTAGATTTATATTAATTGATGAGAGCATGGTGGCCTTCAAAGGACGCATTAGTTTCAAGCAATATATGCCACAGAAACCAATAAAACGGTGTTTCCAAACTTGGGCAATGGCTTGTGCCAACACAGGATTTTTGATGAATTTTTCTATATACGAAGGTAAAAAATCAAGCAAAGAAGAGGGCCCACTAGGAGAAAAGACGGTTTTAGAACCAACCAAAGTATTGGAAGAAAAGAAATATTGCATTTATTTTGATAACTTTTTTACTAGCTATAATCTATTGAGCAAATTACTTGATCGCAATCTAGAGGAAGTGGTTTGGTTATAGGAAAAAATAAACACTTCTTGCCGAGTTGTTCATGTCAAAATTAGAGAATTCTTTTATAATGAATTGAAGTAATCTGTTCAAACAACATATTAAATTCTATGGTCGTTACGTAGGTGACATATTAATTTGTTGGGAGGGTCTGATTCGGAGTTAGAAGAATTTTTCGATTATGTTAACAATCTACACGTTTCCATAAAGTTTACATTAGAAGTTGAAAAAGATAGGTCAATTAATTTCCTAGACCTTCATTTGGAACGTAATTCAGTTAACACAATTAACTTTGGTATTTTCAGAAAGGAGACCATTATAATAAAGAGTTGGACATTATAAAACAACTTGCAAAAGGGTACTAACTACTTAATTTATTCGGGGATCCATTACATACAACTTTATTCTACTTAACTCTATTAACTATCATTTAACTATGTTATTATCTACATTTTATTACATCTACTTATTGGTTAAAAGTGCTGACCATGCAAGGTTACGATTGGTAACTTTGCGTTGTTGTTGCTTGCACTTGTGTTTCCTAACATAACAAGCCTTATATAATTATGTCTTAATAATAACAATTCATCTAATTGTTTTCTTAACTTAATCTTAAATAAATTATCACTATACCAGAAAATCTATTAGTTTTCACATTCAACAAGGGCATCACCAATTACAAAGCTAAGATTTTTAAAGACATTTTACCAGATTCCAAATTAGTTTTCAAGTCCAGTAATAGTATTAAAGATAATATAGTTAAAAACAAAGATAACATAGATCCATTAAATAAATCTGGAGTTTATAAATTGAATTGTGGGAGTTGTAAAAGGTCGTACGAGGGTAAGAGTGGTAGAGCAGTAGCTACTAGAGTTAATGAACATCTCCTTTCTCAAAGAAATTCCAACAATGATCATTCAGTTTTCGGTTTACACCTACGTCATACTTTTGGTATAAATAATAATACAAAATTATTACATATAGAAAACGCTAGTGTCAGGTTGGACGTCTTAGAAGAGATAGAGATACAGAAATATAACAAAGACAATAGCCTTTTAAACATAACCTCCACTATTACCCATTCGTCTCTTTTTGGTGTTTTATAAAAATCAATTAATTATCCCAATGGTTAAACATGTTCGAATTTGCTTGAAACGCCTTATTTGATCAAGCATCCGCTAGATGGCGCCGTTAGTCATTATCGATCTTACAGTATCGATCTTACAGTATCGATCTTTTCACTCGTAAATGTCAAAAAGTTGCAATTCAAAATGACCGTTCCGAGTTGAGGCCTCACCAGAATAATTTCCTTTAATTTATTTGTAATTCAACACGTTTTAAATATTTTCGTCCTAATTGTTAAATTTTCGTTATGTGTTAAATTATTGGAATGGCAAACTGCAGGTTTTTAATGAGCCAGGAATTAAAGTTGTCGGTGGTTCCTTCCACGTGTTTTTCATCTTGTAATAAGGTTATTTATAAAGTAAGTTCATATTGGAAAATTGTTTATGACTTTACTAATTGACAATAATTAATTTTAGATAACAATCAATCGGTTAAGGTTTCCCTATCCATTTGAACAAAAGTTTAGACTATTGTTTCACCCTTTCGTTTATTCGACTAGGGTTCACCCTTCCGTTTTTGGATAGGGTTTCACCCTTCCGTACTTGGCCAGGGTTTCATTCTTCCGTTTTTTGATAGGGTTTCACCCTTCCGTACTTGGACAGGGTTTCATCCATCCGTTTTTCGATAGGTTTTCACCCTTCAATTTTTGATATATATGTTTGAATACATATCCACAATTTGGCTCTGCTAAGCACCAATTTTTCAAAATTTTTACTTTACGTTTTCGGCATAGAATCGCGACACGTCAATTTCAACTGTTAAAATACACAAATACGGCTGGAACCCGATTTGTTTTTGGATTGTCATTAACAATTGGCATATATACATACTTAGATAGAACCTGGAATTCGCTTTTCTTCCTTGATTTGCGAACATTTAATCAAGTTCAAATAAGTCATTATTTTTAAAACTAAGATTTTAGTGCTAATTTTTGTAATTTTAGTTTATTAAAAGAAAGACTTATGGTTTTTCTCTGAAGATGCAACACTGATGTTGCGAAATGCATCAGAAAGTATAAGTTTTTAATAAATTTGTAACATTCTTCATTGTTTGGTTTAATAAGACTTTACCCTTTTACCCGTCTACACTCATGGATCATCAAACTGCAGGAGACTTTTACACTTCTATATTTTTGCATGTTTTTATTTATTTTAATCAATAAACACTAAAGGTGAACACGTGTTGGCAACGTCGCACTCGCCGAGTGACACTGGTTATACAACCAACCATACCCTGCGACTAACAGTCGCGCCGCTAAAAGAAGGCGCCGCTAACTTCACATCGGTTGAATTAATTTAATAAACGTTTATTTAGTGATGAATATTTTACTCACTTTTTTATAATAAATAAAAGGTTAATAGTATAAAGGGCTCATACACAAATGCTGGTGCGTAAATATGATATATGTTCATGATGCACAAAAAATTTAATTTTCTTCTTCTAAAGTCACAGGAAAATCATAAAAGCAAGCCCAAACAAATGCTGTCAAAACTGTCAAGTTTCAAGTTGCTGACAACAGCAAGGGTGCGTTCCACCTAACGTTCAGGAGTCACGTTAGGTGCGTTCCACTAAACACAATACGCGTCGAGCGAATAATTTCGATCAGAGCCTCTATTGGCGGTTCTGTGCATTTTTAGAGGTAAAACTTCTATGGTTTGAACTGTCAAGTTAAAAACTTAGGTTATGTGATTTGATTTCAGTGAAAATAAAATATAAATAAATACATATTTTAGCTTTTTTAAGATTTTATTATGGTATAATGTAGTTTATGCATTATTTTATAAACTGCTATACCTAGTGCATAAACAGTAAATGGATACAACAATATACTTTTGATTCTTTCCACAAAAATTCTATTCAAATTTTCATCATCTTTATTGAATTTAACCCAAGAAAACCATCACATTTAATATTAACAGTATTGCTAACACACTTATTACTAGTACGTTTAAGCAGATGACTATTTGGGATATATACAGTAGTTCCAATATTATTTGAAGATTTTTAGAAATGACATTTAAACGAAAAGCAATCTTCTTTAAAGTCTTCGTCAAAATTAGCTTAACAACTAACATCTTCCGTAGTAAATTCTGAAGAGATTTCTGGTGAAAATTCTTGAACTTGGACGGTTGATGAAGTACTGGCAGAAATTGATTCTAGATTTTTCTCAAATCGGTTGAGTTTAGACTCTTCGTTTTTGTAGGAATTTTATATTCCTAAAACAATTTATAAATTTAAGTTATCAAATTATAAATACAGATTAAATTTATTTACCTATGAAAAGGAAATTTTATCAAAATTTATCAGGTTAAGATTAATGTATCTTTTAGTTCAGAAATTCGCACCAGAGGGCGTACCTGATCTTAGAAATCGCTAATAGGGGTATTGTATACGTAGCAAAAGTAGGGTTGCAAGATGTCCGGCTTTAGGCCGGACCGTCCTCCTTTTGAGGTTGGTAAATGGCGTCCTACCTTATACTCGAGCCGGACGCCAAACTGTCCGGCTTTTCGATATTATGAAATAATTGTCCGTTTTTTACTTAAATTTAAAAAAATTAATTTTCATATTAAGTCTTAAGGAAAACAACTCGCGTGTCACGTTCGGCAGGCCTATATTTTTTATTTACGTAATACCATTTACTACGTAATGCTGCATACGTTCAAATTTGACAAAGGGTGCTTCCAATTCAAATATTAGAAATTTTAAAAAATTGCCTTCTTAAACTTTTTCTATTTCTAGTGGTAATGCAGAATCTGAAAGAATATTTTCAAAAATGAATACTACATGGACAGATGTAAGAAATAAGTTGGAAGTAGAATCTGTGCAAGCTGAATTACAAATCTGTACAAATTTTGTTATTAAAGATGAAAACCCTTGTATACCCAGTAAACCAAAAGATGTATAATTATGTTTAATATACAGGATGGTGATAAAGTTTGGAACATAATTCATAACTGCCGTATTTAATTGTTTTGAGAAAATCGCTCGGACAGGTAAATTTTTGTTTTTAAAATACCATCTCTCTAAAATATTAATTACGTCACTGGTGCTTTAGCAATGGCGTCATCAGCGATTTTTTAAATGGAAACCCCCACTTTTTTTACTCGTTTTTGATAGAAATTCATGTCACTTAAACGATGATATAAAAAAACAATTAAATTTTTAGACAAATTTTTGAATTCCTACAATACCTCCCCAAACATGAAGTGACCATCGATATTGGTGATCTAGAGTTCTTGTAAAGTGTGGATTTTCTGTGAAAATTATGTCTATTTACAAATCCATTTTTCGTCCGTAAATAAAACATAATCAAAAAATCGGTTGTTTTGAGTTTGTTGATTCTCGGCCCATTCACAACAGATCCTACGATTTTCAAAATCATTTTCACCAAGCTCTTGAAACGGTTGAATGTGGTGGAACTTATTTGTCCTTAAAATCGTGGATATACTCGATTGAGAAATTTCAATTTGGTCACTTAATTTTCGAGTACCAATATGCGGATCCTCAGTTACTGCCAATAATACTGACAATTCATTTTCTTCAGTACGAGCTGTTTTTTGGCGATTTGTTTTTTCATACTGTACGTGACCTGTCCTTTGAAACCTTTCTTTTAAACGCTTAAACTCAACTTCATTTGGATGTCTTCTTTCTAGGTACCGTTGTTTATAAATTTTTGACGCCAATAAACAATTTTGCTCACTTTTAGCTAATGCGTAAACCATTTGTATTAATTCGTTGAGGGAATAATCCATTTTTAACGAAATTAAAAACCGACTAGCTCTTACACAAAATATGAATAAATAAATGAGCTAAACATTTATAGCAATACTATAAAAACACGTGATAATAAAATTTGTTAAGAAATTTAAAAGAGAGTTCTTTATTGTATTTCAATCCCTATTCCTCTAGTTCAATTATTGTAGACCTGTTTCTTGCGTCTAATTACCACACATTCAAAGCCTAAAATAAAAATATATAGACTATCTCCGCGCAAACCGTCAGCGCCAAGCAGTTCATTCTTGTTCTGTGTGTTAAAACTACCAGACGTGCTCCGCTCTCCAAAACAAGATGGGAAAAAGACGTAATATGGAGGAATTAGCGCGATTAAGTAAGAAGTTAAAGAGACTAGAAAAGAGGGTGACAAGGTCCAAGCGACATAGCTCTACGGATTCTTCATCTAACTTGTCCCCAGGTTAGTAAATTAATGTTTTTTATTTCTTTTGTTTTTAGATTTGGGGGAAAAATCAAATTTCTGTAAAATAGATTGTTATCTTTTTACAAAGCCGGCCTATGCGCTGAAATATTAAACCACTCAGGTTTCTTTCCGTGAATTAGATTGTTGTCTTTTCACGAAGCTAGACTATGTGCTAGAATAAATGTATTTATTACAAATGACGATATCAAACAAGATGTTTTTCTGCAAATGTGACGCCAACCCACGAGGTATGCAGCAACGCCATCTCCAGAAAATCAATACGAGTTCGTAGAACTTCGGTCCGATTCAACCAACTTATGTTCAGGCGGCGCGCTCACATCTCACAGATGGCTCTGACCACGGGGCGTAAGATCGTATATGACATTGGAAATAATGTTTTACTTCGCGGCCACCGCTCGTCTGGGCGCCACTGAAATTTCTCCATCTCTTTTTAACTTTAAGTATAATAGTACCATCTCATTTCATTAGACTGAAAACAAATTTCTAACCAAGTCTAACCTCACTAACTGTGATAGTTTATTCGTTTAATGCAGTTTACAAATTGGAAAAATTAGTAATAAAGAGTAAAGAGATATTTAATTAAGGTAAGAAAAATACGTACTAAAATAATGGCTCTTTCAGGGAGTATAAAATTTAGATGTAGATATTGTCACGGGGGTAGTGACTAGGTAGAAAATAGAGGTTTTAACGATAACAAAATTATTTATTAACTACTAAATTTTACGTAATATAATAATACATACGGACTTACCCTTTAATATTTTTATTTAACAAATCCTTTTCTCATAATCTTACTTTAATTTTGTACATGATATTCGTCCAAATTTAACCTGGTTAATGTTCCAATCTTGGTTCCCTTCTACATTTTTTATTCTCGCCTGAAAACCGTACAACTGTTCGGCACCATTGTCTGAATTCGAATTCCTTTATTAAAAGAAATTAGCGATTTCGTAAGTTCGGTTTGTCAGCAAATTCTTTGTTTGGCAGTTTCGAAAATCATACATGTTTAGTTGCAATGGGTCCAAAGTTAACAATTACCGATTGCAACCTTCATGCTCTGCCCTACTTAATGGTTATTATTAAATGATAATTTGGAAAAAAATACTTTTAAGTGTTAATTTGTTATAGATAATAAATTTGGAAAAATCTTGCCTATGTGACAATATCCCAACTGTGATAATATTTATTTTAAAAATATTACAGATCCCTCTTTCCAAAATAAACACTTTTTTAAATTTCCTTCCTGTGCTGAAAGATGTTTATCCTGGCTTCAAATTTTAGATTTTAGTGCAGAATTATTAAATAGTCAAGAATTAAATCAATATCGTATATGCCCAGATCATTTTGAAAAGAATAGTTTTACTAGTTCGTTAAAAACAAAGCTTAGTAAATTTGCAGTGCCAAATAACCCAAATTTAGAAATTCCTTGCAAAAAAGCTAAATTAGATGAAAAAGTTCAATTGGATTCTGAATCCAGTTTAACAAATTTAGATATTGAAAATATGAATATCATATGTGACCAACAACAAATCAACAGTTATCAAAATTTAGAAAAATCAATAAATAACAATGTTACCTTAAAGTCAATTGGAGTTAGAAGGGTTTCACAATTAAATACAAGGGAAAAAAGTCTTTATAGGTGTAATAGATTACAAAGGCAAAGGATAATTAAATTGAAAAAGGCGCTTTCATATGCTAAGAACAATTTAAAGCAAATAAATGAAATAACAAATACTAAAATTTTTCAAAATTTAGAAAACAATATGGATAAAAGTGCTGCAGAGTTTGTAAAATCACAGTTTAAAAATATGAAATGTAAACGGCCAACATTTAACTTAGATAATAAAATTTTGGCTTTAGCCATGTACAAGTGGGGTCCAAAATCATACCGATTTTTACGAAAAATTTTTAAATTACCATCTAGGATAACTTTAAATAAATTATTAGCCAAAATTCCATTTAATACAGGTATTAATAAAGAATTATTAAAAAGTCTTTCAGATAAATTAAAAAAATTAGACAAACGGGATAGATTTTGTTGTTTAGCTTTCGATGAGATAGCTTTATGGAAGGGCTTTACTTATAATGCCAAAAAAGATATGTCAGTGGGTTATGAGGATTTAGGGTCTTTGGGACGTTAGAACAAACCAGCCGATCATGCTTTAGATTTTGTAATTCAAGGTTTATTTAGTCAATGGAAGCAGCCAATAGCATATTATTTTACAAAGGATACCATTCAAATACAAAATTTAGTTGAAATATTAAAAAAAATTTTGGTTTTTGTTTGGCATCTACAGTTTGTGATATGGGGGCAACAAACAGAGGAGCTATAAACTATTTGATAAATGAAAATCGTGATAATATTTGTAATGAACCAATTTTTAAAGTTAATGGCCAAGATATAGTTGCACTTTATGATGTTCTCCATTTATTGAAATTAACGAGAAACGCTTTGTTTAAATATAACATAAAATTCGGTAATAATAAAGTTGCTAAATTTCAAGATATTATAGATTGCTATGACAATGATAAATCGGATCATAGCTATTTATATAAAATTTCTCGTAATTATTTTAATTTAGAAAAAAATAGTAGCCTAAAAATGAAAGTTAGTATTGCAGCAAAAACTATAGGGCGCCACATGGCAACTACTATGGCAGCTTTAGTAAAATCAAAGAGTTTACCACCAGAATCATTAGATACAGCAGATTTTATAATTGATGTAGATAAATTGTTTGATAGCTTAAACGGTAGCCAACTAAAAAGTCAAAAAGGCAAACATTTACGGTGTTGTGTCACTGATAACTCAAAACACTTAACATTTTGGAATAAAATCTTAAAAAAAATTAGTACGTGGACATTTGTAGACAAAAATACTAAAAGGGAAAAGTATGTAATGCCGTTTAAAAAAGGGTGGGTTCAAACCATATCAGGGATGAAAATACTTTGGGCAAAATTACGTCAAAATGGTTTTAAGTACATGCGAACTAGGGGATTTAATCAGGATTCTGTTGAAAATTTATTCGGAGTTATAAGGCAACATGGGGGGTGTAATACAAAACCAAATTGCAAACAATTCGAAGATCTTTTAAAAACCGTGATTTTAAATAACTTAGCTTCACATTTTGGATATATTTTGGGTTTAAAGAAAAAATTTTTAGAAATTTTGAATAATGTTGATTTTACTTGGTTTACATGTACAGAACATGCTTTGGAAAACAGAAACAAATTATTGTGATCGATTTAACAGTTTTTAAATTTAATAGAGATTTTAAATAAAATAAATCTGCACTAAATCTTTTCCTCATCATGACAGTATCCATAGGCGTCCGCAGTGGCATATGCCCCCCCCCCCCTAGAAAATGCATTTTACTAAAAATTGTTATCTTATCACGTTTCTAAGATAATATTTCATCTTGGTAATAAAATATTTTATTTCGGATGGATATATTGAATTTATTAACTCTTTGCACTCCAGCCTACTAACTCATAGTACAACAACAACTCCAATAATATATAAGTTACAAGCGTATATGTCACTGTAAAAGGATTGACCGACAAATGGTTTGACTCTGTTTGGCTAAAACCTAGAATTTACCAATTTGATGTAAAATTTCTTTATATTTATACAAAACATGCGTGTCGCCACTATGGCGACAGTGGATTTAAAATTCATATTTTAAATGTCGCATTTTCGGCGACAACGGAGTGCGAAGGGTTAATATTTTATTTTGTTGTTTATCAAAAATTTCATTTATTTAATATACAGGGTGTCCCTAAAAGGTCTGTACAAAACAATACCACATACTGAGACCAAAATAAGACGATTTAACCAAACTTATCTTTATCCAAAAGTACTTCATTAAGGTGCTACAGACCATTAAAATTCTTAAAACTATTTTGTTTTTTTTTTAATTACTAAAAATTGGCTCATACGATCATAACAAAATTTGGTATGTGGCTATGTAATGGAAAAAGGTATTTCTAGTCAATTTGTTTTTACTTTTTCACAATAGGTAAGTGGTCAAAAATAGGCCATCGACATGCAAAATTTCTTATAACTTTTTAATGGTTAAATAAAAATTCATAAAACTTTACTTGTAGCTTAACAGTGTAATTATAAACTTTTTTTGTCTCCTACAAAATTTTTCTACCTCCTTTATTTTAGGCAGAAAAAAGTTATTTCCATTTATTATCGAGTCTATTTATTTCTTGCTCCAGATAAATAAGATTGTTTTTTAACTTGAGTAAATGTATTTCCTCAAAAATTAACGAAAAATGAGATGTAACCCCTTATTTATTTCCGCCTATTTTGCAAATCAGTAAATATGCCAAATAGTTCTTCCCCCCCCCCCTGGATAAATTTCTGCGGACGCCTATTATAGTATCCCTAAAATCCAACTATTCCAAGTGATGTTGTAAATATTATACATAATATTTTTAAATTTGTTTTTGAGAATTGTTATTTATTTTTTAATTAAGAATTTATATATTTTTTATGTTATTGAGAATATTTGTTTTTTTTTATTGGAAATTTTTATTTTTTTTTTGTTTTGAGATTTTATGTATCAATACTGGTATTGGCACTGGCTGTAACCTTGCTTATAGCGGAAAGTAAAAAGTTTTTCTCTGCCTAAGGATTGCTTGACTTTCTCGTGGTGGCAGAGCTTAAGTATTACTTCAATTTTCAGACCTTTACATTTTAGTAATATAAAAAAAAATTGTCCAACTAATTTAAATGATGTGTACTGGTATTTACGGCTTATTAGGACTTGAGGTGCAAATAAAAGTACCACATTCCAACTGACCGGTTTCGGTTTATATTTCTAATATTCTTTAGCTCCGAAGAAGGTTAAAAATACAAACCGAAACCAGTTAGCTGGAATGTGCTAGTTTTATTTGCACCTCAAGTACTAACAAACTTTAAATCTTAGTACACATCATTTACATTTTAGTTTTGAAATTTGAATTAATCAAACTAAGAAGCAATCAGGTTAAATATTTTTACATACCAATAAATTTACCTATGAATCATTATTGCCGTAGATTCCAGCTATTTGTAGATGAAGCACTACTAGAGAGTTCTTCAAGCTTAAATACAACACCAATCATAGTAATGTAAGTAAGCACAATCATACAAAAAATTTATTAATTTTTTTAATATACTTTCTTTTTAGCCTTCCCAATCAATAAATCTACTTCTACCGCATAAAATGGTTGGATTTGCGTAAGTCAGTAGAACTCATCTCCCAAACTCTACCTGTGTTTTATTAATTAAATAAATTATGTTGTATAATATAGAATGTTCAAATAATTATAATATATTGATATTTATTTTAAATAGAATATTTGGAAACTTATATCAATAAAATAAGTTTGAATATTAATTTTATTTTCAACAAAATTAAATTTAATTAAATTTGGAATTATTAATGCACATCTTTAACTAATTTTATTAGATGTTAAATAATGTTTGAATTAAAGATATGCAATAAGAATTTTAAATTTAATTAAATTTCCCCTTTATTTTAGGCAGAAAAAAAATATTTCCATATGGTACATAACCTAACTTCGGAAAAATATTTAAATTTTTTGCTAAAAGGTCTGTATAGTTGGTCCCAGCTGGAAGTAGGACAAAAGTAATCACGATCGTGTATTCTTTGTCCTACTTCCAGCTGGGAGCAACTTTACAAATTAATACAGTATATTCCAGAGACGAAAATGGATCGATTTAACCAATTTTATCTATATCCAAAACTTCCTTAAACTTCTATTGACCATGATAATTATTTAAAAAGAAAAGATTTTTCAAGGTCGCTAGACACTTAACGAAGCACTTTTCGATTAAAATAAGTTTGGTTAAATCATTTTATTTTGGTCTCAAGAATATGTGGTGTACACACCTTTTGGCGAAAAAATAATTTATTTTTCTAAAGTTAGGTTATGTACCACATGGAAATATTTTTTTCTGCTTAAACTAAAGGAGTTAGAAAAATTGAATAAAAGACAAAAAAAGTTTACAATTACATTGTTTAGCTACAAGTAAAGTTTTATGAATTTTTATTCAGCCATTAAAAAGAAACAAGAAAATTTGCATGTCGACCTATTTTTGACCGCTTACATAAAGTGAAAAAGTAAAAACAAATTATCTAAAAATACCTTTTTTCATTACATAGCCACATACCAAATTTTGTTATGATCGTATGAACCAATTTTTAGTAATTAAAAAAAAAACAAAATAGTTTTAAGTATTTTAATGGTCTGTAGCGCCTTAACTAAGAACTTTTGGATAGAGATAAGTTTGGTCAAATCGTCTTATTTTGGTCTCAGGAGTATGTGGTATTGTTTTGTCCAGACCTTTCAGGGACACCCTGTATACAATATGGCATAAGAAAACTCAATTATTTAACTTTTAACACCCTATTTTTTTCTTCATATTATTAAACATTGATAAGTATGCATAGTGAGTGGCAAAAGAAATTATTTTTCAAAAGTTAAAAATTGGATTTTTTTTGGTAAAAAATAATAAAACCTACTCAAACTACTTTTAAATAATACAGGTACATAAAATAAATTATAATTATTTTGGGGTTTTTGAGATATTGATGCCCGTTTTCACCAACGATACTTTAAACTTAGGCATTGCCTAAACGGAGGTAAGTATTACCCAACATAAAATTGGTTTTCACCAACGTTAGGCATTGCCTATAGCACTGGTTGTTTAATACAAAATACCTAGCAACTTACAAGATATGCATTGCTTTAAATGTCAAAAAATGGGTAGAAATAATTATTTTGAAGAGTACAACGTATATTTTGTTCGGAGGTTTCAATTAAAAAAAGCAACTGCTTCAATTGTGTTACGGTATACTGAGGACTAACTGGAACTTGCTAGATAACTTATGATTGCTTATGATGGTGAAATTGAGAATTTGAACATTAGGTATTGCTTAGATGTAGATAATGCTTAGTTAGGTATTTGTTTAGGCAAAGTGGGTGAAAACTGGCATAATTCTTATAAATTTCAAGGTGCGTTTTTTGCAAATATCTGAATAGTGAAACCACCTACTAATGAGAAAAAAAAATTTCCGTGAAACCCAACATGAAGGTATAAACCTCAAGTTGACTAATATCCAAAATTTGAGACGATTTCAAATGGCTTCTTTGGTTGGTTAGTGGTAAACCAAAAATTTGACAAATTCTTTGGATCTTTCTTCCCCATTCAAACTGATAGAAAGAGATGGGGCGAATAACCAAAGATCGAACCGTGCTCCTGACCACGGTTCAATTACAGTTAACGTAGCTTAAATTGGCTAGAAACAAATGATCTATGATGTCATTCGAATGCGGTTGGTCCAAATATGACAGACCATTCAAAGAACCAAAGCCATTCGAAATCGCTTTTGATAAGGGTAGGGCTGTTATTGAACCTATTATATTATAAGTCAATTTAAAATACTTACCATTTTCGATTTCATAGTTTCCCTTTGAGTAATAGCGCAAGGCCACTAAAACTGCAGTTTCTGGAGAAACATTTAGAGGGTGATTCGTTGCTGGAGTCAAATCATCTCGAAGCGAATTAACCACAAAACGAACAGTATTTTTGGTTAACCGGTAGCGTTTAATAAACTCGCGGTCTGGGAAATATGTTAGAGCATTAAAATGATCCCGGTCTAATCTCACATTATGAACTTCACCTAAATACCCTAAAGCGCTGTTTACATTAGCGTGGTACCACGCTTAAATTTGAAGCGTGAAAATCAAGCGTTTTTGTACATGTGTCACGACTGTACCAGTCGTTCTAAGACGCCCAACTTCCACGTCTGATTCTAGCTTTTTAATGTAAATACTATCGTGTTGGACGCGTTTTACACGCTTGGGCTAAGCCAGTGTTATTACATATAATTGTTTTATAAATTATCATGGACGCAGTATTATTAATATGCGGTGCCGTTGCAGAAGTAATAAGTAATGAGTTACGTGATAATTTACCGGAAAATACTGTATACAAACGAATCAGAAGAAAAAGACGGTGGTGGGTCAGAAACTGGATTTCCCGCAGAGAAGCAATGGGTCCATCAAAAATGCTTTCAAAGGAACTAGAAGAAAATCCAGAAGACTATCGAGCGCTACTGAGAATGGCTCCAGAAAGTTTTAATTACCTTCTAGAAAAAGTTTACCCACACATAGTAAAGATGGACACATCATGCAGAAATGCTGTACCGCCAAAAATAAAATTAGAAGTTACCCTCCGATACTTAGCAACCGGTGATAGTTTTAAAAGAGTTTTTGTTTCGTATGCCCAAACCTACCATAAGCAAATTTATTCCAGAAACATTAAAGGCAATCAAAATGGTTTTGGAAGAATATATTCAGGTATTTACTTAAGCTTATTAAAAAACACTTTAACACCATTTTCCTTGAAGTATAGATGGTAATTGATTTAAGATTATTTTTAAATTAATGATTTCCGTTTCATAAGTTAATATAGAGTTATAAAAAACAAACTTCTCCAAACACATTTATAAATTTTGTTTTATTTTATAAAAAATGCGTACAATTAAATACAAATCAGTCAACTTTCTGTAACATCATCCATAACAAATAATACTCCTGCACTATCTTGAGAATCCCAATTATTATCAGGTACTGCTTTTGAAGTGTCATGAATTACAGCATTCCGAACGCTAGATAAATCATCCATTGAAACTGTTGAAATGGATGAATCTGATTGAGATAATGGAAACTGACCAGTCATATTTTTAAAAATAATATTACTTATTTCGTGATGCATTAGCAAGGCTCTTTCACCACCTGCCTGCCGTAGTGCACTAGCCACATAATTTCCAAAATGACCATACATGTCTTGTTCTTTCGATACCATTGATGTTGCCAATTTTGAAACTTCACTTAATTTTTCTACAGCTGTTAGAATATTTCTTTCTTTAATTGATGTTCCAGATAATTTTTTGTTAGGTGGTGTGCACTTTTTTCTTTTTAGTCCAGATACATTCTTTATTGGAGTGTCAGGTGCAGGTTGAATATTTTCAATAGATTCTACCAAAACACTTTTTTCCTGGTCATTATTTACAAGTTCTTCTTCATACTCGTCTTCCTTATTTTTTTCTTCTTGATTTTCCATATCATTATCCAAATCTTCATAATTTACTGGAATTTTTTCTTTTAAAACCTAAAATATAAGAATAAAAACCAAATAAGAAGAGTTTATTAACATGTTTATAGGAATTAAAAAAAAACAAAAGATTGATGGGTTTCTTTCAGGTTCCCAAAAGCAAGGAAGAATGGTCAGTTTTGGAGGAAGGCTTTAATCAAAGATGGGATTTTCCAGGATGTATAGGGGCACTAGATGGAAAACATATAGCAATAGTTTGTCCGCCGAAAACTGGGTCACTGTACTACAATTACAAGCACTTTTATAGTATCATACTGATGGCTCTGGTAGATCATGATTATTGTTTTACCTACGTTGATATAGGAGCAAATGGTCGATGTGCTGATGGTGGTGTGTGGGATCGTTCGTTACTTGCTCATGCAATTGAGAATAATTCTATTAATTTGCCACTTGGGGCAGTAATTATAGGTGATGACGCGTTTCCACTAAAGCCATATTTAATGAAACCATATAAAAAACGCAACCTATCAAATGCGGAACGTATCTGCAATTACCGCTTCAGTAGAGCACGAAGAGTTTCAGAAAATGCGTTTGGTATTTTAGTCAGTCGTTTCCAAGTTTTAAAAAACCCCATAAGTCTCAAGAACCTAAATACAGTAGACGACGTTGTTTTGGTTTGTTGTATATTGCATAATTGGCTAAAGAAAATTAATAAAAACTATATTGCTGCGAACAATGTCGATCATGAGGATAATAATGGAAACCTGAATATGGGGTCGTGGAGAGAAACAGTACAAGGCAGTTTGAATGGTCTTCAGAGGTGGGATTTTGTTTTCACAGCGGATTCTAAAACTCGCCAAAACGTCATCATTCAGGCGAAGAGAACAATGTAAATAATGACGAATTGGCGGAAAATGATGACGTTTTGGCGAGTTCATAAAACTCGCCAACAAACAAAATCCGGCCTCAGGAAACTAAAAACAGACATGCAAGTATACATGCAGAGAATATTCGTCAAAAATATTGTGATTACTTTAACGGGGAGGGTGCTGTGGATTGGCAAAGGAAGTCTGTTGGATTAGAGTAATTAGCAACTATCTTCATTTATTATATTCTAATTAAATAAAAGTCTTTGTCTGAACTTAAAAAATGAAATATTTTTTACCAACATAATTAAGACAGTTTATAACCAAACGTATTTCTCTGATGTAAACGAACTGTTCTTTTCTTTATAATTTTTATAATAGCAAATATTTTATAAAAAAATTTCTAACGCAGGTAACTAATAATATGATATAAAAAAATATTATATTTTTTTGTAATAATCTATTTTTTTTTATGATAATAACCCCTTACAAATAATATTAATTACCCGCGTAAGGACTTTTTTTGTAAATTATTTGCTAATATAAAAATTATTAGGAAAAGAACGGTTTGTTTACATCAGAAAAACGCATTTGGTATTGACCCGTCTTTTTGCCTACCCAATTTCACTATCCATATTTTTACTTAAACAATTTACGGTATTACTAATTTCTAGACTATGCAATGTTTTTCTTAATAATATTTTAAAAATTTGATTTATACTTACAAGATTAGTTTGTGTAGGACGAGAATACAGATATGGGCGAAGAAATGTATCCATTAAATTAAACCAGCACACTTTTGGAACGTATATATCGTCGAGTCCTGCACCAGATACCACACTGCACTTCAATTTTTTCAATTCTTGGGAATATGAATTTCTTAAATTTTTTATTTTTGCAGTCACCTCTTTAGGACCAAAATCGTCAACTGCTAATGCACTAGCAATGCGTTTTGTTGCTGCATTCCGTATTTCACGATTTCTATAATCATCACTATTGACATCGTATAAGCAGGTCTCATTTTGAAATAGTTCAATTAAACGAATGGTATTTTTCTCTGATAGTTTTAAGGAAGCGCTTTTATTTGCCATTATTTTAACCTAAAATTTCACTCCAGAGTGCAATACGCATCCCATACGCTTAGATTGCGCGAAATAATCAAACACTGTTTGATTATGAAAATACGCCTGTTGGAGGGGATTGAAGCTTACGCTCACGCCTGTGCACGCGCGTGTGTACTCGCCTGATGTATTTACATTGGCGTGAAAACGCCAAACATGTGTTCACGTCTGATTTTAGCCATGCCACCACGCTAATGTAAACAGCGATTAAAGGATTAGCGCGTTCGATTGCTTCACGTATTTCGTGGTCCTCGTGTATATCGTCCATTTTGAAAATACAACTGATTTTTGTCGTTTCATATTTATATTGCTTTATTATAATGTTTCAAAATAAACAAATAATATAAACTCACAATTTAAAGTCGCTTAAATCTGGCAAGTATTTGCCTGTTCATGGATTTCATCACTTTTTTGCAGCAAATTAGATGTTAAACTATGCTATTTAATTGAGAATTAAGGTAAAAAGCAATTCAAATTATAAAATCGAGAACTGTCAAACGATAATAATCACGCGTTATTAAAGCATAAAGATGCTCCACCCATCTTTAAAAACGGGCTTAGTTACACACGCTTAAAGACGCGTAATCAGGCATCTGCACATGCGCATAGAGTGTTATAATCGCTCCTCACAGTCGCCGAATTAACATTTAGAGTTAAACCGTATTTTGCAATTCTTTAATAACGCTCTAGACGCCTGTGATTAACTCTGAGGCGTGATGAACGCTCATAACGGCAAACGAATACGCAATATTTTTTAACAACGTCTTTAACGATACACACGTCTCTAAATATTTTCATAACGCGGGCTGAATACGCGCTATTGTCACTATAAATTACTCAAATTATTATAACAAATTTTAAGAATCAAAACGTGGTCACAAAACAGAAAGATGCTATATTAACGCTGGTTGATATTTTAACCGGTTCTCAATTAACTTTAAAAATAGGAAAGTCTGGTCCAATATTCAACCACCAGCTGTTCACATTAAGTGAAGTATATGATGTGGAGAAGATTTAAACCAGTATTACTTTAAATAGATAAATTTTTCTCAACGATTGAATTCTTGACCATTATCCTATAAAGGGTTAAAGACCGGAGACCTTGCGTATCCGCGCGCGCGCTCTATACCTCGACTTTGTCTGTAGTGGCAAGCCGTACTTTGTGCGGGTTTTCTATCGAGCCGCGCTCGGCGGCGAGAGGGTGCAACACTATATTGTCTCGTTACCTTGACTTTCGCCTCGTGCTCGTTCGTCAGGCGCGCCGGCGTCAACGTTCGCGTCCCCGTTGAGGAGGACGCGTCGACGACGACGCACAGTGGGAAAAAAAAGCCCGAAAGCCTGGCCAAAACCCCAAAAATGAAGTTACGATTTTCCAACTTTTTTTGTCCTAGATACTTAGTTAGATATATTTGGCATGTAACGTGACCTTTAAGAAGGTCCTGTGACCATTTCCACCTTTGTAATTAATTATTGAAAAAGCGCTTTTAGAGGTACGCGCGCGCCCGATCTCGCGCCCTTGATAGCACTCAATTCAAAGGTCCACTGTGGGTTTTGTAGTTGTCCGAATTTCATTTCGAAAAATGTATTGTGTTTCTGAAAGTAAGTATATTTTAGCTGCATTCTTAAATTTTGTTAAAATTTATTGATTATAAACGAAATATAGCATGCAAAATATGCATTTTTTCATTTCTGCTTCGGAAAATGTAAATTCAAAAGGCAAATAGTTAAAAGTCCCAGTACATCCCACTCAAAAATATGTTTTTTCGTGTTCTATAAGCCTTCCCTTATAACACTGCCAAAAATCTGTTCCGCCTCATTCCGCCTTTTTTGTTATTTAACTTTTTGTGTGTCGAGGCGCATTATTGCGATTTTTGTACCCAACCGTGCCACAGTACATATATTTTCAAGGTCACTGATAACACATTTGAAAAAAAAATAACAATGGCGGATCCAATATGGCCGACTTTTTTTTGTTAAAAATTGGTTTATTTTAATGACAGTCGGTTGTACTACTTAAAAATCATTTCAGGATAACAATTTTAAAATTTATTATGTATATTTCATCTTATAGATTAAAGAACCAAAATTTATGAAAATTTTGAAATCTCAATTATTCTTTGGGATTATATAGTTAAAACCGTAATTAAGCCCCTGTCATTAATAAACAATTAAGGTAATGACTAATGACTAATTTAATTAAAATTCCAGATAATGACTAATTTAATTAAAATTCCAGATAATGACTAATGGCTAATTTAATTAAAATTCCAGATAATGACTAATGACTATTTTATACAAAATTCCAGGTAATGTCTGATAAATCCCCTCCGTTTAAAAAACCTTTCTTCTTGATCCTTATTTAAAGAAAAACAAGAAAACAATAACATTACATTTTATTGTAACTTAGTTGTGATAAGTTGAATAAACAAATAATTTCCAAGTTAAAGAAGAATAGTTTATAGTGAAAGAACAAAAGTTTAAAGTGCAAGAAAGTGAGAATATGGCTAGTCACAAAAATATAACTTTGACCAGGAATGATTATTTTCATCTAGTAAAGAATGACCTTTCTACATCTACTAACGAAGGTATTTTCGAAATTATCGAAAGAGACTTTACCGAAAAATATGGAGACTTTAATTTATCGGAAAATAACAAAAGCGAGTTGAGAAAAATGTTGTACAAATTCCGGGAAAAAATGAGGGAATGACAAAATAAGTACTAAAGATTTTTTAAGAAAAATTAATCCTGGCTGAGCAATGAAATTGCATTACCACATTTACTGAAAAGGAATCTTTAAGCAAAGAAAATTTACGGCCAACGAATTTACTTTTTAAAGATTCCAGTGATCGAACGAAGAGGAGGAGAACTCAAAGCTTAAGAACATAGCATTGCACTGAAGAATTGGCCTATGCAACTCAGATGAGTTACCGGGCTTCAGGAAAATTAGATGCGGCAAAAGTGTAAAGGAAATTTGTGAAGGAAGCTCAAAAAAGCGACAAAGGTCCGGAAATCATCGGAACATGTTTGCGAAAATCAAATGTCGTCCGAAGTCGCTTTATCGCTTCTCATCGAGAAATTGTCAAAGAGCAGGTAGAACAATATTAGATCTACTAGCATTGATAACAATTACATTTTGTATCCGCCATATTATCATGTTTTGAAAGCAAAAGAGCAATGTTACCCCTGCAGAGATGACATAACCATTAATGAATGTAAGTAGTAGTAGCTATGGGAGTTCTACACTTATTTTTTTTTTCTAAGTCCGTGACCTTGGGGGATAGTCGTTGAATTGTGCGAGTATGTATGGCCTTGAGTAGATAAGGTTGGGTGTGTAATGTCTGCTCGTGGATCTTGCGGTTTTGTCTGCAGACTGACACGTGGTGTCCTTGTGTTGATAAGAGTCTCATCTTGTGGTTTTTAGTAAGTTTTTCGATGTTGAAAACGGTCATCTTGTTTTTGCGGTTTTGTCCAAATCAAGTGAATATTGTGTAAAAATTAGATAAGAGGTGATAAGAGTTTCGGTTTACACGAACCTGCAGCATTCTGTTTCCTACATGTTTGAACAAGTTTTGCGCGGTCTTGTATAATATTTTTTAATTGTTTACAATTATGCGACGCTGAAAGTATTGATAAGCATTGTGGTTGGTCTGCTTTTCGCGTAATAAACTGATATGAGTCATCCGATGTCTGCAGCTGTATTTTGCCTGTGCGAATTAATCGTCTTTGTTAAGAGCGCTTGTGATAAGACACCTTTAAGGTAAAAGTGAAGGATGTTTATAAAAGAAACAAGTAAATATTTTATACAATTTATATTAACTCATAATATTTGTTTAAATAATAACAAAATATAAAAAATTATACACTATGTAGGCAATTAATAATACATTGAAGTAGGTTTGTACAACGACGTTTACAAGTTCTTCGTGGAAGCTCCCAAACTGCTTGTTCCTTGAGTGTCTGCATCATGACTATGTTGCTTATTAAATTCTTCTTCCAAATGAGTGATTTTTTGGGAGTAAAAACCAAAATTATCCTTCAGTGTTTTAGAGACATCGATTGCTAAATCAGAAATCTTCGAATCAACGTACTTCTTAAAAGATATTGCCCACTGATTTATGTTATCATCGACGTATGTCTTATTATCAGTGGAGAGCTTATCTACTATCTCATCAACATAAGCCTTACTGGAGGCGTCTAGACTATTCAAAGGATCGCCGATATTAGTAAGACGTTTTCTTTCAATATCAAAGTTTTGTCCGTCTTCAGCCAATTGGAAGCCGATACCTGGAGGTCCTCGAGAACCCCGTTTAGATATTTTTGAAGAACCAAACTTGCTGATTGACATTTTGTAAATGATTGTACTAAGCTAGTGCAACCTATATTTATAGGGAGAGACGAATTCATCCCATATTATGTATGCAACTAGAATAAGAGGCAGTGATTTTATAGGAAAACAGTGAAAATACAATGAAAAATTTATTTAAATAAAATGTACATATTTATTACATGGAAAAATAACTAATTTACAAGATTGCGTACTATTCCCGAAAGAGGCGTGTATTCCACTACAGCATCACTAATGATAAGACAGTAGGCTGTTATATCTTCACTAAATGCAACTATTGCTTCCATTTCAATTTTTAGATCAACTGATGATGTTTTTATGCTCTCGTTTTGTTTTGAACAATCAAAAACATGAAGCATGTGTCCCTTGTACTTGATGTAGTCAAAGAGTGGCTCATTTATCTTTCTTCCATAATAACTTGATTGAAATTGACTATAGTTATAGTAGGCAACTGCATAATTGTCCAATAAAATATTTAAATTCATGTTGTCGTAGGGATAGCAATCGGAGTTAAGGTAAACCTTAATATTTTCAATGTTCACGTGATCAAATTGGGAGGAGTCTTTATTCGCAACATCTTTTTTGTTATTATGGAAACCAACTATAATATACCGTGGTCTTTCGAGGTTATTCGAAGTCTTTACATTCCAAATCTCCTTTCTAGTTTTTCTTAGACCAGGAAGTTCCATCAATTGCCACTTGCGAAAAGGTATTTTTATCGGAATGTCTTCACTTAGCTTACTCAACATTTCTAATTTTAATTCGTCGATTACCAACACATGAGCTATATGCCATTCAACTTTAGTGATTTGAAACTTATGCCCCGCTGTTCCTTTATAGGCATTTAGGATAATCTTCTGCGAATCCCATAATCATTTTCAGAGGAATGCATGCGTAAAAATAGGTTTTATCTCCGAAATAATTTGAAGTAGTTGGACACCATCCTGCGATATTTAATTCTTTTGATTCTCTCTCTCCAAGCGATACATATCCCTTCATTGTAGACGTAATACCTGGGTCCCTTATTTTTTCAATCTCCACACCATTAAGTTCATATCGACTTTCTTCGAATAAAAACATATATGCATTGTTGATTAATTTAAATTCCAAAGTTTCTCCGGCTCCAACTGTTGGTTTGATAATGTTTCCCTCAATGTGAATATAACTTTCGCTGGGTAAAGTATATAAATCCTGGTTTTGTATGAATATTCTAATTTCATCATTATTTCCAAAATTTTGTGTTCTCGGCATCGTAGACAATATCCTTAAATATTTGTAGTTTTGACATGATAGCCGTGACCTTTAAGGAGATTAACACTTTTAGTTGTTAACGCCTTGATATGCTTCTTCTTAATGAATGGGGACCTTCCGTTGCTTGGCATTTTATACCCTTCCTCTGACTCGGTAAAATCAATCCCCATACTTAGGCGATTTTTTGCAACTCAGCTCTAACAATTATTTGTTCGTTTCTAAAATTTACAAGACAATCGTCCTGATCTAAAATTCTAATTGTAATATTACTAATAGTTTTAGTGTTTACTGGAACGTAAAGAATATTGCTCGGTTCAATATTTAAAGCATAGCCTGGATCAACTGCAGGCGGGAATTCAAATAATATATGTGTTAATTTATTATTGTAATAAGCTCCTGTAACAATATTACACTCCACTCTAATGAGCGATACTTTATTTATTTGTACTGGCTGGTCTGAAGAATGGACTTTCCCCGCTTTTAACAAATCTTTACCAGAAAAACCCAATAATTTTCCGAGCGAGTCTTTTGGTTTAAAATCAATATCGTATATACTAAACAGTTCACACTTAAGAGTATTATGGTTGGGCTTTAAACTGATAATTTCGTCAGATTGTTTATTTTTTATGCCTTCACTGCTTGCAAGTAAAACTAGCTCTTTTTGCAAATACTTTTCAATATCTTTAATTTCATACGACCCTGAAGGAATCGTTATCGAAGATGTTCCAAAATAAAACTTATTGCTGCCCTCTTCGATGTTGGGTATGTTATTATAGGTGTAAATTCCTCGAAGTCCTAATTGATATTCAGATACTGGGTTTAAGTCGATTGTTGGACAGTAGGTTTCACTTAACACGGATGAATATCATTTCAGAGTAAAAGTCGTAGACATGACTGAAGTTTCTTGCTTAAGTCCCTCCTATTTATAGCAAAAATTCCAAGCACAGATGACCGCAATTCCATGTACCAAACGTTTGATGTCTCTCGTGGTTATAGACTATCTCATCACCATTAAAATATTTCAAAATTTCCTTTGGTGGGGGTAAGTTGCCAAAACTATCGAAGTATTTCACTTGATTACCTTGTTTTCTTTACGCAACCCAGTGAGTACCGGGTCCTTCGACTGAGTCTAAATTAACAATACCACATTCATTTCTGAGGGGTCTTCTTGGTAGCGTATCACGCATAAATACTCCCCTAAAATGTTTTATGTGGTGAGCGAATTCAAGAATGTCGATGGACGTGAGGGCTCGTCTGGGAAGCGTCTTTATTAGTTTTTTTGATTTTTTAAATATAAGCCCAACCCACGGCGGTAGGGTTTTAGAAATAGACCATTACCACTTTTTCCCAAAGCAATTGCTTCCATTGTCTGATTGTGACGCTGTGACTCTTCTAAATTTTTCTATGCTTTTTGAGTATCCAAAACCGTTTTCGCCACACCAGCAGCGCCACCTGTCAACGCTCCCAATGCACTAAGTCCAGCAAATATGGGTATAAGTGGTAAGATTCCACCAGTTTTAGGAACGGGTATAACTCTCGGAGTTTTAATCTGCTTTTTACCACCAGCATCTCGAACAGCAACTTTAGCAGCAGCTAATGCAATATTGGCCCCCTCCTTAAGTAATACTTTATTTGGGTTATTTTTGAGGTTTCGTATACCTTTTATTGATTGTTTTGCTTTTATAAAAACCCCATTTCTAAGGGATGTTGTTTTCGGTTTAACACCCATACCCAATTTCCTCTTAATTTTCATTGCTGTGGCTATCGCTAAAGCGTTTGTCTTTTCACCAATCTTTGCGTCTCTTGATTTAAATCTGTCCCAAGCCGCAATTTCCAACTGTTTGTCTGCTTTGTGACGTTCACTCAAATCTTTATTCCTCGAATAGGATATGTCGTGCTGTTTGCAAGCCGCGTCCAATGGATTAATCCCCAAATCTCCTCTCTCTAAACGTTTTTCTAGTTTTGTACCAGGACCACAATACTGATAACCTGGAATGTGCAACTCTATAGGTAATTTAATTATCATAGAGTTGATGATGCCTCTTCCGCTGTACGATGACATTTAAACGTTTGTCCTTACGGTCGCTATATATATAGGCGTCGGATCTGCAATCCGTTTTATTACAATGAAGACTGTCAAAGAGGAACGATCCCTGTTAATATTAAACTTGGACAAGTACTTTGAAATAAAGACTACTGAGAAAAAACATGGCGCCTTACTACCAAATTCAATTAGAGGAATTATATGTGGCCCATCAAACTGCGGCAAAACAAATGTGATGTTAAGTTTACTGTTTGAACCCAACGGTTTAAAATTTAATAATTTGTATGTTTATTCCAAGTCACTATATCAACCAAAGTATCAGTTCTTAGAAAAAATTATGCATGCATTACCTGAAATTGGGTTTTACCCATACAAAGAGAATACAGAAATTATAAGTCCAAATATTGCTAAACAAAATTCAGTTTTTATCTTTGATGATGTGGCTTGTGATAAGCAGGCGAAGATTAGAGAATATTTTGCTATGGGACGCCACAAAGATGTGGATTCCTTTTACCTATGTCAAACGTATAGCTACATCCCCAAGCAGCTTGTAAGAGATAATACCAACTTTATAATTTTGTTTAGACAAGACGATACTAACTTAAGGCATATTTATGATGATCATGTTGGTAGTGACATGAAGTTTGAACAATTTAAATAATTATGCTCACAATGTTGGTGTGAAAAATTTGGTTTTCTTGTAATTGATAAAGAAAGTGACATTTACGGTGGTAGATATAGGAAATATTTAGACAATTTTTTTGTTTTAAAAACATAACATAACCTATAAAACAATTAATAAGCTGATAAAAGCTGTTCCTGACCTGATAAAAGCTGTTCCTGACCTGATAAAAGCTGTTCCTGACCTGATGAAAGCTGTTCCTGACCTGATAAAAGCTGTTCCTGACCTGATGAGAGCTGTTCCTGACCTGATAAAAGCTGTTCCTGACCTGATGAAAGCTGTTCCTGACCTGATAAAAGCTGTTCCTGACTTGATGAAAGCTGTTCCCGACCTTTGTTGCAAACGAAAATCTATAAATATGTTAAAAATAAGCTTAAGTGATTAGTATAGTCTTATCCTTTGAACAATAACCTACTCGGTGTAAACAAGATAAGTACGGATGTTAAGCGAGGAATAATAGACATTAAAAATATTATAAGAAAAAAAGCTCTTGCCTTAAAATTAGGACGATCTGATGCAGAAGAGCAACTGGCTCGATCTTATAAACCAATTTTAGAGGCATTAAAAAAAATGTTACATCAGTCAGACAAACTTTCTCTTAAAGCTAAACCGAAAGAAGAACCGACAGATGGACCGAAAGAGGAAAATCTTAGTGAGCAGCAATTTGAAGAAAATAAAGTAAGGACTTCAAGTTATAAAAGAAAGGCTGCTTATAAATACAAAGCTCCCGTAAAATCACTTAAGCTACATGATCTAGCTGATAATTTGATGGAACTTGATGAAGGACATGAAGCAGAAGGTTCAAATGTAAATGAAGACGATAATGTTTTCATAGAAGAGAGACCATATTATCAATCATTTATTGATGATATTGATCCAGTAGTTTACGATAACTATTTAGAGCAATATGATCCCCTTCCTAGAGAATACATTGAAGGTTTGTTCAAAGATAAAGAAGATAGGTTTGATACTACTTATGGCATAGTATATAATCCTAATATCGAACAGTGGAAACTTGGTAAATCAGTTGTTCAGTTGAAAGGACCCGATCTGATTGTCGATAATAAACAATATAAGGGCACTCGGGGACTTTATGAACTTATATTTAAAAAAGATCCTGAAGGATTTAATGATGATGACAAAGCACAATATAAAGATTTACTACAAAGGACCGCGGCGCTTAGAAGAGATAACGATCCACTTCAACAGATAAAAGGATCTAAATCATTTAAATATCAGCAAATAATAAAACCCATATTTGCTGAACCTGCTCTTCCAAACCCATTTCGTACTTACAGCGGTCCATTAACCAGATCGATAAGAAATAGAACTGGAACAGGTTTTATGAAATTAACACAAAAACCATCGGAATATGTTTATTGGGACGATCCAAATGAACTGGTAGAACGCTTGTGTCTATTACTTGCCTCGAAACAGGCCGGTAATAACTCTCATAACAATGAAATTCAGCGTATCGAGGAAGAACTCAGGGAGGCTTCTATAATTGTATAAATACTGGCATTTCGATAAATTTGCATCATTATTTGGTAAACTATCATAGCACACACCAACACTCTGATAGAAATGACAAACGTAAAAAAAGACATTGTAAACGAGCTTCACAAGCCAGCTCGAAGGAAATTTCTACGTCGCAGAACAATAATAAAAGGATTGGATGATCTTTGGCAAGAAGATTTAGCAGAATTCCAACAGTACGCCAAAGAAAATAAAGGACACGATACATTTTGGTTGTAATTGATTGCTTTTCCAAATATGTATGGACAAAACCGCTAAAAGATAAAACTGGTGTAGAAGTTACAAAAGTGATGGAAGAAATTCTAATGACCGGCAGAAAGCCTTTAAATTTACAAACCGATCAAGGTAAAGAGTTTTATAATAAAAACTTTACTCAACTTATGAAAAAGAATGGAATAAATCATTATTCAACATTTAGCACAATGAAAGCATCAATTGCCGAACGAGTTATTCGTACATTAAAAGAAAAAATGTATAAGCATTTCAGTTTACTGGGAAAATATAAGTGGTATGATGATTTGTCGAAAATTACAAAAGCTTACAATGAAACGAAACATCGAACAATAAATATGAAACCTGTCGAGGTCACAAAAAGTAAAGAGCAATATCTATTAAATACTGTTTACTCTCATATAAAAATAGCTGACAAAGGAAAATTTAAAGTTGGCAATATTGTTAGAATAAGTAAACATAAAGCTATTTTTGACAAAAGTTACTTTAGAAATTGGACCACTGAGTTATTTCGTATAGCAGAGGTGAAAATTACCACCCCTGTTACATACTTATTGGAAGATATGAATGGCCGACCCATCCAGGAAGCATTTTACTCTGAAGAACTACAAAAAGTCAAACATCATGATGCCTACCTTGTCGAAAAAGTTCTTCGAAGAAAAGCAAATAAAGTCTACGTAAAATGGTTCGGACTTGATAAATCACATAATAGTTGGATTGATAAAAATAATGTTTTATAATGTTTTTAATAAATTATAAAATCTGTAGAGGATAAATGAAATAAAACATTTAAAATTTTAACAAGTTTATTTTATTTAATAACAAAAAATACCAAAAATACAAAAAATATTAAAATAAAAAAAATATAAAAAAAATATTAATCCAGCTCCATAATACTGTAATGGCCCCAGGGAAGTGTGTTGTGCGAATGCGGTAGCAGATATCTTTTATCATCATACGGGCTTAGGGAAATCTTCTTTTGTCTCACCGAATATACCTGATGATCGAAGGAACGTATCGAATTTTGTTCATGAGAAAATTCTATTCTCTCCATCAGACATCTTTTATAGTCGTCAAAAGAGATCTTGTTTTTGACGATGTAGGATTTAACGCCCTTCGCCTTTTTACGCACGGATTTTTATTTTCTGGCAGATAATACGTATACATTTTTGCCCTCAACCCAATATATTCCGTCATCACCTTACCGACGTTCTCGTCCTTCATCAGACCCGGCACTTTTTTGTTCGCATGAGGGATAGAACAACGAATCCGTATCACCATAGAGCGCCATACATTTATCACCGTACTTGGTCTTCATATACCCATAGTGAAACTGATATAGTATGGTCTTTGAGATATCTAGTATACACATGCCCACGTATATGGGTTTATTGAAGACCACCTCCGTTTTAAGCATTTCGACGAGAACCAAATCATCGGCAATAGCCGTATAATAATACGGCTGCGATAAAAGTACGGCGCTGACACGGCATTTTCCACTCCGTACCTTCCTTCCCATTTTCTTAACACTTTTATTATCCTCCTATTGCGAACATTTTCCATCGTTTTTCCAAATACCGCGTTGTTCATCAACTTGAAATAATTTTTTCCGAAGTCGGTTGTTGCACTCTGACGCAGCTGTGTGTTTAGGTCGATGTACTTTTTCAGCCATGCACTCTGTTCGAATTGGAGTACTCGATGAATGTTTGTTAGCACAAGCCCATTTTTTAAATATTGTTGTAGGTTCGTATAGTGGATGACGTACTTATTTTTGGGTAAGAGGGTTGCCAACATTTTTTTACATTTTCCGCCGGGTGGTAGTCCGAGTTCGGGTGCCATGGGAAGATCGGCTTGTACGTCGTGGATGTTTACGGGATACTCTAAATCCACTTCCAAAATGAATCCACGCGGACTGTCGGCCGGCACATTTAAAAAATAGTCCGCTTGAAAGCCTGCTGGTGATTTATCCATCCATTCTAAGCGTCCATAGGGCAAATGTTGACTCATCGCCCACGAGTACATCGCATTTATATCGTAGTACATGAGATACGATGATGGTTGTGATGGATCGTAATCTTCCAAGTATTTGTTGTTGGCCTTTGCGTATCGATGTGTGCATTGTGTTAGTCCTCCTCTAATTCCCTTCTCCAAAAACATTAAGATCTCTTCGTCCTGTATCATATCGAGCTCCACCTTCGTACATTTTAACATTGCATCCCAACTCAGACCGGGCGCGGAAATATAATGTGCTGGATCAAGATGGTGGTTGGTTAAGCTCTGATCACGAAAACATTCGAATATATCGGCCAACATCAGCACGTCCGTTTTTAAATACAGATCCGAGTACTCGCCCAATGTTTGTACTTTGAATTCGCTCCAGATCTTTTGAGCATGTTCGTATTCGTCCACCGATAAATCGTTTTCATAAATTTTACTATGAAAATATGTTATGGGTGGAAGTGTTTCTTCCTCCAATCGCTCCAAACCATTAATGTAGTCATACGGAAATACTCCCTTTCTCGTTAGAAGGCTGAATTTTTCCGCGTCCAAGTACATAAATTCTCTCCGGAGTATAGGTTTTTCTTTCAAATCTTTGGCTAATTTGTCCAATGAAGACGCCATAAATCGAAAAGAATCACAAAATTTGAATGTTATGCAATTCTCGTCATGTCCTACGCTTTTAATCATCCCAATAAAGTTTTGTGTGTTGTGCGGTATTATGGATAATTTTTCTTGCCAATTCTGTCGGACTACGTCGTTCATTAAAAAATGAGCATCATAACCGCTGAAATTGTGAAAAACTACGAAATGATGCGACTATCTTGATAATTTAAATTGCATTCGTTATGGGCGGGACCACGATAACGTCCTGTGAAGTGACAATGATCTCGCACTCTAACAGCATCTTGTTGAAAAGGGTTTTCGCAGATATGGCATTCCTTAGCTTCAACGAACGCAATTTTTTGTTCATCAGTTAAATTATCCATGGGTATGGGACATTCATATACAGTCGTAACGTTCTCGGCAATATCGTAGAGCTCCGCACATAGCCATTCTCCACAATTTGGTCCTCTATAATGTCGATAGTACGATAATGTATCATCGTAGGTACACTTTAAATAATATCCTACGCTAAAGGGCTCATGTTTTTGGTACTTTCGGCTATTTTCCCCATACCTTTTATCGCACTCCTTTAAAATACACTCAAAATCGGCATATATTATGAATGGAACCTTTTCTTTATTTTTATAATTTTCAAATTTCACCTTTCCATTGGGTATCAACTTAATTTTACATTCGTTCATTTGACCACATCTTTCTTCGTGCTCACTTAGCTGAATTTCGGTGGTGAAATAATGTAAACACCTATCACAAATGAATTTCACACCATGGTGTTTACTTAATTGGGATGATACTAATCGTGAAAGATTTTTTATCCACACATAATGATATTGGACGAGATCAACATCACCATCCTCCTGCAGATCCTCCTCTTCCATGGTCTTGTACTTGTCCGCCACCATTAATAAATTTACATGTGCATTTCTTTTTTCTTCGCTCAATTAGGATGGAATCACCGAATAGCCCTTCTTCTTTAGTTTTAATACATATACATTTACGGAAGTATTATTGTTTTTTCCAAATAAATAAATTTTTTCCCTTTGCATCGGGAACGTAATTCCTTCCAAATTTAAAACTTCCTTATAATGTGGATACGAAGAGGTTTTTTCGATGTTGTGCTTGGCAGGATAAAGGGCGGACACCACTGCCCACGCAAAACATGCGTTATCCATATTTTTAATATTTACACATGCTTTCTTACTTTTTACTTGAGGGGGTAGGGGTACATATGATGCCGCCCTTAGAGGCACATGTTTATTAACATTTAGGGTTAAACTAATAATTTCATCTAACGCCCAGCCGCTTTCCTTCTCTTGAAATTCTTCCAATTCCGTAATGATCGGCAACAATATATTGTCAGCATACCATGTGACCAAGTCGGTATCCCGGCTTATCACTGACAGCATTTTTGAATTTATATACTTGATGTCTTCAATGTCTTCGCCGGTGGTACTCAACCTAATAAATTTTCCACAAAATACTGCGTGCACTTTAAAAAAGGGTTCCTTTCTCAAGGCGTTTTTGAATCTCAACATACACATCTTCGCACAATCTTCCATAAATACAATGGGATATGTTGTGATGATTCTTAATTCTTAATAAAAGGGTGGGTTGGCACTTCAAAATAATAAGTTTTGGGTGTAGTTTACAGGTGTTTATTCGTTGAAATACAAAATTGGTCTGTCTAACAATCAGTTACAATTTATTGAACTCCTCTGGCCTAAATTAATTGGCGAATAAGACATTTCGTAATTAAACAAAGTTCATTCGAATAAATTTGACTTGACATAAAACTTAATATGAAATACATTTAAAACTCAAACATAAACGACCTGAAAACAAATTAACAATTTATATAATAATGAACAATATTAATAACTATTTAGCAAATAAATAAAATTAATAGAATAATTATACTAGGTATCTGATACCACTACACCTCCCCCTCAATTTTGAAAATTGTACCTATTAGTGGTGCAATTTTCATTTTTCAATGGCTGCATCTCAATTTCTTCCTCTTTAACATGTTCTTTTGCAGATACAGGGGAGTCGCTTTCTGAATGTTTACATTTAGACTTAAAATATAAATATACAATTATTATAATAATAAAAATAAAAACTATGTACATTGAAAACATTAGTATTTTATGAGTTTCGAATTTTATGAGTTTTTCATTGTCTATTTCCAATGATTCCAGAGAGTGACTCGCATCTTTTAGTTTATTTAGATCCAATGGTTTCAAGATTGTGGTAGAAAAGAACCCATTCAAAATTTGGCTATGTAGAGTTTTTGACAATTTGAAATTGTTTAAAAGTGGTAATGAAGAATAAAATGATTCTATGTTGGTTATAAAATTGTTACTAGGGGTTGTTAATATAATTGATTCTGATACTGCGGAACATGAATTATTAATGGATATTTTCCCAATATTTATTATTTTAACAATTGTCTTTGTCTCACCGCATTTCAAATCAATTTGTTTTGGTTTAGGAGAAATAAACAAAAATTCATTCTGCTGCGATAGTGGCATAAAAATTGTTTTGGTAATTTTTGAAATTCTTAAACTACATAATTTAGTATTTGTATTCTTTGTTAATACTTCCGATTCACAATTTGGATGTGAATGTGTAGATAAAATAGGCATTAATTTATAGCATATAACATCATTTTCTCTAATATGTTTACAGTGTTGTAGATCGTCCGAATCATATGAAAAATAAAATTGTTTTAAATCGTCAATGAAAATGTAAGGCTTTGTTGGCAAAATAAATGAATAAAAGTTGTTTCCTAAATAATTTGGTACTGAATTTATTTTCAAAATGTTATACTTTTGTTGCCAAACCAATGGAAAAGATAAAATAAAATAAATCTTGTTTGAAGTGACAAAACTTGTTGGTGTAATTAAACCAAATAATTCCATGCAATTTTCAAAAATAGGATTTAGTGGAAACGTGACACCTTCGGGCAATTTTGATTGTAATTTACTTAATTCGCTTATTAGTTTTTTTGGATCCATTAAAAGTGGATGCATGTTACCATTATGGCTGTAAACAATAATTTCAAGTAAATCTGATTGTTCAGTTTCAAAAGAATTTAATAGAAGATTTACAATTTCTGCTGTCTCGGTTAAAAGAATTTGCATAGTTGTATTGTTTATTACTTGAGATGTGGTATTTAAATAAGCCGCAACTTCGTTTAATTTTTTTTCAAGAGAAGACATTTTATCGTTTATTTCGAAAGAGGTACTGTTTATTGCTCGTGTGGTTATTTTAAATGTCGAGATTTGTCTTTTCATTAGTTCCAATAAATGATTTTCGTTTTTTGAAACAATTTCTATTTGATTATCATAAAATTGCTTATCATCGTCGTCTAATGTCCCAAATAATGACTTAGATATTTTTCCCACAAAATTAAATAGAGCCCGTTTAGACTTATTGCTAGTTATACCTAAATAATTTAATATTATATTATCCTTATGACTAAATATAGTTATATACCTATTTAGAACCTCCTCTAATATTTTATCATTTTTCTCCTGTTCCCCAAAACCCTTCAAACATAATGATTTTAGTACTTCAATCCTATTTATAAATAAACTAAAATTATTTTGATACGAACTAAGATTATAATATGTAATAAATTCCCATTTGCTTTTGCATAATTTTCCTACTCCGAACTTCTCAAAATATAATCCAATACTTGTATTAAAAGTTTCTAACTCGTAGTGGTCCTGAGCTTGACTTAGAGAAATGGTGCAAACTATTATCGTCGAGATTACCACGAACTGCATGTTTGCCCTAAAATAGAAAAAAAATCTTAGTCGAAAGTAGTGTTTTCCACGAACGGTTTAAGTCGGTTTTTGTGAACTTTGATGTTTTTGTTATTTTTCAAAATGGTGCAGTTGACAGGGGAATCTATGGAAATTATTTTATATGGACCTTCGAAGAGTGAACCTAATTTTTTTGATTTTCCTGCCTCAATATGTTCAGATTTTAATAAGACTAGGTCATCTACCTTAAAATTAATATTATTTACGTTTTGGTCATAATTTTCTTTTGTTAAAAGTTTTTTCTGCACAAGATTTTCTCTGGCAAGAGAATGGCAATGTTGCAAACGTGATTTCAATTCAGTAGAATAGTCGTCATAGTTATAAAATACCTCAGGATCTTTTGTTACGGATGTTGGAAGATTTGCCTTGTGACCAAATAGTAATTGGAATGGTGTAAAACCCGTTGCTATATGCGGAGTGGTATTATAGGTAAACATGGCATAAGGGACGAATTCGTCCCAATTTAACTGATCTTTATCAATAAAGTTTCGTAGATATTCTTTCAGAGTTCGATGACTTCGTTCCAGTGCTCCATTTGATTGAGGATGATATGCCGTACATTTTATGTGATCGATTTTTAGTAGTTTACAAACACTTTTGAATAGAGAGCTACAAAAATTGGAGCCTTGATCGGTAACCAGAGATTCTGGTGTACCATAATTACATATGATATTTGTAACAAATGCCTTAGCGGTTGTTTCGGCATCTTGATTGGATAAAGGTATAGCAATTGAAAACTTTGTCAAATCATCTTGAAATGTAAGAAGGTATTGATTATTATTATGTGTAGAGATTAAGGGACCTACGATATCCAAGAATACTTTTTGAAATGGATGACTAGCTGTAGATGTGATTTGCATAGGTGCTTTTGACTTCTTCCCAATTTTGTTCTTTTGACAAGACTCACACTTTGAAATATAGTTTTTCACATATTTAAACATGTTATCCCATTTATAGTATAATTTTATTCGTTTGAACGTTCTAGAGAAACCCTGATGTCCTCCTATTGGAGTATCATGAAATTCCTTGATAATTCTCTTCCTTTCTGATTCATCTTCGATTGTTTGAATTTTACTAGTACATATTTGAATTGTAATATCAACGTCTCTAAAAACAAATTTTATCATGCATAAAACAACGTCAAGATTTATGAAATCTTCACAGGTTAAACGTTTAGGAAGGGATATTTTTTGAATAGCATTGAATTGACAGAATTCTTTCAAGTTTATCAAGACAGAAAACAGGTTTTTATAAGTAATTTTTTCAAAATGCTGGTTTTTTATAATAAGAAAAATTATGAAACGGTTGTGAGTTTTTGAAAATAATATATTGTTATCATGAGACACGTCTAAACTTGAATAAGAATTTTTATAAAAGGTTTCCTTTATTAAGACTCCTTCATTAGATGTAGGAAATTTAAAATCTCTGCTAATACAACTAACAATACTGGAATCGTTCGAACTTTCTAGAATAGATTTATCGATTTCGAGAACTTTATGATTAACAGAATTTCGAGATTCGGCTGAAGTAACAAAATTGTTGTATAATTGATCAAGGTTGTCTGTGTGGCTTCTGGTTCGTACGGGATAGATCCGGCTTAGTGCATCTGCGACAGTGTTTAATTTACCAGGTTTGTGAATGATTTTGTATTCATAGTCTTCCAACTTAAGTCGAAATCTCATAAGTCGGCTACTTGGATTATTTATAGAAAATAACGAAACCAAAGGTCGATGATCGGTAAAGATCTTGAATTTTTTTCCATAAAGATAGGGTCGGAAATGATCAGCAGCCCAAACAATAGCTAGAAGTTCCTTTTCTATCGTGGAGTAGTTTTGTTCTGCCTGATTTAATATTCTGCTGGCGAAGGAAATTGGTAAATCCGAATCACCGTGATTTTGGGAAAGAACCGCCCCGATTGCCTTACCACTTGCATCCGTGGTTAGAATAAATTCCTTTTCAAATTTTGGATATTGCAGGATGGGAGTAGTAGTTAGTTTTGACTTTAAAATGTCGAAAGAATTTTGGCATTCCTGGTTCCACTTATAAGGGACGTCCTTTTTAAGAAGCTGGTTTAGAGGTTGCGAGAAGGTTGAATAGTTTGAAATAAAGCGTCTATAATATGAAGTTAAGCCTAAGAAACTTTTCAATTGTTTTTCATTTTTAGGGACTGGAAAATTTTGAACTGAAGAAATTTTTGATGGATCTGGCTTGACACCGTTTTCTGATATTATGTGTCCGAGATATAGAATTTCCTTTCGAAGAAAATCGCATTTATCTATTTTTAATTTAAGGTTACTCTCCCTCAGTCTTTCGAATACCTCAATCAAACGTGAATTGTGTTGAATTAAATTCGTTCCGTAAATTACTATGTCATCAAGATATACAAGGCATTTCAATCCATTTAGACCAGAAAGTACACAATTCATAAGTCTTTGAAATGTGGCTGGGGATCCCTTTAAACCCATTGGTAATCGATTATACTCAAAATGTCCAGTTGGCGTGCTAAAAGCAGTATACTTTTTGCTGTTAGAATCTAAGAGAATTTGGTGAAAACCGCTAGCAAGATCGATAACTGAAAAATATTTTGATGAACCGAGTTGATCTAAGATTTCTGAAATATTTGGCAAAGGGAAAGCATCTGCCATGGTGGAATCGTTGAGTTTTCGAAAGTCAACTACTATACGATGACGAAGATTTCCATTGGAGTCCGGTTTTTTCGGGACAATTAATAAAGGACTATTATACGGAGATCTGGACGGTTGAATAATACCATCCGACAACATTTTGTCGACTTCTTTGTTTATTTCATTTTTCTTATGCTCTGGCAATCGATATGGTTTTACATAAATTGGTGGGGTATTTGGTAAGATTGGAATAGTATGTGTGATCGCTTCAGTATAAGTTAAAGGTTCGTCCTCTAAATGAAATATGTCACAATAATTGGAACAAATTGTAAGGATTGACTCACTTTCTTCGGAATTCATGTGAGATGTACGAATTAGTGAAAGAATTTTATTTATGCGTGACGAAGTATTTTCTGAAATTGAAGCGTTAAATGACATAATATTAAAATCACATACATCAGCAAGGTCGAGTTGGATATCGCTTAACTCGACATCGTATTCATTACAATTTAAAATGTTAATGTTGCAAAGACCTGAGTTAGCACGTATTAAACAGTTTCCAATGAACACACCTTCAAAAATTTCTTTAGCCAGACATATTTTATTGTCTTCCTTGCAGTTTGACGGGATTTTCGCAATAATTTCTGTACGAGCAGGAACGCTTATTTTAAAAGGGTTTTGCATAGAAATATGATGAAGAAGGTTATTTATTTTAAAACTAAGGTTGCAAGTTTCATAATTTATTGTCACCTTGTGTTTTGAAAAAAAATCATTACCTAAAATTCCATCATTTATTAACGGGAAATTTCTAGGGACAATATGAACGGGATGTTGAACGGTAGTATTTTCATCTAGTATTATATTCATGTTCATGACTCCTAATGTGTAAATTGATTCGTTTGTAATACCTTTAAGTTTTAAAGTGGTTTTTACAAAAACGTTTGCATCATCATTTATGTGAGAAACTTTAATTAAACTAACGTCAGCACCCGTGTCGATTAAAAATTGAGCGTTTGTATTTTCTAACTCGTTGCTTCTAATTTTTACGCTAAAAGATTTATAATTTTCGAGAATATCAATACTAAGAATTTTATTTGAGACAGGATCATTTAGTTGGCAGATTTTAACTGACTTCCCATCACACTGCCTGACGTGCTGGGCCGTGACTCTTTACCCGAAATTGAATTCTGATGATCGTTGTTTTGAAATTGAATATGATTTGTACGCTTTTCTGCTTGGCTATTGTTATATTGCCGTTTTCTGCACTCGCTAATATGATGACCAAGTTTTTTACAATATGCACACGAAATGACTCTTACGTTTGTTTCGCGGTGCGAGGAATATTTTGGAAATTGTTGCGATGACGAATTTGTATTTGAATTAGAATTTGATGATGTGGGAGAAACTGTGGAAAAACATTTTTCAGCAATGTGGCCCTCCTTGTGGCACTTAAAACAACGAAGTTTTGAATTCCTTTGAAAGGGTTTATTAGCATTTTCTTTGAATTTGTAATTTTGACTTCTTTCCTCGAGAACAGCAGATTCAACAGCATCGGATAAGTTTTCAAACCGACAAGCTTTAATGTACAACCTGAGATTATTATTTAGGCCATCAGTAAATGCTTTAAGAGCACTTTTTGCGTTAAGTCTCCTGATTGCCGCAATACCTGCCTCAGCCGCCTCATTGCCTTCGGTTGCGACGCAAGCATCATTTAAATCTAATTGTAGGGACTCTACCCGATTTGCAAAAGACCTTACATCTTCGTTTAACTTTTGTCTACACCCTAATAATTCTGATTGAATTTGAGCAACTGAGCGCCTTTCCAAATATTGCTGTTCTAAGATTAATTTTAATTGTGCCCAAGTGTTATATGTCGAGTATTTGACTAAATTATAAACACACGGATGTAGTTTACTTTCAACTACTCTTAAAAATAAGTCGGTATCGTTGCGGGTTGTTGCCGTATCTGAGCAAATTTGGCAACAAGCAATGAATTTTTGTAAATTTTCTCGATTTCCATTAAATTCGGGGATTAATTTTAAAGAAAGATCTACGTTAAAAGGCATAATTATATTAGGATTTTCTGTATCGTCTAAAAGATTTTCGGGATTTTCTAAGAGATTTTGATTTTCAAGATTTTGTAAATGATTTTGATTTTCTAAAAGATTTTGTTCTGCGAGACCTTCTGGTTCATTCATGAATAAACAATGAAACACTCACCCCTTAAATATTCTTCGTCGCTGTTTCAACCCTGGTTACTTCGAGGAAAATGGCTCCTTCTGCTTCCTGGGAACTGCTACTTTTGGATATTGGAATTGACCAAACCTCCGTCGGATGGACCTCCAGCCGCCAGCTTATCCTTTTATTGATAAATAATTCTTCCGCGTAGAGCTGGGTGTGGCCTCAGCTATTCCCACGTTGCGAGATTCCTCGATAACTCACTTAAATATCAGCGATATTTAATAAGTGCTTAGTTAAATTTTCACCACCTTTTAATTATTTTTTCCAAGAATCCCACCGCTGCCACCAACTATGTTGTGATGATTCTTAATTCTTAATAAAAGGGTGGGTTGGCACTTCAAAATAATAAGTTTTGGGTGTAGTTTACAGGTGTTTATTCGTTGAAATACAAAATTGGTCTGTCTAACAATCAGTTACAATTTATTGAACTCCTCTGGCCTAAATTAATTGGCGAATAAGACATTTCGTAATTAAACAAAGTTCATTCGAATAAATTTGACTTGACATAAAACTTAATATGAAATACATTTAAAACTCAAACATAAACGACCTGAAAACAAATTAACAATTTATATAATAATGAACAATATTAATAACTATTTAGCAAATAAATAAAATTAATAGAATAATTATACTAGGTATCTGATACCACTACAGATCCTTGTGTCCCAAATTTACTATAACCCCCGTACGCATCCTTCCATTAAAAGCAGATTCCATTTCTTCCCACTTAATGAGAGCAGACTTCCTCGCTCTAACATTAACGCCAGCGCCTCGATGTAATTTTGTTTTTAATAGCGTGCGACAACTTATTATATTAGCGATGGATGCTAACATACCCTGTTTTGTACCAACGGCAATCACTTTTTTTAACCCACGCCTTATTAGTCGTATATTTTTGGAACAGTGTTTCATTATCCTTTTAGTATTAATAGGATTATCATCAACCGCTTCAACCAATTTTCGCCTAATGTTAGCCAAATTTTGGGCTGTTGTCGCGAGCAAAACTGACTCCATTGTAAATTATTAACGTTATTCTGTCGAATGTATAAATCAGACTGATGCTGTGAACAAATTGTTCTCTCTTTTATATAACACCTAAGTCGTTGATGAGTAAACGTCTAGACGCACCGCAATTAGCAAAAACCGCAAAATGCAGCTGGTCTTCGCGAGTCGCTTAATTATTAGCAACAGTGATTCATACGATGTAAATAAGTCGCTCTTATCAACAAATTAAAACAATTTCATGAAAAATCTTGTTAAAACATGTAGGAAACGGTAAGGTGCAGGTGCAGTGGAACCACATGCTTCATCATAACACTAAAATTTACTAATTCAAGAAACCACAAGACTCTTATCAGCACAAGGGCATAATGCAGACCTACCACAATTCTTATTAATACTTTCAGCGGCGTACTATTGTTACTCTACAAACAATTAAAAAACCACAAGATGAGACTGTTATCAACCCAAGGACACCACGTGTCAGTCTGCAGACAAAACCGCAAGATCCACGAGCAGACATCACACACCCAACCTTATCTACCCAAGGTCATACATACTCGCACAATTCGACGACTATCCCCCAAGGTCACGGACTTAGAAAAAAAAAATAAGTGTAGAACTCCCATAGCTACTACTACTAATGTAGTGCAGAAGTTAAACTTCAACATTGCTGGATCATACAGTTCAACGAATACTGTTATCTCAGAAAGAAGTTATCAAGACAATTTCTTCTGAAAAAATTCAAAAGTTAACATTCCTTTGTAAATGGGGATGTGATGGAACTTCTGGACAGAGCACCTTCAAGCAAAAATTTAGTGATACCAACACAACTGACGCATACATATTTTTTACTTCAGTGGTTCCACTTCAACTTACTTCTTTTGATGAATCCACCAAAAAAGAAGTAATTATTTGGAAAAATCCGCGTCCTTCTTCTCCCAGATTTTGCCGGCCAATTAAATTTGAATTTTTGCATGAAACAGCAGCAACGACAAGGACGAAGTTAATCATATAAAAGAGCAAGAGCGCATTCTTCAACCTTTACAAACAATTGTTGATGGAAACAAAATCAATATTACATACAAATTAGCATTAACAATGTTTGATGGAAAGGTTTGCAATTCAATAACCGATACTTCTTCCAGTCAAAGATACTATCTTTGCCGAAGCACTTCCAAATAATTTAATGATCTTGATATAGTTATACAAAAAGAAATTATCGACGATAATTTAGAGTACGGGATTTCAAGTTTCCATGCGTGGATACGTCTTTTCGAATGCTTGTTGCACATCTCATACAAATTAGATGTGAAAAAGTGGCAAATCCAAGGCAAAGACAAAGAACTCATTGAGACAAAGAAGAAAAACATTCAGGAGGGTTTTCGTCTACAGTTGGGACTCTTAGTGGATCACCCAAAGCAAGGATATGAAAGCACAAATGATGGAAACACAGCTCGTCGTTTCTTTGAAAATGCATCTGTTTCGTCAATTATAACTGGCGTTGATGAAACATTAATTGAAAGGTTTCATGTAAATTTACAAGTTATTTCGTGTGGTTTTGAAAATGATGTGAGTAAATACGAAGAATATTGTTTGGAAACAGCTCGGCTATTTGTACAACTATATCCTTGGTATTATATGCCAACTACTGTACATAAAGTGTTAATTCACACCCCAAAAATCACTACTACTACCGATAGGACAAATGTCAGAAGAAGCACAGGAAGCATGCAATAAATATATTAAAAATTATCGACAAGATTTTGTACGAAAAATTAGCCAAATCAAAAACATGGAAGATGTTTTCCTAAGGCTCATGGTATCATCGGATCCTTTCATATCGAGTCTACGTAAATTACCTGAGAAAAAATTAAAATCCATGTTAACCGAAGCAGTAGAATTATTAATAGCGTCGAAAATTGAAAATTCAAAATTAGAAAATGTAGAAGTGGAAAGTTCCGATGATGCAAGTGGTGAAGATTTTTCGTCCGATGATGATGACTAGAAATTTTATTAAATCAATAAATATGTATAAAAATCATTTCTTGTTATTGTTTGTTATGTTGTGTTATTGTTTCTTATGTACATAACTTTATCTATATATTTAATTTAGTCTGATAGTAACTTAAATCTTTTTTCGTACCATATAAACTGACTGATAAAATAAATATAATTATTGTCTTTTTTTACAAAGAAATAATTTATTCCTATATTTTTCACATTAAACTACAAAATTTGAAATCAGCGCACTAAACGTACTTACTTATACCATAATAAAAAGAATCGGCTATATTTGATCCGCCATTTTGTTTTTCATAAAAGAAAATTCAAATTCCAAATCAGTGACTTTAAGAACCTCCAAGTACCAACTTCCATTAAAATAAACCAATTTTTATTCAAAAAGTCGGCCATTTTGGATCCGCCATTTTGTTTTTATCAAAAAAAATTAAAATTCGAAATCAGCGACCTTAACAACCTCCAAGTACTGAATTTCATTAAAATAAACTAATTTTTAATAAAAACATGTCGGCCATATTGGATCCGCCATTTTTTTTATTTTATTTTTTTTTCGTCTAGGCCGACCCCCAGGTACTCATTCATAGAAATGTTCGCGGACGACGCCTGCTTAGGGTATAAATCGACCTCAACCACTATTCCTAAAAAAAACTCAATGAAATGCTGGTCGAGCTAACCGATTGGTCAAACAAGTGCAGAATCAAAACCAAGTCAACTACATAAATCAAAAGCGATGCTATTTGGGGGCTCCATGTCAACACCATGCACCATCGTACTCCAAGGCGATAGACTCCAATGAGAGCACTCTACCAAGTACCTAGGACTCACCCTGGACCCTCAACTTAGCTTTAATATATAATTCTCTACTAAGACTACTACTCACATACGCCAGTCGAATATGGCTAAAACAAGACAACACCAGCAGGCTCAAAGTCCGGCAGAAAGAAAACTCGTTAATTAGGAAATTAGTAGGAGCACCTCAATGATTCAAGGCGACCTAAAAATTACTCCAATAACCGAGCACATCGATAAACTCAACAAAAACTTTGAACACACAACCTGAAAAAAAAAAATCTAAATTACAGTTAATAAAGTTAATAAAATAGGAAAAAAACACAGGAAAAAAAGAAAAAAAGAACAGGAACAAATTATACAGGTTTTCACTCAGGACAAACATCAATAAGAAATTAGTAAGAGGTGATAACCTGAAAACTAACTCCAGCAACAAAGATCCACGAGATCGCTTTCGTGAAAAAAAATAATCGTTTATTCATTTTAAAGTATATTACATGTCATTGATTTAGTCTGTGTGTCGACTTGGTATTCGAGATGCGCTGCGAGTAAGACGCTCGATACATCGCTCCTCATAATATAGAGAAATTACAAATAATAACAGTGCACGCTAAATAAGAAACAAACACCAAAGTGACTTTCATTTGTTTTGAGGCAAGTGTAAGGAATTAATAAATATGGTAGTGACTATAGATATATTAGCTGAAAAAAATAAATCAGTCAAAGAAGCCATCCATGCAGCATTAAGTGATGCCAAATTCTTGGATAGACTTGCTAATATGGTAATTAATAAAATGGATGAGAAAATCAGCAACATGGAAGCCAAATATAATGAACAAATTACCAACCTAGAAAGAGAGAACACTACACTTATGGAAGAAGTAAATAAAACAATGCAATTATGCAACACTATCGAAGCCAATTCAAAGCGCAAAGCTATAAGAATATATGGTATAAATGAGGAAGTAGGTGAAAACATCCAAGAAAAGGTAATGAATTTATTCAAAACCAACATTCCTAACATCAACGGATTTATTTTCGACGATTGTTATCGAATCGGAGTGTATAAACAGAGACCAGCCGGCGAAGTTTTAAACTCGCGCCCAATATCAGTCAATTTTACTTGCGAGCATTTCAAAAAGAATATAGTATTTTGCTTCAACGCAAGCTTCTAAAAGGATCTAAAATCGTAATCAAGGAGGAATTATCTAGATCAACCCTTGAACTTTTGAAACTTGCAAATAACAAATTTGGTTTTAAAAACGTTTGGTCCGTGAATGGGCGAATTTTCGCAAAAGTAAAAAACAACACCTCGATAATCAGGTCCGCTGCTGATTTGGATGCCATCAGTAAATAGCGCGTCGCAAGCTTTACTTACGCTGCCGCATTATGTATTATATTAGCTTAGTACTTGAATTTCAAACACATATTTTTTTTGTACTTATTCTTACTATTAGGGGATTAGCTTAATTAAATGCAAATCTTATCATTCTTTATTAAGTTTCTATATTCGATTTTTTTTTTCTTCTTATTTTTGTTCTTCATCTTGTTTAGCAATCATGTATGTGCAAATGAAATCCGTAGTAATGACTATTAAATATCATTGTACCTTACATACAAAGTAATACTATTTCTTTTTATATTATAGGGGACCGCGGTGTGTCTGATACAATTTGTATATTTTCTTTTAAATCTAAAACATGTTATATAAAAATAAGATACCTTCTTGTTACGCACTGAAGCACAAGTACAGCTTTACTAAAACTCTTTTCATTAAGTAAATTTAATTAACCTTACCACTTACTACATATTAGTTACTATAACGATACATTTACTTTGCAAATATTCTGGACCATTTTTGGACTGCATTGTGACATAATATTTATTTATTATTCGAAATTGGATAATTTAAATCTTTCAAAATTTAAATATTAATTATTTTAACACTTTTATACTTGCAATGTTATACTACTTTTTTTAAATTTATTCACATTTCTTGTAACAGCCAATGACTTACTTAAATATTGCACATCTAAATGTCCGATCACTACTAAGAACATTCTTCGCATAAATAATTTCAATATACTTACCTTAAGCGAAACTTGGTTGCACTCTGACATACCGGATAGTTATATCAACATTACAGATTACGCCTTAGTAAGAGTGGACCGTTCGTTTGGTAGAGGGGAAGGAGTGTGTATGTTCATATCAAATAACTTAAAATTTAAAATTATTGATTGATTGATTATCGAACAATAATGGATTTCCTTTAGACAAAACAAAATATTGTATAATTTGGGCGTCTGCTATAGGCCACCAAACCTCGATTATAAAACGTTTATTGAAACCCAGGAAAATACCATTTGGGATATCGCGGTGGATCATGATAGAATCATAGTTCTAGCAGATTTTAACATCGATCTGAATATAAGATCTGATCCGGCAGTCATTGCCTTAGAAAATTCCATGGATTAAAATTTTTATCAACTAATTAATGAGGATACTCGTCTCGCAAATTCTAAAGCTTCCCTCCTAGATCATATATATGTATCAAGTAGACAATTTGTCACAAATTCAGGTACCCAATCAGTTGATATCAATACCGATCATGAGCTCACTTTTGCAACAATTGCAACTAATTTTAATAGTAAAGAGAAATACTGCGAATTTAGATGTTTCAAATATTTCGATTATAAAAGGTTTCTCAATGACTTACAAAACTCACCGTTTGATGAAGTATTCTATATTTTAGATATCAATGAAAAGGTAACTTTTTTCACAGAACTCCTAACTGAAATTCTTGATCACCATTTACCTATCATAAAACGTCGAGTAACAAAACATCCCGCTCCTTGGCTCACGGATACTCTAAAACTCATGATCTCCAAACGAAATAAGGCCCTCCTACAATATAAAATCTTCTGACTTCGCTTTTTACAGACAAATGAGAAATTTAGTTAATGTTGCAGTCAAATGCCGTTTTAAGGGCAGGGTTTCTAGTTTTCAGAAATTGACGGTAAATTTTACGTTTAGTTCTGATTTTGTTGAGTATTAAAGGGGGTAGGGTTTGTCTATTAATATTAATGGTTTATGTTGCAATTGATTGATCGCAAGCAGTTTGAATTATTTTTGTGATTTTGTTGATAGCTGAATCTATTTCCATGATATTGAGTAAGGGGGTAATTCCCGGCGTGGCCAGTTGTCTTTTTTGTAATTCTTGAAAGTGTGTAAAAGTGGGGGGGGGGGAGGAGATTTTTTTAAATAGAGAAGTTATGGTGATCTTATCGTCAGCTAGCTGCATACGGAGATTTTTTTCAAAATCATTGGGTGTAGGTACAGATGTGGAGATGAGATCGGTGCGATTGAGATTAACTGAGAGCGCGGTGAAAGAAAGATTAAATGGGTAGATTGTGCAAAAGAATGATTTTTGCGATTTAAGTGTTTCTGGTATGTTGCGGGCGACATACTTAAAAGAGGGTATAGGCGTAGTAGAGCGCACAGGGTCATCAGAAGGAGCAGTGGTTGTAGAGAGGGGAATGCGTTACGCACAGTGCAGTGTGGGACCATGTATGTATTGTAGGTTATAGATTTTTATCTCATGCCTACTATATTTTTACATTGCCTGAAGTTTTATTTTCTGTTTGTAGTTGAATAGACTATCGAGTGTGGATGTTGATGTTTGTTAATTCTCATTGAATTTTTCGTTTTGTGTTAGTGTGAACTCCGTTAATGTTGTCATTTTAAGGTCCTTAATGATTGTGGAATTTTTAACGTAATATGGGATGTTCAACATTTGACGTATGATTCCCATTTCCCTTTGCTGGAGTCTTTTTAAGTTACCATTTGATTCGCTTATCCAGATTGGACTGGCGTAAGTCATTATCGGTCGTATGTAGGCATTGTAAAGTTGGAACATTTTTCGGGTGTTGATACTGGACTTTCTGCCCATCAGGGAGTTGAGCCGACCCATAGCCTGTTTTGTCTTGTTTATTGTGGATTTACGGTGAGCTCGGAAATTGAGTTTCGGATCTAATATTAGTCCGAGATACTTTGTGTTTGATTCCCAATTAAGTTTTGCGTTCATCACTTTGATATTGCATTTCATGCAGGCCGTTCTCTTTTTTGAGTGGAATAGCATGGCCGCTGACTTGGATGGGTTTATTTTGATCCTCCACTTGGTGAACCAGCTGGTGATGTCTGATAGAAGTGTGTTTGCCATTTTGTTAGCATGCCGGTGTGATATTGATTTACTGGCAATTCCGGTGTCGTCGGCGTACTGACCCAGAAACGAATTATTGTTAGTTGGTTGAGGTATGTCACTCACGAATAAATTGAATAGAACAGGGAACATTACAGAGCGCTGTGGCACACCTAATGTTGGGTGTTTTACAGTAAAGAGGGAATTCCCATGTTTGATTTGGAAGGTTCTGTTTTCGAGGAAGGAGTGTATTATCCTGATCAGTCTGTTTGGCAATTTTTGTTTGATTAATTTGTAAATAATTCCGTTGTGCCAGACAGTGTCAAAAGCTTTGGCGACATCCAGGAAAACTGCTGCTGTATATTGCTTTTTGTCAAGACCGTCTTGGATAAAGTCTTTTAACTTTTTTAGAATTTGGTTGGTCCCTATCCCTTTTCTAAAGCCATGTTGAGAATCGGGAAGGATCTTTTTTTCTTGGATGTGTGTTTCAATTCTCGGAAGAAGGATTCTTTCAAAGATTTTCTCTAATGTATTTGTAAGGCTAATGGGCCTGTGGTTACTTGGTTGTCTAGGGTCTTTTTGCGGTTTAGGGATCATGACCACCTCCGTATGTCTCCATTTTTTTGAAAAATAATTCAGCCTGAGGCAAGCGTTGAAGATGTTAAGAATATACATTTTTTGTTTTTTGCTCAGTATTTTAGCCACCTTATTTGTGATTCGGTCAGGGCCCGGTCCTTTTTGTTTTTTCAAGAGGTTGATTATCTTGTCCAGTTCATCAGGTGTTGCTGGAGAGATTGGTGCCACCTTCTTGTTTTTTTGACTAATGAAATCAAACACTGTTTTATTGACGTGATTATTGTGAGTCTGGTTATTGTCGTTCGGGATTGGAGAACATGTTTTTGCGTATACGTTATGACCAACGTGTGCTTGTTTTTCTGCGCCTCTGTCTTCTGTCTAACACCAAGAAATTTCACGTCTCTCTTTCTGGACTATCACGCTTGTATTCAGATCCGAAAGGGCCAATAAGAATGCATTTGGGCGTTGCCGAGGAACTTTCTAAGCACTCGGAGTTCATTCAAACAGTAGATAAAAATAAAAACATCCCGTTTCAACGTAAACGTAATATTCACATGTTTCGAAAATGAATTTTAAACTTATAAAGCAATAAAACTTATAAATAATTTTTATGTATGGAGCCAAAGCCGTCAGTCACAGGCGTATAGTTTTGTTGCGCAGATTTCTCTCCGTTGCCTCTTTTTGCTCCGTGTGTCAGTTCGGCTTGCAGAACTGTGATATGGTCTCCATGAGCAATACTATTTTCCAACTCTAGTTCAGGTGAGAAATCCCCGAAACCAGAATTGTTTCCTTTCTTGGACTCGTCTGTGAATATGTTCATGTCTGGGTTCCTGCTGGTACATTCAGTGGTGTAGTCAATGCGGTAATTCCTTTTAAAGATGTACTTTATAGGTTTGTTATCAGACAGGCTCCAGCGAGAGGCACCTCTCTGTACTCCTCTCGCAGGAGGCTTGTGTGTCTGCTCCCTTCAGAATTTGCATTCATGAGTTTTCCATCCCTCAGTCTTAGAAGCGAACGTAGTGCCGCCTCCTCCACAAAAATATTGAGTGGGGGCAAGCAGAGGATCGCCTCCAAGGCCAAGGTAGGAGTTGTTCTCATTGCTCCGGTCACCATGAGACATGCAAATCTCTGTATGTGGGTGATCTGTGGTGCTTGCATAACTTGTCTGACTCTAGGCCACCAGACAAGTGCTCCATAGCATATCATGGGTCTATTGACTGCCGTGTAGAGCCATAGGGTAATCCTAGGTGAGAGGCCCCAAGACCGGCCCACGGTCCGATGGCACTGCCAGAACGCTATGGTTGCTTTTTCGAGTTTTCTCTTTAGGTGTGGAGCCCAATTCAGCTCATTATCAAGTGTGACTCCCAGGTACTTGACTTCGCTGTGTAGGCAGAGGTGGGTTCCGTTGAGTTTGGGCAACCCGATTCTCCCCAACTTTCTCTGTTTCGTAAATAGAACCATTTCCGTCTTGGCCGGGTTGACCGACAGTTTTTGTTCTTTACACCAGGTGTTAACAATGTTAAGTGCCCCTTGCATCAGTTCGCATAAGGTGCTTGCATGTTTTCCTTTTAGCAGAATCGCAATGTCATCTGCGTACGCAATTGTGTAGAAGCCCGACTCATCGAGCCTCCGTATGAGTCCGTTAACTAATATGTCCCATATTAGCGGGGATATCACTCCACCCTGAGGACCCTGAAATGCCCCTGACTCGGCAGTCTCCTACGCTTATGGTTACCGTCCTCCATTTAAGCATCTGGCCTAGTAGTATAGGCTATAAGAGTTCTACCCCAAATCCGGATTCTAAGTCCGTGACCTTGTAGTAATTTTTCTAAGTCCGTGTCCTTTTGGGAAGTCGTCGAGTTGTGCTAGTGTGTCTTTGACCTTGAGTAGATAAAGTGCCACCTTGTGGTTTAATTATTTTTGCAATAAACATTTCTTGTGGTTTAATTATTTTTTCCTTGAATATTTGTAAATTTGAATATTATTGTAATTTAGGGGAGGATGTAAATCTGAAAATTATTGTAATTGTATTGATAATAATAAATAAAAGTTTTTACAAATTAAAAGTAATTGGAGTTTAGAATAATTGATGCTAAGAGATGCACACGTCCTTGCTGTTTTTTTCGTAGAATATTTAATAGGGGAGGATGTAAGTCTGAAAATTATTGTAATTGTATTGATAATAATAAATAAAAGTTTTTACATATTAAAAGTAATTGACATAAATCTGAAAATTATTGTAATTATTGATAAAAAAAAATAAAAGTAATAAGCATGCGATAGTGTTAACATATGTAAACATGAAAATTATTGTAATTTGTTGATAAAAAATAAAAATATTAGTAATTAAACTAATTGGTTTTAGGTGATTTAATTAGTTTTTTATACTTATTTGTTAGATTAGAGTAATTGTGGTAACGCCTATGGTATAAAATTAATACAGTGTGGAACTCGATTCATGAGACGACCTTAAAGAGTTTAATTTTGCGCATACGCCTCTTTCGTAATAATTATAATTTATTGTCGCGCCCAAGTTGCTTGATATTCGCAATCCACCAATCCAGCCGCATTGCCATCACAATTGAATTGAATCAAATGCAAATTCGTATGCAAATGAATTGTTGCTTACGCGACACCTGATTGACGGCTGAGCGCTAAGATTTGATAATAGCAGGGGCCAGCGCATGAGTAACTCATCGTCTCATCCGATGTTCCAGCAATGTATTTAAACCTGGCGAAGAGCCAAGATACGTGCTCCCAGTTTTCCTCTCAAAACAACCGTTTCTTTCGGCCGATTTAAAAAAAACAAGTTGCTTTATAAAGAGGGATAATTATTAAAACACCCGTACAACTTTTAATTTATTTGCAGTTTGGTAACACTTTTAAAAAAATTCTGGAAAACGGTCAATTTATTTTGGCGTCATCAAGTTTAATAAATCACAGCACCGTCGGGTTTTAAAGAAAAACCACAAAATTTGGCACCGTTTATTCGCACATTTTGAGGATTGACCTGACAAACTTCCAAGTCTTTAAGAGCAACGGGGTAGTCTTTTTTTACTTTTAAATTAATTAATATAAAACTATTATCTTTACCAAGACGTATGATAGCTTTAACTTTGTAACGCCAGTTTTTTTACATATTTTCGATTAAATTTGTAAAAGATTTTTGGCGGAAACTGCGATTTTCTTATGGGCGGATTGACAAAAAATGTAAACAAATATTTAATAAAATAGGTTTTCATGGGGTTTTGACCTGTATGTTTCTTTGCAGTAACAAAAGACGTTTCGTTTAAAAATTTTTAAATAAAATAAACTTATAAAAATGTTTTAAACATCGTTACAAAATCATAATTAAAATTTATAACACTTGAATAGTTATTAGTAGTTATTTGTAACAAAATGTTTTATAAAATAGGTTTTCTTTAAAAATTTTTGAACGAAAAGTCTTTTGTTATTGCAAAGAAACATGCAATTGAAAGGTTCAACCTTAAACATTATTCAATAAGATCCATTTTCGCGTTCTCGGATTATAAAGTTAATATTATTTATTTATTGTTGTTATTCATACTTGCGAAATAATGCATTACGTTTAACCAGCTCGATAATAAAAATTTCATATTTGGTTGAGAGTTCGTGAGATCATCAACATCCCAGTTGTTCTTTATTTCCTTGTGAAAATGGCTCAATACACGGTAGCAGAAAAGTCAGATATGTTGGAGTGGTATCATCAGGGAAACAGTTCGCAAAAAGTTTGCGATCTATTTGCGGTCAAATATCCTGACAGACCGATACCCAACAAAAATACTGTACTTAGAGTACACAAATTATTTCGGGATACTGGTTGCGTTTTTAAATTACCTGAAATTAATCAAGGGGATCGTGCACCTATTATTTCCGAGGAAACAACTTTAATGGTACTGGCGGCAATTGAAAACGATTCAGATTTGTCTAGTCGAGAAATCGCTGAAGAGGTAGATATTTCGCACACATCTGTGCTTCGTATTTTAAAAAGACATGGATACAAGTCTTACAAATATTCTACCTGTCAAGACCTAAAAGATCCAGAGGATAAAATTCGAAGGATGGTATTTTGCGAAGGTGCAATGGAGAAGGCCAATTTAGATGATACTTTTGTTTCGAACATTTTATTTACAGATGAATCGAATTTTCCATTAGCTAGAAGGCACAATTCTTCTGTTGTAAATTATTGGTCACAACACAATGAACATCGAGCAATGGTTACCTCGAGTCAAAACAGGGCATCCTTAAATGTTTGGAGTGGAATAATTAATGATGAAGTAATTGGTCCATTTTTTATTAATGGAAACCTAAATTCTCGAAAATATTTGGAACTTTTGAGAAACCAAATTATTCCTACCCTTAGAGAAATGCCCAATATAAACATCAATGATGTGTATTTTCAACAAGATGGTTGTCCTGCTCACAATACACTAGTAGTGAGAGAATTTTTAAATGAAAATTTTCCAAATAAATGGATTGGCACATATTCCGAGCCATTAGCTTGGCCCCCAAGATCCCCTGATTTATCCCCTCTAGATTTTTTTTGGGGTTATCTTAAAAATACCATTTATAAGGGTGGAAAATTTAATAATTTGGAGGATTTACAAAATAAAATCATCGAGGTATCGAATGCAATAAGCGTTGAAACATTAAACAAGGTCGGAAATTTATTTTATGACCGTTTAGGGTACTGCTTGGCACAACTGGGAGGTGATTTTGAAAGATTTTAATAATCTGAGTTCATCGCTACAATTCATCCTAAATCTCCTATTAAAAATCGGTCCTTTTCAGGACCACCAAAACAAACAAAAAAGAAAGCCTTGTCTTGTGAATGCTTTTTGTTTTCAAAAAAGGAATGCACATTACTTAAAAATAAAAATTTTTGGCACTTTAAGACTTTTATACTTACAAAAATTGCTAAATGCTAGGCATGTGATGGCGTTGTGATAGTGTGCTGGGTTGTCACTCGTAAGGTCCCAGGTTCAAACCCCGCGACAACTACATAATTTTGCACATTTTTCTTCATTTTTCTTTTGTTTTATTAATGAATTTAATTTAAAAAAATGATTTTGATTCGGGTTAGGTTAGGGTTAGATGAAGGTAAGTTAGAAAACTATTTAAAAAAGTTTTTCAAATGAATAAATGAAACTGCCGGCAACGATTCAAAGTGCTAACGCGCAAGCGCCAACTGGTGCCGGCAACGATTCGTAAAAATAAAGGTTGCCGGTGCCGGCAACAAATTTTGTGGATTATCTTTAAATACTACGTTGCTGTGAACTTGATGACACCGAAATAAATTGACGGTTTTCCAGATTTTTTTTAAAAGTGTTATTAAACTGCAAATAAATTAAAAGTTGTACGGGTGTTGTAATAATTATCCCTCTTTATAAAGCAACTTGTTTTTTTTAAATCGGCCGAAAGAAACGGTTGTTTTGAGAGGAAAACTGGGAGCACGTATCTTGGCTCTTCGCCAGGTTTAAATACATTGCTGGAACATCAGATGAGACGATGAGTTACTCATGCGCTGGCCCCTGCTATTATCAAATCTTAGCGCTCAGCCGCCAATCAGGTGTCGCGTAAGCAACAATGCATTTGCATACGAATTTGCATTTGATTCAATTCAATTGTGATGGCAATGCGGCTGGATTGGTGGATTGCGAATATCAAGCAACTTGGGCGGGACAATAAATTATAATTATTACGAAAGAGGCGTATACGCAAAATTAAACTCTTTAAGGTCGTCTCATGAATCGAGTTCCACACTGTATAATGTATTGATAAGAATTAATTTTATGTACGTGTATTTTGTTGTATACTTTGCTATGAATTTTAATTAATCCTTGACGAATATCGTGGTTTGAGCGTGCTAACATATGTAAACATGAAAATTATTGTAATTTGTTGATAAAAAATAAAAATATTAGTAATTAAACTAATTGGTTTTAGGTGATTTAATTAGTTTTTTTATACTTATTTGTTAGTTTAGAGTAATTGTGGAAACATAAAATTATTATAATTTTGTTGATAAGAACTAATTATTTTTTTATGTGAGTGCATTTTGTGGTTTAATATGTAGACTGACTTCTAAATAATTGATGATAAGAGGTGAGTTTTAATTGTTCTAACTTATTTTTTATGTGAGTGCATTTTGTGGTTTAATATGTAGACTGACTTCTAAATAATTGATGATAAGAGGTGAGTTTTAATTGTTCTAACAAGCGTATACATGAATTTAGATGAATCATCGCGATAAACAACACATATTGCGGTTTTTGCAAATTGCGGTGCGTCCAGACGTTTACTCATCGGCGACTTTGATGTCATATAAAAGGGGGAACAATTTGTTTACAGCATCAGTTCGATTTTCAAATTCGCAAATACAATAACGTTAATTACAATGGAGCCAGTTTTAATCGCGACTACTGCCCAAAATATGGCTAACCTCAGCCGAAAATTGGTCGAAACAGTTGATGGTGATGATCCTATTAGTATTAATAGGATTATAAAACACTGCTCCAAAAGTTTACGGCTAATAAGGCGTGGGTTGAAAAAGGTGATTGCTGTTGGTACAAAACAGGCTATGTTAGCATCCATCGCCAATATTGTGAGTTGTCGCACGCTATTAAAAACAAAATTACATCGAGGTGCTGGCGTTAATGTTAGAGCGAGGAAGTCTTCTCTCATTAAGTGGGAAGAAATGGTGTTGTGTCAGCGTCTCACCGACTTATCTCTTAATATTGTGTTACGTATTTTTCTTTTGTATTTTCTGCATTAGCAGTAGCAAGTAAGCGCTCACGGCAATAACAGGTGGTACTTTGCCTCTGTAAACCTCACACAGTAGATTCTGTGGTCGTTGTGCTCTTATTAGTTGAATAAACAGCAAGAGTTACTTAAATTCTGTGTTTAATTCATCGACCTAACTGTGCTATTATTGGTTCCTGGACCATCAGTTAAAACCAGGTGGTGGTAGCGTTTTAAACAGCAAAACCACAACATAAAAATTGGTGACCAGCGTTGGGATTCGACTTTTGAATATTATCAGTGATCCAGTCTGCGAAGCTGAGCTACTTGAATTTATTGTGGAAACTTTGGAACTTTGGAAATTTTGGACCATTTGGAAAATTTGGAAAATTTTGGAATCTCTGGAAATTCGAATAAACCCTATCAGGAGCAGTTTACACAGGAACGACTTCATCCTTGTTGTTGTAAGAGTCTCAAGAGGACAACTTCGTGAATCGTCAAAGAAAAATGTTTAAAATTTTGTAACTTTAACTTACAATAGGAGAGTAAGTTAAAGTTACAAAATTTTTATAATTTGTTTGGCATCAGAAATAATAATTTAACTTTTATTTGGTACTTCTATAATTACATTAGATATTGAAATTGTTAGCGTTTAAATATAAATGGAAATTGAAATTACTTAAAAATGGAAGACGAAGACATCGGAAATCAAGCCCCAGTTGCTGGAAATTTGCTAAATCCACAACAAAATGTACAACCTAACAATGCGCAATTTGCACCAAACAATGTTGTCAATGCGTATATTACTTTAGATACCGCGACAAAATTAATAAAAGAATTTGACGGAACGAGAAAAGAGTTATTAGAATTCATTGATACTTGCGAAATCGCATACGATTCAGTCAGACCTTTAGATAGGGGAATTTTATTCAAAATTATAACGACAAAAATTACCGGTCGCGCCAGAAATTTAATTCGCTATAGAGAATTTGTTGATTGGGTAGATTTAAGAGATCATATCGAAGAGATATTTGCGGAAAAACGTTCAGTCGCCCATTGGCAGTTGGAACTAAGCAGTGTTAGACAACAGAAAGGAGAACTGATCTCATCTTATTCAAATAAGGTTGAAAAATATTTATCTAAATTAATTGACGCTTCAACTTATGGCAAAACCAGGGAGAAAGCTGGTATAATCTCAGACACTTTGAAAAATCAAGCTTTAAATGTATTTGTATCAGGTTTAGTCGAACCTTTAAAAACCCAAATTAAAGCGCGTCGTCCGTTAACATTAGAATTAGCTATTGAAGAAGCTCGTAGTGAGGAAAGAGAAGTCCTAGGTAAGAATCTCGACAATTTTATAATTACGCTCCTTCTGAGAAGAAGCCTCGCAAATGCTTCAGTTGCAACAAATTCGGACATATCGCATCACAATGTCGTACTCAGGGTAATTTTAATAACTCGCCGGGTACATCGGGAACCCAGAATGCTCAAGGATTCGGAATAAAGAAGGAAATGTTTAATATCAATAATAGTAATCCGATAATCTGTCATTACTGCAAGAAACCCTTTCATGTAATTAAAAATTGTTTTAAGCGCATCAATAAAGAAAAACAGAATCCCTCAAAAAACGAATAAGCAACTTTCGGAGGTCGAATAAAGTTGCAAGTAAACATCCCTTTAGACCTAAATTTTCTTTTGTTAATTTTAAAAATAATTTAAATCATGTTCGTAATAAAAGTATGCTTGAGAATTGTACGCACCGTGCACCTGCTGACAATTCACAATTGTCCGATAACGAACCAAGTGTTGACCGTATTATGTTACCTTTAGCACATAATTCACTTGAAAATTCTTTAGAGTCTAATTTAAAATATCACGAAATTTTTATAACTTTACCTGACAATGATAAAATGTCTTAGGTGCGATTTAAAATTAATAATATGAATGTCGTTTTCCTCATTGATACCGGATCGGCAATAACTGTTATAAAAGAGAATACAATGGTATTGAAAAACTTGCGACCGAATTCAAATGTTAAATTAGAAATTAAGGGAATTACCGCAGAAACAATTCAAACTATGGGATTGGTCAAGTTACCACTTTTAGTCAGTCAACAATATTTTAAAATTGATGCACATGTTGTAGATAAAACCTTTCCGATTAAATATGATGGTATTTTAGGGAGTAATTTCTTACGCACCTATTTCTGCAACATTAAGTTCAAAGACAATGTTTTAGAATTACCGCGAAAGGTAAAGTTCGAAATTTTTAGCGAGGATGTCCAATATCAGATACCTCGTAGATGCGAAAGAATAATGCAAATTTTTGTAAAGGGTTAAGGTGAAGGTATAATTGAAGGTCGTGAAATACAACCAGGTGTATTTTTGGGAAGTAGCCTAGCTAGAATTAATAATAATAAATGTTATGTTAGTGTATTGAATATTAACGAGTACGATGTAGAGATAAAGAATCCTGACGTAACTTTAGAGCCGTTGGATAATTTTAGTTGTGAAGCTGACGTTGATAATGTTGAAGGTCAAGGAAAAGCGTCAAGACTGCGAAACTTGTTGGATAAAATTGAAATTAGAAACTTAAACGAAGAAGAAAAATCATCTTTGTTGGAAATTATTTCTCAATTCAGCGATATATTTTATTTACCAGGTGATCCATTTACACATACCAACGTAATAAAACATTATATACCACTTAAGGAAAGCACCCCCGTCTACCAGAAGCAATATCGCTTACCACATAGTCAATTAGACGAGGTGAAAAGACAAACGGAGCAACTACTTAAGAATGATTTGATTGAACGATCAGAGAGTGAATTCAATAATCCGGTATTACTTGTTTTGAAGAAACCTGGCAGAGATGGAAAGATCAAATATAATAATAATAATAATAAACGGCTGCAAAATATTTTGGAATTTTCCATACAGTACCACTAGACAGTTGAATGCAAACAAACCAGACATGGTCCTTATAAACAACGTAAGGAAATCAATGACTGTAATAGAATTTTCATGCCCTGGAGAAGCTAATATATCACTAAAAACAAAGGAAAAAATTAGCAAATACACAGACTCAATTTTCGAATTAAAAAGTACTTACCCAGAACTAACGATATCGCTAGTTGTCCTAATTGTAGGTGCGATGGGAAGCATACATCCATTCTTCGTTGAAGAATTGAAGAGAATCCCACATTGCAACAGACATGAAGCTTGTCTAGTCCAAGAAATACAAAAAGAGGTAATTTTGGGTTCGCTAAACATAGTAAGGGCACATAACACCATTAGAGTGTGATTACTTACCTTTGGTTTACTAAAGGAGTAGTCACGAGACGTACACTCTTGGTAGATGGAAGTAGTGGACGTTGAGATGAGCCTTGCGGCCTGAAGAACGACGCTAATGACATCTACCTATTAGAAAAAAAAAAAAAAAAAAACGGCTTTATTTTTTTAACTCGGCGAAGTCCAGCAATGCTGTTCACTTAACCGAGGGTATATAAATAAAATTAATTACAGAATGGTACTAATTCAACAGCAAGGAAAAAATATTAGAAGTTAATATAAAAATGTACAACAATAAATTATAAAATCTAAATTACGCAAGCTTGTACAATATTTAATCTAATCTTTGCGTGAATACAAGATGTTTTTTATAATGAGAATGAAATGAGTTGATGGCTAATGATTGCATTTGATTAGGAATAGAGTTGTAACTTTTAGAAGCTGCATATGAAAATGATTTCGTGAATTGAGAGGTTGTGTGTTTGGGTATATTTAGAAGGTTACGATTTCTTGTTTGCAAGTTATGAATATCATGCCTGAAATTAAGTTTATCAATAAGATATACTGGGCAACCCGTTTTTATCAGTTTATGTGTAAAGGTTGTTAAGTGAAATTTTCTTCGGAGACTCATATTTAGCCAATTTAACTCTGGCAACTTATATCTTACATGATCCCTTGCCTTTAGGTTAAAGATAAAACGAATGCACGAGTTTTGAATTCTTTGCAACCGTTTAGAGCAAATATTATCCAAACATGGACCAAACACAGTCATCATAGTTACAATGACTGAGTACTAGTGTTTCACACAGCTTCTTCCTTATAGGGATGTTTAAAAATGCCTGGCTCCTGTAAATATTTCTTAAAGATAAAAAGGCCCTTTGAGTAATCTTTCCTATATGTGTTCGGAAACGTAATTTATTATCCATGATCAATCCTAAATTTTTTGTTTCTGTTTTAATCGGTATTGTGTCATTATTAATTTTTAGTACAGTACAATTTGTTGCCCAATTTTGATCTTTTCCAAAGTACGTTACACTTGACTTGGCAGCATTTATTTTTAGCCCATTTAACAACGAATATTCAGAAATTTTAAGGAGGATTTCCTGCAGGCAATTTATTTTGAGATCGTAATTTTCTTTGTTAAAACTGATATATATTTGCGTATCATCGGCATATTGATGCAGACTACAAGCATACGTGTTATTGTGAATGTCCATTGTGAATATTATAAACAAAAGTGGCCCTAAAATTGAACCTTGCGGCACACCCTTGGTTACATACACTTCGTTTGAAATAGTATTTCCGCATCTTACTCTCTGAGTTCGATCTGACAAGTATGATTCAAAAAAGTTCACTGTATCAGAACTGAAACAATAGTACTTTAACTTGGCACATAGTAATTCGTGACAAATAACATCGAAGGCCTTACTATAATCTAACAAAATTAAGGCAGTAGTATCCCCTTTTTCTGCAGCATTAATAATATCATCACAAATACTTAAAAGAGCTGTTGTTGTGCTATATCCTGCTCGAAAACCTGATTGATTATTAGGAATCAATTTATTTTTATCCAAGAATTGTTTTGTCTGTTCAAAAATAAGTCTTTCAAAAATTTTAGAAAATATTGGTAACAAACTTATTGGTCTTAAATCAGAGAACGCATTCAGCGTATTAACTTTTGATAAGGGTATTACCAATGCCTCCTTCCACATTGACGGAAAAAATGCCTTTGATATACAATCATTGAAAATATTTGTAAGTACAGGAGCAATTTCTAAGTAACAAAGCCAGATCATCTGCATAGATAGATTTGATGGATAAAATTGCCTTTAATACCTCATCATCATTAACAAGTCTTAATTTAAATTCATCACTAATGTTTGCAATTTTATTATATTTAAAATGTTCTATTGTTTCTGGGTTAGGAGAATTCGCGATGTCCTTGACGGCTTCAATGAAATGTGCGTTAATATCATTTGGTTTATTTAGATGATTTGGTAGGATTAAATTATTATTTTTATTGTAAACATTGAGAGAATGTAGGGCCTTCCACATTTCTTTATTACTCATTTTTGAGTGCACATAGTTTAAGTAGGATTCCTTTTCTTTCCTAATCGCAGAAGTGGTATAGTTTCGCATTTTCTTGTAAGCTTCCCAAACCAACGGATCCTTTTCCTCTTAAATTTTGAATATAGTTTATTTCGTTGTTTTTGCATAATTTTAGTGACATCTGTCAACCACGGTGCCTTCGGCTTACTCGCACGTACGATACGTACAGGCGCATGAATATCAAAAAGATTTAGAATGTTGTCTGTTAAAAATTTTATTTTATCCTCGACGTTTGGAAAATTATAAACCTTAAACCAATTAACTGCTTTAAGATCGTTTTCAAATGCATTAATATCAAAGTATTTAAAGTCTCTAAATTCTATAAATCTTATTTGGTTTCTGTTTAATTTTAAATTTAATATGCAATCTATGAGTTGATGATCAGTGGACTCTAGCATGTCAAAGTGGCTTATTTTTGAATCAGTGATGTTCTTGTTAATAACCATAATAATATCAATAAGACTGCTGCTATTTTTTGTTATACGTGTGGGATTTTTAACTACTTGATGAAGACCTACATTTTCAATGAAATCGTTAAATAATTTAACTGAATTATTATCGACACTTAATAGATTTATATTGAAATCTCCTAAGATGACTGTTTCATCAGAGATAGTTAAGATATTTGACATAGTATTCTCAAATAATGAAAGAAAGTTTTGTATATTACTTGTAGGCGGCCTGTACACTATTCCAAAACTTACAGATGCGTTACCAAATTTACCTGTTAGCCAAATATCTTCTAAGCCTTCTTGGGTTTCAGTGTCAATTACCTTTAAAGAAATATCCGATCGAATAAAAGCACACACACCACCTCCTCTACTTCCGCGATCTTTTCTAAATAAGTAATAACCATCTATATGAACATCAACATCTTGTATATAGGGTGATAGCCAAGTTTCAGTAATACCTAAAAGAGCATATTTTTTATTTAGCAATACATTTCTAATGTGATTTATGCTAGGAAATAGTGAACGAATATAGACATGAGCAATTGTGAAAGTTGAAAGTTGATGTTTGGATGAATGCATGATTAATTAATTGAAATGAGTATGATTCTGATTATGATTAACAGTTATATTAACAAAATTAGTTCTCGTTGCATAGCTCTTCTAAGGATTCCTCATTTGTGACTTCTATCACCTTATCTCCCTCACTTTTGCGTGCTAAAATCTTCCCATTTTTTACCCAGATGTATTTATAGCCTGCTTCTCTTAGGCAACTAGATTTTTTATAAAGCTTGTAGGATTCCTTGGTGAAGTCTTCATTGATATAAATATTTCCAGAACCCATCAATCCACATTCCTGCAAAGAAATTTTGCCATGTTTTGCTCGGTTTGCCATGATTTCATCCTTTTTGTGTACTGATCGAAGAGATAGTAAGACTAGGGGTTTCTTTGAGGTTTTAATTATTTTTATGTTATCAATTTCATTCTCTATATTATTAACATTTATAGCTTTAAAAACTTTTAAAATATTAGTTTTTACAGCTTGCATATCTTGTTCAACGTTTTCGCATATACCATTAACTAGTATATTTTTCTCTCTTCTCTGCATTTCATTTTTATTTATAGTCTCCTTTAGGTCTAATAGTTCTCTTTTAATTATTCTGTTCTCTTTACATGTCTCTTCTAGAACTTCTTTAATGACTAAATTCTTATTCCTTTCTTCTTCATACTTTTCATTAATGAAATCCAGTGCTTCTTTCATTTCATTGATGGAGGATTTCAATTCTTTTACTTCTTTAATTAGCTCTTGAATGTTGTCAATCCCCATATCAGCGAAAGCGCTGGTTTGGTTGCAACTCTCTTATCATTGTTTACATAAAAAGATTTCCTAACCTTACTCGTGCATGCATCACATCTGTATACCTTTTTCTCCTTTTGCATAATTCGCGCTTCCACTTCTGTTATACCTATGCATTCCATATGATATAGGTTTCGACATTCATTGCACGTTATCCTATATTTTCTTTTATTAATTGTCTTTTCGCATAAATAACAAACTGTTTTAGTACCACCAGCCATATTGAACTTATATAGTATAGTTTTAATATTTTATATCGAATGTGTTTAGATTTCAGAAAACTTAATGCGCAAACTAAGGATTTTACATTCCCCCTAATGGATGTTGAAGAAATCCTATCAAATTTGGGAAATTGTCAGTATTTCTCTACTTAAGACATGGCGCAAGGGTATCATCAAATTTTAATGGCAGAAGGAGATAAGGACAAGACTAGTTTTACCACCCCTCAAGGAAAATTTCAGTTTAAGAGAATGTGTTTTGGACTCAAAGGAACTCCATTTACTTTTACCAAATGTATGCAAACTGTTTTGAGTGGTTTGGTTACCGAAAAAGCCCTTGTATATTTAGACGATGTAATAGTTATGGGAGCTAACTTAAAAGAACACAATAATCGTCTTATTGAAGTTTTTAAACGTTTTAGACGAAGCAGTTTATTATTACAACCAGACAAATGCTCATTTCTTGCTCAAGAAGTTAACTATTTAGGACACGTGGTTACGTCACAAGGAGTTAAACCAGATCCCGAAAAAATCAAAATTATTGAAAATTATCCTGAACCAATTTCGGTCGAATGCGTGCGAAAATTTATTGGCTTATGTTCATATAATAGAAAATTTTGTAAAAACTTTAGCGGAATTGCTGCGCCAATTACGAGTCTATACTTACCACGGCACCAGTTCTTGCATATCCTGATTATAACAAACCATTTTTATTAGCATGCGATGCAAGTAATTTTGCCATAGGAGCGATTATATCTCAGGGTAAATTAGGAGAAGACCGTCCGATAGCATACGCGTCAAGAAAATTAAATAATGCCGAATTAAATTATTCTGTAATTGAGAAAGAGCTATTAGCTATTGTTTTTGGAGTTACTAAATTTCGACATTATCTTTTTGGTCATAAATTCACGGTTGTAACGGATCATAAACCATTACAATATGTTTTCGGAGTAAAAGACCCAGGAAGTCGTTTAATGCGTTTCAGACTAAAGTTAGCTGAATACGATTTGGATCAAATTATTTACCGCGAAGGTAAGAAAAACAAACCTGCGGATGCCCTTAGTAGAATTAAGATAAATCATATTTCGGAGGAAACTACTAATCCTACCTATTCGGACTATTTGACGTACGTGCAAAATAACATCATTTTAAGCAGAAATTTTAGTGAATGTTCAGAAAATGGTCAAGGAAAAATCAACTTAAAATTTATTCCTGCTAAGTTAGAAACTTTACCTGATAATTTAAAATTAGATTTTAGTCCAGAAGAACTAGGCGATTTATATAACGAAAATGGAATTTACTATTTTGTAGATCGGAAAAATTATTTTGAAAATGTTAATTACGAAGACACTTACAAGATTTTGTGTACTTTGAAAACCAAGATATTAGAACAAGATCTTGACGATGATTTTGCTACTACACAATACGGTGTAAGAGACAAATTGCGATGGGAAAAAGTTAGAATTATGTTCAGATTTATTTTTAGGGACGTACCTAATAAAATTGTTGTGTATCATAATTTGATTAATGACTTAAACTCCGTAGAACCGGAAGAAAGGAATAATATTATATCACAGTATCATGGTAGTAAGTGGAGTGGACATCAAGGTGTCAACCGAACTTATAACACCCTCAGGGAAAGTTATATTTGGAGAAACATGAAGGAAGACATAAAGGCGTTCGTCAAACGTTGCGATGCTTGCCAACGAAATAAAATCAATCGCAGACATACCAAAATGCCTCTGGAAGTTACTACTACTGCCAGTTCAGCATTCGAGAAATGTTTCATGGGCATAGTGGGTCCGCTAACATTGACGGAAAATGGTAATAAGTACATTTTGACCTTTATTGATGAATTGACAAAATTTGTACAATGCATACCCATACCAGATCAAACGGCACAAACAGTGACCGACAGTTTCGTAAAACAAATTGTATGTAAATTCGGGTATCCTAAGGAAATTTTGACCGATCAAGGAACTAACTTTTGTTCTGAGTTATTTCAGAAAACCATGAAAGTGTTAGGCATCAAGAAAAATCAGACCTGCGCATTTAGACCAGAAACCAATGGTTCACTGGAGAAAACTCATAGATTGGGATCAATGGATAGATTTTGCTGCGTTTGCTTTTAACACAAGTATTCACACATCTACAGGATTTGAACCATACGAACTATTATTTGGAACTAAGCCGCGCACTCCAAGCAACATTCAAAATTTCTCTAAACATTCTTATAATTACGATCATTATATTCATAATCTTAAGTATCGATTAAAAGAAACTTGGGAAGTTGCGAGAGCTAATATGGTAAGGCGAAAAGAAGCGTCTAAAGAGTATTTTGATAGATCCATACACGAAAGGAATTTTGCAATTGGTGATAAAGTCTTATTGTTAGACGAGAATCCAAAGAAAGGAAAATCAAAAAAGTTGTGCTCACCATATTCAGGTCCGTACGAAATCGTTTCGGTAGATTCAACCGTAAATTGTAGTATTAAAAAGGGAAACAAAATTGTTAAAGTACATAACAATAAATTAAAACCCTATTTTTATTAAATAGTTTTAAGAAAGTGTATTCTAGCTTTATTTGTTGCAGATTCTTATGTTTAGGAACACATGCTTTGCCGAATTCTGAATCTTTTAATTGGACAGAATTTAATTTCAATCCGGGGATTTATTTTGAGTCGTATGTAATAGCCAAATTTTATAGTAAAACATGGGTTTTAATTACACTTTTGGATCTGGAAGAACATTTTAGGTATCTGGAAGTCATGAACCAGTATTATCAAAAAACCAGGAATTTATGTGAATCACCTCAATATCAGCAAATTTTCTCTTATAAATTTGTATTGGACGTACTCTGTAAGAAATTTTTAGTGAGTAGTAAAATCATTTTAGAAAAGTTAGAGCGTGACAAAAACATAATTTACGAAATGGTGTCTGATAAACGACAAAAACGAGGATTATTTAATTTCGTAGGTAAATCTATAAAGTTTTTATTCGGAAATTTAGACAGTGATGATGCTGTATATTTTCAAAAGAAAATTAATGAATTTTGTCAAGATGAAGATTCTATTGCTAATTTAATTAAAGATCAAGTATCGGTTGTAAAGTCTACGATAAGTAATTTTAATTCTTCCATTAGTGACATCAGTCATAATAAAAAAGTTCTTATTCAAAATTTAGATAAGGTTGCATTTCAAATTAATAATAACACTCGTGAGATAAATTATTTAGAATTAAAAGATTTGGTAAATGATCATATTCGTGAATTTGATACAATGGTAAAACATTACGAGATGGAAACCGCCTCTTTGGTTAATGCCATTTTGTTTTCAAAACGAGGTCAAGTACATCCGTTAGTTCTCACTGCTCATGGATTTTTATTAGAATTAGAAAAGATCAAAAGACATATTAATCACAATGTTGATTTTCCGATAAGCTTAAACATTGAAAATCCCCATACTTTATTAGAAATATCTGATGTTCTTGTTTTCTGTAAGAATTCTAAGTTAATTTTTGTACTCAAGGTACCACTTTGTTCTCTAAACGACTTTTACTTGTACAAGCTGTTACCATTACCTTTACCGATGACAAATAAGTTTGTTTTTATAAGACCAAGTAGTGAATATTTAGCCATTTCAGATGCCAAACACCAATATGTAACTTTAACAGAAAATGTTTTGAATAATTGTAAAAGTGTAACCTCGGAATTTCGGGTGTGTTCGCAATTACAACCTTTACGTTCGGCGTTCGAAACGAACAGTTGTGAAGTGTTATTGTATCAGAAAACTATTCCTAACTTTTGTGACACTAGATTAGTGGAATTAAATAATAGTATATTTTACCAATTAAGCAATGTACCTACTACATGGATTTGTATTTTAGTTAAGCATGAAACGTTAACCATAACTTGTAAAGATCGCGAGCCAACTGATTTAAGACTAAAGAAATCAGGGAAACTCACTTGAAGAAAAGATTGTAAAGCGTTTGTTGGAAATGTTATTTTAGAACCCATTTCAAAATTCGGCGAAAGTTCTATTTTTCATACATTAAGTTTTTTGCCTACTTACAATTTAGATGATGATTGTTGCGAATCGGTTAAAAGAACTATTAATTTAAGTACGATTTCATTGAGTTCAAATTATAAAACTATGGTAAAACATTTGTAAGACTTAGATGTATCGAGCTATAAGCTTGATGCCATAAATAAAATGGCAGATGAGATTAAATTACATGCTGACTATAATCAATCCATAGTTTCATTTTCAACCATATCTTATGTACTAAGTACCATGTTAATCTTATTTTTATGTTATTATATCTTTAAGAACTTTTGTTGTAAACGTCAATGTTGTTCTACTCTACCTCAAATTTGTGTTAACGTTAGTCAAAATTGCGAATCTGAGACTCGCACCAAAGCCTCTCATTTACGGCCTGTTAGGTATCATTCCAAGGATACTGATGACTCGGACAATAGTTCTACTTCGTCGATTTCAAGCAAGGTACCGACTCCTTCGGCATCCACCAGTAAACATCGAATTCCTGTTATTATCGGAAGACGAAGTGTTCATTAAGATACGAGGTCGCATCTTCTTTTGGGGAATGAGGTGTTGTGTCAGCGTCTCACCGACGTATCTCTTAATATTGTGTTACGTATTTTTCTTTTGTATTTTCTGCATTAGCAGTAGCAAGTAAGCGCTCACGGCAATAACAGGTGGTACTTTGCCTCTGTAAACCTCACACAGTAGATTCTGTGGTCGTTGTGCTCTTATTAGTTGAATAAACAGCAAGAGTTACTTAAATTCTGTGTTTAATTCATCGACCTAACTGTGCTATTATTGGTTCCTGGACCATCAGTTAAAACCAGGTGGTGGCAGCGTTTTAAACAGCAAAACCACAACAATGGAATCTGCCTTTAATTCAAGGATGCGTACTGGAGTCATAGTAAATTTGGGACACAAGGATCCCATCGTATTTATGGAAGATTGTGGGAAGATGTGTGGGCTTAGATTAAAAAACGCTTTGAAAAAGGAACCCTTTTTGAAGGTAAACGCAGTATTTTGCGGCAAATTTATTAGGATGAGTAACGCGGGTGAAGAGATTGAAGACGTTAAATACATAAATTCAAAAATGCCGTCAATGATAAGCAGGGATACAGACTTGGTCACATGGTATGTTGACAATATATTGACGTCGATTCTTACGGAATTGGAGGAGTTTCAAGAGAGGGGAAGCGGCTGGGCTTTGGATGAAATTATAAGTTTGACCATAAAGATTAATAAACATGTGCCTCTAAGGGCGGCATCATATGTTCCCCTACCGCCTCAAATACACCGTAAGAAAGCATGTATAAATATTGAAAACAGGGATAACGCATGTTTTGCGTGGGCAGTGGTGTCAGCCCTTCATCCAGCCAGAAACCACGCGGAAAGAACGTCTTCGTATCCTCATTATGGAGAAGTATTAAATTTGGAGGGGATAACGTTCCCAATGCAAAGGGGAAAAATTAATTTATTCGAAAAAAATAATATTTCCATAAATGTGTATGTATTAAAACTAAAGAAGAAGGGCTATTCGGTGGAACCATCCTACTTGAGCGAAGAAAAAAGAAATACACATGTAAATTTATTAATGGTGGCGGACAAGTACAAGACGATGGAAGAGGAGGATCTGCAGGAGGATGGTGATGTTGATCTCGTCCAATATCATTATGTGTGGATAAAAAATCTGTCACGATTAGTATCATCCCAACTAAGTAAATGTAATGGCAGGAAACTCATTTGTGATAGGTGTTTAGATTATTTCACCACCGAAATTCAGCTAAGTGAGCACGAAGAAAGATGTGGTCAAATGAACGAATGTAAAATTAAGTTGGTACCCAATGGAAAGGTGAAATTTGTAAATTATAAAAATAAAGAAAAGGTTCCTTTCATAATATATGCCGATTTTGAGTGTATTTTAAAGGAGTGCGATGAAAGGTGTGGGGAAAATAGCCAAAAGTACCAAAAACATGAGCCCTTTAGCGTAGGATATTATTTAAAGTGTGCCTACGATGATACATTATCGTACTATCGACAATATAGAGGACCAAATTGCGGAGAATGGCTATGTGCGGAGCTCTACGATATTGCCGAGAACGTTACGACTGTATATGAATGTCCCATACCCATGGATAATTTAACGGATGAACAAAAAATTGCGTTCGTTGAAGCTATGGAATGTCATATCTGCGAAAAACCTTTTCGACAAGATGCTGTTAGGGTGCGAGATCATTGTCACTTCACAGGACGTTATCGTGGTCCTGCCCATAACGAATGCAATTTAAATTATCAAGATAGTCGCATCATTTCCGTAGTTTTTTACAATTTCAGCGGTTATTACTTTTTAATGAACGACATAGTCCGACAGAATTGGTGAGGAAACTTATCCATAATTCCGCACAACACGCAAAACTTTATTGGGATGATTAAAAGCGTAGGACATGACGAGAATTGCATAACATTCAAATTTTGTGATTCTTTTCGATTTATGGCGTCTTCATTGGACAAATTGGCCAAAGATTTGAAAGAAAAACCGATACTCCGGAGAGAATTTAAGTACTTGGACGCGGAAAAATTCAGCCTTCTTACGAGAAAGGGAGTATTTCCGTATGACTACATTAATAGTTTGGAGCGATTGGAGGAAGAAACACTTCCACCCATAACATCTTTTCATAGTAAAATTTATGATAGCGATTTATCGGTGGACGAATACGAACATGCTCAAAAGATCTGGAGCGAATTCAAAGTACAAACATTGGGCGAGTACTCGGATCTGTATTTAAAAACGGACGTGCTGCTGTTGGCCGATATATTCGAATGTTTTCGTGATCAGAGCTTAAACAACCACCATCTTGATCCAGCACATTATTTTTCCGCGCCCGGTCTGAGTTGGGATGCAATGTTAAAATGTACGAAGGTGGAGCTCGATATGATACAGGACGTAGAGATCTTAATGTTTTTGGAGAAGGGAAATAGAGGAGGACTAACACAATGCACGCATCGATACGCAAAGGCCAACAACAAATACTTGAAAGATTACGATCCATCACAACATCATCGAATCTCATGTACTACGATATAAATGCGATGTACTCGTGGGCGATGAGTCAACATTCGCCCTATGGACGCTTGGAATGGATGGAGAAACCACCAGCAGGCTTTCAAGCGGACTATTTTTTAAATGTGCCGGCCGACAGTCCGCGTGGATACATTTTGGAAGTGGATTTGGATTATCCCGTAAACATCCACGACGTACAAGCCGATCTTCCCATGGCACCCGAACTCGGACTACCACCCGGCGGAAAATGTAAAAAAATGTTGGCAGCCCTCTTACCCAAAAATAAGTACGTCATCCACTATACGAACCTACAACAATATTTAAAAAATGGGCTTGTGCTAACAAACATTCATCGAGTACTCCAATTCGAACAGAGTGCATGGCTGAAAAAGTACATCGACCTAAACACACAGCTGCGTCAGAGTGCAACAACCGACTTCGGAAAAAATTATTTCAAGTTGATGAACAACGCAGTATTTGGAAAAACGATGGAAAATGTTCGCAATAGGAGGATAATAAAAGTGTTGAGAAAATGGGAGGGAAGGTACGGAGTGGAAAATGCCGTGTCAGCGCCGAACTTTTATCGCAGCCGTATAATAGCCGATGATTTGGTTCTCGTCGAGATGCTTAAAACGGAGGTGGTCTTCAATAAACCCATATACGTGGGCATGTGTATACTAGATATTTCAAAGACCATACTGTATCAGTTTCACTATGGGTATATGAAGACCAAGTACGGTGATAAATGTATGGCCCTCTATGGTGATACGGATTCGTTGTTCTATAAAATTGAAACAGCCGACAACTATGCGGACATGAAGGAAAACCTACACTATTTTGATACGTCCGATTATCCTTCTGATAATATTTATGATATGCCTCGTGTGAACAAAAAAGTGCCGGGTCTGATGAAGGACGAGAACGTCGGTAAGGTGATGGCGGAATATATTGGGTTGAGGGCAAAAATGTATGCGTATTATGTGCCAGAAAATAAAAATCCGTGCGTAAAAAAGGCGAAGAGCGTTAAATCCTACGTCGTCAAAAACAAGATCACTTTTGACGACTATAAAAGATGTCTGATGGAGCGAATAGAATTTTCGCATGAACAAAATTCGATACGTTCCTTCGATCATCAAGTATATACGGTGAGACAAAAGAAGATTTCCCTAAACCCGTATGACGATAAAAGATATCTGCTACCGCATTCGCACAACACACTTCCCTGGGGCCATTACAGTATTATGGAGCTGGATTAATTTTTTTTATATTTTTGTTATTTTAATATTTTTTGTATTTTTGGTATTTTTTGTTATTAAATAAAATAAAATTAATTATTTTAATTGTTTTTTATTTTTTATATAATTATATAATGTAATTATATTTGATATAGCACAAACATTATAATCATGATTATGATATGAACACGAAGACCATTTTTGTGTAAAATTAGGACAGGCAGCATCTTCTTCTAAATTAATCACCGTACACTCTGGAGGCAGTATGTTGGCTAAAATATTCTTTTTTTTTATGTCCCTTTACGTAGATGGTGGTAGTCGTCGGATACGTGGGTATTAAAAAATATTTAAGAATATGTTCAAAATATCGTACTGATATGTTGCCGGAATTGTATCCTATGCGATGATGATTATATTCCAACCATTTAACTGTCTTCTTTTCCTTTCTTGTAAGCTCTTTAAATGGGACGGTCGGTTTAAATATAAACGTCATAACGACGCACCCATCTTCTGTAATGGCCATTTCTTTCGGACATTTTCCAGCAAATTGAATGTCTAAAAATACAATGTTCTTTCCTTGTCGTCGTTGTTTTAGTAGTAGTAGTAGATCATCGGCTGCACCAATTCTGCTTTCAAATAGTAGATCACCCATCTTGACTGCATCGAGTCTACCTTTGAAATAACGCAACTTTTACATTAACACCGCATTATGTAAAAGAAAGCGCATGCGTGCACCACCTCCGCGCTTATCCAATTTTCTGAACTATATTCGTTAGGGGCTGTTATTGGTAAACGCTGTCGTGTATGATCAAACAATATGCACAAATTTTGGTGGTAAAAGCTTTTGTTGCCTCCATTTCAATCTTTAGATCAATTTGAGCCGATTTTATCGTTTCATTTTGTTTGGAAACATCAAAGACGAATATGGCGTTCGACTTGAATGACGAATAGTCCAATAAGGGGTTCGCGTTCGTACGCTGATAGTAGCTCCTTTGAAAGTCCATGTAATTCGTGTAGGCTATTATATATTCGTTTGCATCAAAATCCAAATTCATTTGATGATATGGATACGGATCAGAGTTTAGATAAATTTTTATGTTTCTTATATTCACATGATCAAACTTGGACATGTCAGCATTTTCTTTATCCTTTTTATTATCATGGAACGCCACAATTACGTAGCGCGGTCGCTCCAAACCCGTTGACGTCTTGACACACCACACATCGCTAGTGACGGGTCGTAGGGATGGCATCTCAAATAATTCCCATTTACGAAACGGTAACAGGATAGGAGTATTGGAATTCAAATGTTTCAACATTTTGAGTTATAGCTCATCATTTAGATAAATATGTGGAACGTGCCATTGTAATTTGTCCAACCTAATTTTCATATCTTTCGCGCCTACATAGGCATTCACATCAGATCTAGCGCGTTGTATAATAAGCTCTTGCTTTACGTTGATCAAAACTTTTTTGTAATCTTCAAAGAAGCCCAACAGACACCCGAGCGGTATTGATGCATAGAATTTTTTAGTTTTATACGTCTGATGTTTACCAGTTTCGTCCCATCCTGCCAGCCTCAATCCAGTCATTTCCGATTCATCAAAATAAATGTATCCTTTAAGCGATGTCGTTACGCCCACATTTCTCACACGATCCACTTCGACCGTATTTATTTCATAACGAATTTCATCAAATAGATGTGCGAAAGCGTTGCGCACAAAATTTAGTTCATCATCCGCCTTACTGGAAGTCACACTACCCGACAAGTATATTCGACTTTCAGCCGGACATGTGTACAAGTCCTCTTGTTGAATTAAAATTCTTATTTCGTCATTGTTTTCTAAGCTGGACGCTCGCGGAAGGTAATAATGTACCTCTTTTTTGATAATTCTCTCATCATAATCAACTCTTTCGAAAAGATCGAGCATTCTTGGAGACGACATTGTAGCCTAAAGCAATAAGTTTGCTCCGTACGCTAGGTGTTAACAGGTTACCACCTTTACAACTACTGTTGATCCTCCTCTTAGCCGACATCCTATTTATAGGAGTGTGGTGGTGGTGGGAGCGTTCGGAATAGAAATTTATTCCCATTTCTTCAATTCCAATCTAATTAAAATTGTTTCGCCCGAAAAATTAGCCAGATCACCGTCCTGATCGATCAGTCGGATTGTTAGGTTAGAAATTGTGTAAGTATTTAGTTCTAGATAAGAAATTTCTTGAGGGATCCAGGTGACAGAGTACCCTGGCGGTACGTCTAAAAAAATGTCTGCGAGAGAGTGAGATGGTTTTTCGTTAATGTACGACCCCTGTACGAGATTACAATCCACGTGAATGCACTCAACTTTAGTTATTTTTACGAGTTTGTCGGAGGAGTGTTGGACGGTGGGCCTGAGCTTTATAGGCGAAAAACCCAAAAAGTCTCCTATACTATCCTTTGGACCAAAATCAATTTCAAAATTGGCTAAAATTTCACACTTTAGCGTGGAAAGATTTGCTTTTAGTGAAATGGTTTTTCCTACTCCGCCTTCCTCTTTTATGGATTTAAAATATTTTTTTAGAAATTTTTCGATGTCTTCGATTTCGTAGCAACCGGTGGGAATTTTAACACACCCCTGCGTGAAATAAAACATGTTGTTACGTCCACTTTCGATGTTTGGTATTGAATTATAGCAATGAAATGCTGCCAGACCCAAACGATACGTGGACTCTTTATCAAGCTTCAAAGGCGGAAAATAATCAATCGAAAATACACTCTATGTACCTCTTAGGCTGAATACCTTAGACATGACTGACGTCCGTTGTGCGAACTCCTCCTATTTATAGCAGAAATTCCAGGCACAGATGCCCACAATTCCAAGTACCGAACGTCTGATGTCTTTTATAGTTGAAGGTAAAGTTTGATGAAAATGCTTTGAAATAATTCAAAATTTCGAGCGGCGGATGTAAATCACCAAAACTATCGAAATATTTTACTTGATTGCCCTGTTTTCTGTACGCCACCCAGTGAGTACCAGGTCCTTCGACCGAATCTAAATTCACAATACCACATTCATTTCTAAGAGGTTTACTTGGTAGCGTATCACGCATAAATACTCCTCCTTTTCTGCCGCCGCGACGACGACGAGTCGTTTTCTTTCCACTTCCCATGCCCGTTTTACGTTTCACTTTCATAATTGTTCCCACACTTAGAGCAGCAAGTTTTTCTCCAATACCGGCGTCTTTAGATTTTAGCCTTTCAAATGCTCTCTTCTCCAATATCTTATCGGCAATATGACGCGCGTTTAAATCACTATTTTTTGAGTAGGCAATATCATGCTCTTTACAGCTCTCGTCCAATGGATTAATACCCACGTCACCACGTTTTAATCTCTTCTCTAACTTTGTACCCGGTCCACAAAATCTGTATCCGCCCGGTAGATGCGCCTCGAAAGGTAATTTATTAATTATCGAATTGAGAAGACCGCTACCTCTTGTAGTACCTTTACTGTCGACGACTAATGGCATTATGTGAAATTTTTATGCGCGCTCCCCCCTATATATATAAGAAGCCGATCAGATCGGGAATGATTTAAAAGACTTCGTGTACGTCATGAAGGAGATACAACAGGAAATTCCTTTACCGATAGCAAATATCGATGAATATCTGAAAGGCAGTAATTTCGATGAAAAATCATTTAATCGACATAGTGACTTATTACCCAATTCAATAAGATGTTTAATATGCGGTCCATCTGCATGCGACAAGTCCAATGTTATCCTGAGTCTGTTGTATGCTGAAAATGGTCTTCAATTTGAAAACGTTTACGTCTACTCGAAAACCCTTAAGTAGGCTAAATATAAAATGTTGGAGGAGGTATTGGGTGGTTGTAGAGATGTGAAATATTTCCCGTACAGTGAAAATGGTGATATTATCGTACCAAACGATGCCCTACCAAATTCAATTTTTATATTTGATGATGTTGCTCGTGAGAAGCAAGATATTATTAGCGATTATTTTTCTATGGGTAGACATAGTAAAGTTGATTCTTTCTATTTGTGTCAAACTTATACAAAAATACCTAAGCAGCTTATAAGGGATAACGCTAACCTTTTGATTATCTTTGCACAAGATGATACGAATTTATTACGCATTCATAATAATCACGTGGGTGCCGATATGTCTTTTGATAAACTCCGACGTATTTGTAGAGAATGCTGGCAGTGTAAATATGGTTTTTTAACTATCAATAAAGAATGCGATGTGAACGACGGTCGCTATAGAAGAGGATTGGATAAGTATATAGACATATCCTCTGTACCTTAGGCTCATTCATATTTGAACCGGCAAGTGGTAGAGAGATAGAGGGGTAGAGAAGATGAACAAGCCTCATGCTAAAGAGTATTTAAAGAGAATTTGTGAAATTCAAAAGGTTATCAGAAAAAAGCTGTTGGCTTTAAAATTAAATAAATCTATGCAGGATAGTGCTCTTGAAACAATTTACAAACCTCTCACGGATCCACTAAATAACATTATCAAACAAGTTACTAAGCCATCACCAAAAATTGATAAAGTGAAACTAATGGATGATGATGATGTTGATGAAGATGTTGATGAGGAGTAGAAGCAATATGTGGAGAAGAAGGAGGAGGAGGATGGTGATCTTGATGATGAATTTAAAAAAATCTGGGATGAGGCTAGCACATCGCTTTTAAAACACTACATGTTTGAGTATTTTAATAAGAACAAAGAAAATGATAAGACATTTGGCTTAAAATACAATCCGATCACTAATGTTTGGACAGTGGGTGACTCACAAGTAAATTTCTTAGCAGACAATAAACTATCAATAAAGAATTCAACCTACTTCGGTACTAAAGGACTATATGAACTACTCTTTAAAAGCAAGCCCAAAGACTACTCGCACGATGAAGCCAAAACCTACATGAAAATAGCATCAAAAACGAACGCGTTTCGAAGAAATTATGATCCCGACCAACAAGTACAGGGTGTTAATTCTAAAAAATATAAATTAATAAGAAAAATGTTAAAAGAAAGCGATGTCGGCAGCACTCCAAAATTATCTAAAATAAAAGAAAGCGCTGCCAGCAGTAGTATAAAAACTCCTATAAAAGAAGGAAGAGGAGGAGGAGGAGCTCCATTGAAGAAAAGAAAGAGAAGAGATGATTTTCCACTTAGAGTAGCACAAACTACGTACAAATACTGGGATAATATCGAAGAACTTGTGGATCGTCTTTGTTTATTGCATGCTTCAAAAAATGCCGGTAACAACACGAAAATTAGATAATAGCAATTGAAGAGGAACTGCGGGAGGGGGGTATAATTGTATAAAAGGCGCTATCTTATCGCATTAATTCATTAATAAACATGCCAGTTAGACAGTTTGGTGGTTCTCAAGGAGCTAGAAAGCGTCCTCGAGGACCTCCCGGCATCGGTTTCGAATTGACCGAAGATGGTCGAAACTTTGATATTGTAAGAAAACGTCTTACTAATGTCGGCGGTCCTTTAGATAGTCTAGACGCTTCCAATATGGCCTACGTTGATTATAAAGCCGATAAGGTGTCCAGCAGCAATAAGGAGTACGGTGATAAACTCTCCACTAGCAATAAGACGTACGTTGATGAAAAAGTAGATAAGCTAGCCAGTAAGGATTATGTTGATGATAAAATAGATAAGCTTTCCGTTAGCAGTAAGACATATGTTGATGATAAAAATAGTGCCAGTAAGACATACATCGATGAAAATATAAATCAGTGGACAATTTCTACTAAGAATTACATTGATTCTAAGATTTCTGATTTTGAAGTCGATGTCGCTAAAACTCTGAACGATAATTTTGCTTTTTACTCCAATAAAATTGATCATATACAAGAAGAATGTAGTAAGGTACATGGGTTTAGTCATGATGCAGACGCCCAAGGAACAAGTAGTCCGGGAACTCCATAAACCGGCGCGACGAAATTATAATCGACGTCGTACAATCCTAAAAGGTTTGGATGATTTGTGGCAAAGCGATCTGGCCGACTTTCAACTTTATAGCAACAACAATAAGGCTCATAACTACATATTGGTAATGATTGATTGTTTTTCAAAGTACGCCTGGGCGGAACCGTTAAAAAGCAAATCTAAAGAGGATGTTACCAATGCCACCAAACAAATTTTCAAAAGGATTGAGCCACCACATAAATTACACAAAAATTTGCAAACTGATCAAGGCAGGGAATATTACAATGATAAATTTACTCAACTTATACGGTTAAAAAGGCGTCGATGGCTGAACGCTTTATTCGAACGTTAAAAGGAAGTCTTTATCGGCATTTCAGTTTGATAGGAAAATATGAATGGATAAGCGTACTACAACCTACCGTCGACGAGTACAACAAGCGCCGGCACACGACCACCGGAATGCGACCTTGCGACATAACTTTAGATAATGAAGCAAGGCTTTTGAACTCGAGATATTCTCATATCAAAACGGCCGGCGCTCGTAAGTTCCGCGTTGGAGATATTGTTAGAATAAGTAAAATGAAGTCAACTTTCGAAAAGGGATACACCCCCAATTGGAGCGCTGAATTATTTAAAATCGTGCGGGTTAATATTACCAACCCCACAACATATCTATTGGAAGATTATCATGGCAGTCCAATTAAGGGAGCATTTTATACTGAAGAATTACAAAAAACTAAGCAGAAAAACATTTATCTTGTGGAAAAAATTATTAAAAGAAAAGGAAACAAAGTCTATGTCAAATGGTTGGGATTTTCGCCGAGCGAAAACAGTTGGGTTAATAAAAACAGCATTCTTTAATCGTAACGCTCATTATACGTCCAACCTTTGTCATGGATAGACATACGACGATGTTGCTGCTTTACTACTACTTTTTGGTTTGTGTGATGACATCATCCTTATCACAACAACATCAGCCTATTGAAGAAGTAGAAGATGAAGAGGAAAAATATGAAATAGCTTCAGGCTTTCTTAGTGAATATGGATACTTAAATATGACTGATGTTAACATCATTGGAGAGGAGGGAGAATTTAGAACGAACAATGTCTTTGAAGATGCTGTAAGACAATTTCAAAGGAACTATCATCTAGAAGAGGATGGAAAATTAAAAAATGATACCATTAAATTGATGCAAACACCGCGGTGTGGATTACAAGACAATGGCCATTCATTTACGATTACCAACAACAAATGGAATATAACACGTTTAAGATGGTATTTTGATACTAAAAACCGGACAATGTTTGATGTAGCTGAGCGAGCATTTAAAATATGGGAAAAACATTCTGGTTTAGAATTTGTAATAAGCAATGTCAAACCGAATATTTTAATTACATTTAGAAAGCCAAAACACAGCTTTCGAAGATGTTGTAATACTTCACCTTGTGGTTATCCGTTCGATGGGCCAGGTAATTCATTGGGACATGCTTACTTTCCAACTAATACTACTACTGAATTGGAAGTACATTTGGACGCGGGAGAACGTTGGTCGACTGAGCTGAATGAGAATCCCAGTAGCACTCCGGAATACATAAATTTATTTTTGGTTTTGGTTCACGAAATCGGCCATGCAGTTGGAATTCATCACTCAAGCGTCAAATCAGCCATAATGTTTTCTTTCTACTCAGGCAATATGGAATTAAGTACTTTTGATTTATCGCCGGACGATATTTTGGCAATCCAAACCGCACGACCACACCTAAATTTAGGAATGTTTATGTACCGCCGCCGCCGTCACCATCATCGTCCTCGTCGAAATTTGATGTAGAGCAAACAACCAATTTATGTCAAGTGCATAAAAATCTTAGCACGTTTATGATGATGAATACGGATTTGTATATTTTCTACGAGAATTTTGTTTGGATTAAGGGTCAAAATGAGGATATAAATGAAGTTCCGCTTAAAATTAGTGATTGGTTGAACTTTTTACCGAAAGATTTTCGAGTGGAGGCAATTTATGTGAAGGAGAATAATGAAATCGTTTGTCTTTTGAGAAACAAAATCTATGTAATTGATTTTCCTTCTCTAAGTCTACGCGCGGGTCCTCTCGAACCACCGTATTATTATGGAGGAATGAAACGTTCCGCTCAAATACATGCGATCATTCAAAATTATCATGGACAAACGCTTATTTTCTACGATGAAGTATTTTATGCTGTTTATGATGAGTGCGGCAGAAGGATTACTCGTCATGGAAGAATTTCTCAAGATTTTCCTGGAATTCCACCCGCAATTGATGGAGCAATGCGTTACACCAACGGAAATTTGTACTTTTTTAAGAACAGAAAATTCTATGAGTTTAATGAATTCTCCAGAAGTTTGATGCGTGTCGCCGATATGGACTTGAAAATTTTTCAAATAAACTGTACAAACGTTAGCATTTTGTCTCAAATGCAGGAACTATTAAATAAAATTTTATTTAAACAAATTAGTATTAGTTAATTAAATTTGTGTTTTTTGTAAGGATATTAATAAAAAATTAAGTTTATTAAAATAAGATATCTTTTATTTAACATTATACATTTCTACTTAATAAACCTATATCACGACTAATTATGTCTCTATTATAGTGTAGACTCTCCATCATAAGTAGCTCCATTTCATTAGGATCACTCGAAACTATGGCCGTTTTTATATTATTATACACATCCGATTCCGCGTAAGATTCGTGAGCGTAGACGGTGATTAATGAGCCGTAATATTCCTTAAATTTCAGCTGCTTAAGTAATTTTATTTTTCCCATAATTACTTGGCTAAGCGCGATGAGGTTCTGGAAGGTTTGTTCAGACATCAGGACGGATGATCATCTTCCTTTATAACATATGCCTTGATATTGTTGAAGCAAGTTATATTGAGCGTATGATTTCCAAATTCCAGTACACTATCGACACACATAATTTCATTATTTAATGCACAAAGTTCTATAAAATCTTCTTCCAGCATACACACTAAATGCCTCAAATTTCTACCAACACTTAGCCTTACAACGCATTCAAAATTTCTAAGTTGGCTTAAACCGAGTGATATAACTTTGGTTCCGGCTTTATTTAATATGTATGATGTTTCTCCCAATAACTTTTCGGTCATGTATTACTTTTCGAGAATAAAATAATCATTTAAAATTTCAGAAGCCATGACTACTGCACGCAGATCTGCATTCAACTAATTAAACACGTCATTAGTTTACATATATATATGTGATCCCACCCCCCTTTTTTATTATTTGGTGGGGGCAAAATTACATATTTGCGAATAAATAACTAAGTATTTCGTTTCTAATTATTGATATATAATTTATAAAATCAGCCGAGGATGATTCATCCCCTATTATTATTGTTTCTTCATATTGCGCAACCTCATGAAACGACGAGTTTCTTCCTGAGATTTTAAATGTCGTGTCTTTTAAATCTGATTCCAATTCTTCTTTTTTTATGTTTACTTCTATCTCACCATCGTTTTCATCAGCCACACCATTTCCAAAATATTTATAAAATAAACATTTATCTTCCTTATCATATACTTCCAACTTCACGTCTTCAATGTTATAATTTTTGTACGTACATCCGGCTGTTATGGTGATATGGGTGAAATCATACGCACTAGTAATATTGCTCACCCCCCTCACGTCGACCCCAGCCGTATTGCTATCATCGATAACAACATGTGGAGAAACTCTTCCTCTCCCCCTTCCCCTTCCCGGTAACCTGGCTCTTCCTCTACCCCGCAAATCTTCATCTGGAGGCGATGGCCTCCTCAGTGGTACCTGTGCCTGTGGCAAATCTTCATCTGGAGTCGATGGTCTCCTCAGTGGTACCTGTGCCTGTGGGGGCAGGCGTAATCTGGCTACCATGTTGTCTAGCCTAACATTTTCACCCATAGCCTGCATTACACAGGTATCCGCTGTCGAAGTGCCAGATGTTACTTGCAGAACTTCAGTTGACGGCTCCCTCGGGACTACCCCATGCCCATTCATATATAAACGCAACCAATGGGTTATGGGGGAGCGGCAAACACCACAAGTTCTTAATCTTGTGATGCACATGCCGCAAACCATATGTCCGCAGCCTAACCCATATTTTGACACATATATTAGGCATACTATGCATGTGGCTAGGGAGTCGTCTTCTGCAATTTCCTGATCTACCTGTCTTTCATACACGAGAACTTCAGGCTGATTGACAGGTCGGCTTCGGTTAATAGGAATCAGCGCAATGTTCTCATTATCGAAATGCCAATTAATTAAGCCCAGACTATCCAAGCAATAAATAATTGGCCTCCCCATAAAAGATCATCTAACTGCCCTTAACTCTCCAACTATAATATGTATAATAAATTAATTTAAAAAAACATTTTTTTCTTTTTTTTTTTTTAACTTACCAGGAATATTTCTTCTTGCTCCTTCACGCAAAATCATTTCTTCTTCTTATTTGTAATTCTCCCACTCTGCTTTCCATTTTTATTTTTTTTTTGCTGCTTTTCAAAAACTGTTCTGACACCTAAACTATTCTCCTTCTAATTTATATAAAAAATTATCTCACCACAAACACATACTATTACAAAAATATGATAATTTTTTGTATCCATAATTAAAATAATACAATTATCGAAAAAAAAAACATGTTTTTCGATAATTTTTTGTATCCATAATTAAAATAATGTAATTAGAGCAAAGAAAAAAACCATGTTCTCCGATACATATTTTGTTTTTACTAATTATTTAAATATCATTGTATACTTGTTCAATTAGCGAAAGGGAGTAGGTAATAAATAAAAAATATTCATATTAATATAAAATTTTTATATTAAATTATATTTTTAATATTTAACATTTTTTTATAAAATTATATGTTACCTATTTCAAGGTCGGCGTACTGCTTTCCTTCTTTAGATATGACCAATTTTTTTAGTAAAAGGTAAACCTTTTTTGAATAGTTTATATTAAAATCTTGGAGCACCTCCGGGGTGAAAAATGATAAATATCTATTAGGGAGCCAAACCTTCCGGACTGGGTCCATACTGATTTGTCTTTAATGTAACACTTTTTATTACATATTTTCTATTCTTCTCCAATTCTCCAACCTTAACCGTCAAGCCATATTCAGAATTAAACTTATTTAAATCCATATTTTAGTTTTTTCTTTGTTGCTTTCTTCAAAATAAACTGAAGATCTACCTAACTTTTGAGCTCTTTTATACAAAAAAATATCTCATATTGCATATCTTTTAAATTAAAAAAACATTTTTTTAAATAATATAGTGCAAATTGTGTAATTTTGCATAAAGACGCAGGTGGTGAGGAAGTTACTGTCTCACTCTTATCAAACCACGATATTCGTCAAGGATTAATTAAAATTCATAGCTAAGTAAACAACAAAATACACGTACATAAAATTAATTCTTATCAATACATTATATTAATTTTATACCATAGGCGTTACCACAATTACTCTAATCTAACAAATAAGTATAAAAAACTAATTAAATCACCTAAAACCAATTAGTTTAATTACTAATATTTTTATTTTTTATCAACAAATTACAATAATTTTCATGTTTACATATGTTAACTCTATCCAATGCTTATTACTTTTATTTTTTTATCAATAATTACAATAATTTTCAGATTTACGTCCTCCCCTATTAAATATTCTAGTTATTCTAAACTCCAATTACTTTTAATTTGTAAAAACTTTTATTTATTATTATCAATACAATTACAATAATTTTCAGATTTACATCCTCCCCTAAATTACAATAATATTCAAATTTACAAATATTCAAGGAAAAAATAATTAAACCACAAGAAATGTTTATTGCAAAAATAATTAAACCACAAGATGGCACTTTATCTACTCAAGGTCAAAGACACACTAGCACAACTCGACGACTTCCCAAAAGGACACGGACTTAGAAAAATTACTACAAGGTCACGGACTTAGAATCCGGATTTGGGGTAGAACTCTTATAGCCTATACTACTAGGCCAGATGCTTAAATGGAGGACGGTAACCATAAGCGTAGGAGACTGCCGAGTCAGGGGCATTTCAGGGTCCTCAGGGTGGAGTGATATCCCCGCTAATATGGGACATATTAGTTAACGAACTCATACGGAGGCTCGATGAGTCGGGCTTCTACACAATTGCGTACGCAGATGACATTGCGATTCTGCTAAAAGGAAAACATGCAAGCACCTTATGCGAACTGATGCAAGGGGCACTTAACATTGTTAACACCTGGTGTAAAGAACAAAAACTGTCGGTCAACCCGGCCAAGACGGAAATGGTTCTATTTACGAAACAGAGAAAGTTGGGGAGAATCGGGTTGCCCAAACTCAACGGAACCCACCTCTGCCTACACAGCGAAGTCAAGTACCTGGGAGTCACACTTGATAATAAGCTGAATTGGGCTCCACACCTAAAGAGAAAAATCGAAAAAGCAACCATAGCGTCTTGGGGTCTCTCACCTAGGATTACCCTATGGCTCTACACGGCAGTCAATAGACCCATGATATGCTATGGAGCACTTGTCTGGTGGCCCAGAGTCAGACAAGTTATGCAAGCAGCACAGATCACCCACATACAGAGATTAGCATGTCTCATGGTGACCGGAGCAATGAGAACAACTCCTACCTTGGCCTTGGAGGCGATCCTCTGCTTGCCCCCTCTCAATATTTTTGTGGAGGAGGCGGCACTACGTTCGCTTCTAAGACTGAGGGATGGAAAACTCATGAATGCAAATTCTGAAGGAAGCAGACACACAAGCCTCCTGCGAGAGGAGTACAGAGAGGTGCCTCTCGCTGGAGCCTGGTCTGATAACAAACCTATAAAGTACATCTTTAAAAGGAATTACCGCATTGACTACACCACTAAATGTACCAGCAGGAACCCAGACATGAACATATTCACAGACGAGTCCAAGAAAGGAAACAATTCTGGTTTCGGGGTTTTCTCACCTGAACTAGAGTTGGAAAATAGTATTGCTCATGGAGACCATATCACAGTTCTGCAAGCAGAACTGACGCACGGAGCAAAAAGAGGCAACGGAGAGAAATCTGCGCAACAAAACTATACGCCTGTGACTGACGGCTTTGGCTCCATACATAAAAATTATTTATAAGTTTTATTGCTTTATAAGTTTAAAATTCATTTTCGAAACATGCGAATATTACGTTTACGTTGAAACGGGATGTTTTTATTTTTATCTACTGTTTGAATGAACTCCGAGTGCTTAGAAAGTTCCCCGGCAACGCCCAAATGCATTCTTATTGGCCCTTTCGGATCTGAATACAAGCGTGATAGTCCAGAAAGAGAGACGTGAAATTTCTTGGTGTTAGACAGAAGACAGAGGTGCAGAAAAACAAGCACACGTTGGTCATAACGTATACGCAAAATGGCTTGGAAAAAACATGTTCTCCAATCCCGAACGACAATAACCAGACTCACAATAATCACGTCAATAAAACAGTGTTTGATTTCATCAGTCAAAAAAATAAGAAGGTGGCACCAATCTCTCCAGCAACACCAGATGAACTGGACAAGATAATCAACCTCTTGAAAAAACAAAAAGGACCGGGCCCTGACCGAATCACAAATAAGGTGGCTAAAATACTGAGCAAAAAACAAAAAATGTATATTCTTAACATCTTCAACGCTTGCCTCAGGCTGAATTACTTTCCAAAAAAATGGAGACATACGGAGGTGGTCATGATCCCTAAACCGCAAAAAGACCCTAGACAACCAAGTAACCACAGGCCCATTAGCCTTACAAATACCCCAGTAAACACAAAAGGATCAGTTATGTAACTGTTTCATCACAATCGAGGAACTTTGTTATATAACAAATGTTTTGTAACTGTTACAACCAATATACTTCGTTTGTGATGCCTCTGTTATATAAATAATGTTCTATAACTATTATAACACAACTAAAGAACTTTGTTATATTGTTTGTAACAGTTATAAAACTTTTGTTATATAACAAAGTTCTTTAGTTGTGATAAAACACTTATGTAACTTTGTTGCATTAAAGAAATAAAATAATATATTTGTTTGTAACAATTACAAATTAATATAAAATATATTTTATTAAGGTTTTAATTTATAATATAATTTATGATTATATATTATTTAAATATAAATTATATTTATTTATTTATAACGTAAATATATTTTATATATTAATAATAAAGTTTTATATAAATAATATACAAACAACAAACATATATTTAATAAATTTATAAGTTATCTAGTTTTTTTTAAGAAAATAATTTGGCAACGCATAACTGTGATGATTGCCAATTGGCAACGTTGTTAACTCGACACTTTTCAACATGTTTCAACCGCTTTAAACCGCATCTATGATTTGAGTTTTCTCCGTTTTAGTGTGTCTTTATTTTATTAATCTTAAGTTGTGGTAATCAAAACTAAATACTTTAATTGTGTTATTATTTTGTGATTACGATATACCTAGACGAAATTTGAACACAAAAGAGGTATGTATTAATTTTGTTTAAATATAACCTACAAAACGTGGCTGAAATATATTTTGATAATTTGAATTAATTGTTGATTTTGAGTTTTAATGTAAATAGTGGCTGATTTTCTTTTTATATCCACATTCTCTAAAGGTGACTATATTAAGATTGTAAGACCCTATTGCACATTTGTGGCTTAATCTTAAGAGTGCGTTTTAAAACTCCGAGTGAGGGTATTGGGAATTTTAACATTTTGATCGCCCTATATGCGGAAAATACGGAACTACGTTCGAGCGGACGCTTCAGTTTGTTTACATTTGTAAATATAGCGCGTATTTAGTATTTTTCTTATTTTTTACATTTTAAATCAAATAAACGTTTTATATCATTTGACATTTTGAGGTAATACTTTGAATTAATAGATGTACAATAATATATATAATATTTAATGTTAAAAGTAATAGTTTATTTGGGTTAAAAATGTTTGCTTATTAGGTTATGGTGTACAGTGTTCACCTGAAATACTTATAAAATATGTGTGGTAAGTAAAAATAATTTATTTCTTAGTTTGAATTAAAGTTATTGCATTACAGAGTATTTAACCATGTATTTAAAACTTGCACCAATTTTTTCATTTTTAAATGCAACACCCACAAGCCGATGCATCGTAGAAGGAGAAGAATTAGTGAATTCTAAGCACATCATTATGTGTGGGATAGAAAACCAAACAAACAAAACCATAAACGTTAAAGCATTTTGTTTGCAGACAAGTGCACTTTCAAGTCCTCCGCACAAAATAGACATTAATTTGGAAATAGAGGAAGAACATTTAAAAATAACAAAATGTATTTGTACTTGCAAAGCTGGATTAAGTGGGTCCTGCAAACATGTTTCAGCTGTACTCTTACATTGCTCCAGGTTGTATGGTTATTGAATATATTGGCATAATCAAGCCGTGGCAATTGAAATGAAATACTATACCTTTTTTTATTTTGTGTTTTCTTTTTCTGCTGTTTCTTTTTTGTTCTAGGTCCAAAGTAACCGATTTTGAACCTATATCTTCTACTGATATTGAATCATATTGGGGAAAATCAAAAGGTTTAGCATTAAATAATTATGCCCCCGAACCTTTATTGGACACAAATTGCCTCAAGACAACCCAAAACCGTACAAATCAAGTTTTAAGTAACGATGCTTCTCTAGATTGTTTAAATGCTTTAAAAAATAGATGCAAACAATCTGGTATAGCTAAACACTCGTAAGTATTATCTCGTGTTTAAGTTTATATAATAATAATTCAATGGTATTCAATTTTTTAGTGTTGGAAGAGAGCGATTATTTCAGTTTTCTCCTGTTTTAATAACAGAACCAAATGATGCTATTTTGAAGCAGGCATCTATTAATCAGTTTTTAAGTCAACTTTCAATAGATATAAATAAATTTCAACTGAAAGCTTGTTGTATAGAAGTTTATAATAATCTGTTGAAGGATGACATAAAAGAAATTAGCAGTTTGCCCCAAGGTTCTAAAGAGTGGTGTAACTTTAGAAAATTAAGAATTACAGGTAAACTTATTTAATACTATAAATTTTATGTTCTCGGTTAATTCATATTTATTGAATAACAGCCTGAAAAAGGAGATAATCATTCTCAAAAACTTCAATAATGCTAAATAAAGTTTGTTATTTAAAAAAAGGACTTTGTACGAAAAGGCTTTTATTCTATAAATTATTTTATATTATCATTAAATAAGTATTTAAATTCATTTCACAGGTTCAAAATGTTATTCTGTATACACTTATGCCAAAGACAATTGGGGAAAAAATGTCAAACTTTTTTTAACCCCCCATACCTTCGCAACAAATTTGTAAACCATGGGCTAACTTACGAAAAACATGCCTTAAAAAGATATGTTGAACAAATGGAATCAGAAGTAACTACTCCAGGGTTTATAATATGTTTAATGTATCCGTGGCTTGGTTATTCTCCTGACGGAGTAATAATTAATGAAGGCGTACCAACAAAACTACTAGAAATAAAATGCCCTTACATAGGTAAATAAAAAATGTGTTCAGTAATTTGTATAACATTTATTAACAAAACACATAAACTAATAATTTTATTATAAAAACTATTATTTTATAAATTATAAAATTTTACATTTTTTAGGAAAAACAAGAGGAATTGATAGTTTCGTTGAACTACCATATTACAAAGATTGTATCTTAAAAAAGAAGCATTCATACTTTGCACAGATTCAATTAGGAATGGCAATTTTAAATTTGAAATCTTGCGATGTTATTTTATATTCAAGTTTTGACAATGACTTTAAAAAAAATTGAAGTAGAATTTGATGAATCTTTTGCAACAATATTAATTAATACAATTACTTATAAATATTTTAATTACATGTTACCACATGCCTGCAAAAATTGTAATCCATAGAATTTTAATAAACATTAAAACTTATGGTGCAATTCTGTGCAAATCTGTAAGTCCTTACAGGAAATATCTGTAAGGTTTGTTATATGGGTTGTAATGGACGGTTTCCCTGGTAACCTTACAGATATTTCCTATAGGTACTTATAGATTTGCACAGAATTGCACCATTAATTAAAAAGAAAGTAATTTTTCATACAAAAATTAAAATTTATCAACACTTAAAATTGGTTTTTGTAAATTAACCATACCTACTACTACTGTAAATATATCTTCAATGTTTTTAACCATATTCCAAGGTAAAACATGATTAAAAATTTGAAACGTTTTAATTCGTTGGTTTAACCTTTCCACGTGAACTCTAGCTTTTGAGATCGAAACATTTTGTTTAGCTTCATATTCACTAAACTGATTTTTTTTCTTAAAAAAGCTGGCCTTATTATTTTTATAAAATTTTCTTCGCATATCTTATCAATTAAAAAGCCTTTATCTACCATAATTGAGTCAAAATGCGATTCAAGTTTTTCAATCAATTTGCTCTGCTCAAAGATGGCTTTATCTGAGGCCCTACCTCCATACGCTTTTGATAAAAATGTGATTAACCCAGCGGGAGTCACACCAGTCATAATTTTAACAGTATGCTTTCCTTTATAATTTGAGTATGTTCGAATTCGACAGCATAAACATTTTGGTCGCTGTACAGCAATTTCAGTGCAATCTAATATTATTCGAACAGACTGAAAATTCTTAAAACAGGCAGGAATATTTCTACGAATCTCTTCGATTGAAGGCCAAATAATGCAGCTTTTAAGTATATTTGCCAGTTTATCAATATAATCGTTAAAAATTAAGCGACAAGTTGCTGGACTAATTTTGAAAAGAAAAGAAATTACAACAAACGTTAATGACAATTTAAGTTTCATGAAAACTAAGATGATTCTATCTTTAACAGTTAAACTATGCTTCTTCTTATCAGCATAATATTTTTTAACTAAATCAATCAGAGTGTTTAACAGTTCAAAAGTCTCAATTCCAGTTAAGGAATTTAATTGTTTTTCGGTATGAATAGTTGAAGAAAAACTGATAATAATATCTCCACTAGTAACTTGTACACCCTTATCACAATTTAAAACAGAAGAATTATTTTCCTTCCCTGTGATAGCACTTTCAAATAAGTTCATTAAGCCACTAACACAATCTTTTTCTATTTCACTTAAATCATCCATTGTCGTTACACCATCTTTCACGTGTGAGCATCCAGATTTGCGACCTGTAATAATTATTTGGGGTTTTTCAAAATTTAATCATTGTTTATTTAGTAAATTAATTTCGTTGAAGATTGTAAGTTAGTAGAAAGGTTCTCGCAAGTTCTTAATATTAAATCTGACTGGGAGATATTTATTTTCAGTAATTCAATATTTTTGGAAGTAGTAAAGAACTCAAATACACTTAATTCTAAAATAGTGTTGCTTAAAGAGTAGTAATAAATTAGTAATATTTTGGAACATGTGGATAACATTATGGGTGCATTAAAACATCCAGAGTTAAACTAATAAATTTCAAACCTTGCGAGGGTCGTTCTAATTCAGTTAGAAAAAGGAGCTTTTAATATTTTTAAAGTTTTGTTGTCATTGGTTGTCAAAAATACTTAAGTAAAGCTCCTAGTGGTATGACGTGTTTTTGGGTTGGGTTTAAGTAATAAAAGGGCTGAATTTTAAGTCAATCAGGGCAATCAGAAGAATGAGAAGACAATTGAAGAGTCACTCTAACTATTAATTATTTTTGTGTTTTGTGAATGATAGTGATTGTGTTTATTTTGGGTAAGTCCAAAAATGTATTATTCCTTGTATGTTTAATTTTGTAAATAAATAGTTTAAGTGTTATGTTAAAATGAAGTGTTTGAATTTGTATCAATAACCGTAATCCCAACGAACCCACTCAATTTAAATATGTCGTATTATCCTCGGTTGGTTTCTGAATTTAACAATTCAGAAATTATTAAAGTCTCCCTTTCAAACTAACATCTTACTTTTACAATCGGGGGTAGTTCACATTTGGTGTCAGGTGTGGGGTAGTTTAAAATTAAAATGATAAGAGTTGTGGGGTTATTTAAAATTAAAATGATAAGAGTTGTGGGGCTGTTTAAAATTAAAATGAGTAGGTATTGTGGGGTCATTATTACTTAAATGATAGAGTTATGGGATGTTAAAATAAAAATGATGAAGATGTGGAGATAATTTAAAATGTTTTTGTTGTGGTAACTAAAAGCAAAATTTATTTTTTTTTGTTGAGGAAAGTAGTGGATATTTACCGGTTCTGGATCATCCACAATCCACAATTTGGAAGCCCCGCCTCCCATGTAAAGTCCCCATAAGGAGTGTGACGCCCACCCCCCACCTAAATCCCTCCCACCTGAGCTCTGATTGGTCGATTCTCCCCTCCTTCCTGACGTCTGATTGTTCCTGCCCCACCTTAGCTCCTCCTTCTTGAGCTCCTATTGGTCCTCCAGTTGCCCCACTCTAATTTTATTGGACGGCGGCCATTTTCCTAATTATTGCCCCACCCCAAGTACGCTGATTGGTTACCTGCTTAAGTAAGTGCTGCCATCTGCGAATCGGTAGCTTAAGTTACTGATTCTAGTGGCGCCATCTGAAGTTTGCGGCAAAGCGCCAAAGCTTAAAAAAAACACTCGCCACCGTGAATCGAAGCCACAGTCTTTGTTTTGCGTTTTTTTAATTCCAACGACTTAGCGGTTGTGACCACCAAGCAGTTATCATTTCTTTAGTTAGAAATGTAATATATATCGTATTTTACCTGAGACATTGGTATGTGGGGTGATTAAACTCATAATGTGTGTGTATAAATTTACCTTTATTTTAAATATACATACTTACAAAATATTTACAAAATACAAAATAAACAAAATAAACAAAATTTAGTATGATACATTATATTAAATAAAATAAATATTTTAAAATTATTCTAAAACTAAAACTAATAAAATAAATATACATGTACAAAAATTAAAAAATAGCATTTCAATTAAGTATACTTTGAAGAATCTGCATCATTATTTGGTATATCGTAATGCCCCCAAGCAAGAGTATTTACCCTGTCTTGACAAATATAACGCTTATCATCATTACATGATAATGCTACCTTATTTTGGGTTTGGGAAAAAATTGTGTGATAAATGGATTTGAATAAATTTTGTTTCTTATAAATTTTAATATTTTGAGGATCAAATAGTGTTTTTTTAAAATCATTTTCTGTTATTTCATTTTTAACAACAGACGTTTTTATACCTTTCACTTTTTTAGTCCACTCACCTACTACATCAAATGCATACATTTTGGGACGTAATCCAACAAATTCAAACATTATCTTCCCACAATTTTCATCCTTCATTAAACCCAATACTGCTTTATTAATTAGTGGTATTTCGTAGGGATTACTTAAATCAAAATTTGAAGTATCAAACATCTCATTGTTATGCTTTATGTCCATATAAACATCTTCTGTCTCAATATATAAAATAAAGCTGTCTGTATCCATATAACAAAGCTTAACTCTATTTTCATACTTTATTTTAATAAAATTATAATAAAAATCATACATTAAAAATTTTGAAGTTTCTAACACCGAAAATCCCACATAAATGGGTTTATTATAAATTACTTTAAGTTTTTCTAAATGTATGGCAGCAAAGTTTTCTGAAAATATGGTTGCACTTTTAAAATTAAGTTTGGCAATCATACTTTCAGCTCCTTTACGCTTTCCAATATCTTTCCAATGATTTACCAATTGAATATCTCTTCTTTTATCAACATTCTCTAGAGTTTTCCCAAATATGCTGTTATTCATTAATTTATAAAAATCTTTATCAAAGTCATTTTTAGAATTTTGTCTTAAGCTGGTATTCAAATCAATATATTTCTTTAACCAATTATTTTGTTTAAAACATAAAACCCTATGTATTTTTTTAATTTTTAGGCCATGAAATAAAGCTTGTTTTAAATTTCTATAATGAATTACATACTTTTCTTTATCATATAAATTTACAATAAGCTTTTTGGTGTTAAATTTAGAATTTGGAGGCGAAATATTTTCAGCCAAAAATGGCAGCTCACAGTGTTTATTATGTAATTCTCTTGGGTACTCAATATCGACTTCGAAAAAGTATCCAATTGGCGAATCATCAGAAATATTTGAAATATCTAAAACGTCAATCTCACCTCCAGATAGCCATTTAAAGCCCCCAATAGGTAAGTATTGAGACATTGCCCACCCGTATAAATTGTTAGCGTCAATGTATGCTAAATATGATGATGTTTTTTGAGGATCAAATTTAGACATGTATTTATTATTCGCCTTCGCATGACGTAGGCTGCACTGGCAAATACCCCCTCTTAAACCTTTCTTTATCATTTGATACATGTCTAAATCAGTTATTAATTCCAATTCTACATCACTATATTTAAGCATAGCATCCCAACTAAGCCCAGGAGCAGTATAATAATGAGCTGGATCTAAGTCATATGTATTCATACAAATTAATCTAAAATTTTCAAATATGTCAGCCAAAAGTAATACGTCAGTCTTAAGATATATGTTTGAATAGTCTCCTAAGTTTTTACACGAAAAAGATGTCCAAACATTAATTGCATGCCGGTAGTCATCTTCTGATATGTTTGAATTAGTTAATGAATTAAAAAAATGATTTTTTTCAGGTAATTTTTCATCTAATAATTTTTCCATTGAATCTAAATAACTATACGGAAATACTCCTTTTTTAGTAACCAATTTAAATTTTTCCAAAGCATTAAAATTTGTTTTTAAATGATAAAATTTTTCAGCTGCCAAATTTTTTGCCAATTTATCCAAACTATAATTCATAAATTTAAATGAATCTAAAAATCTTAATCTAATGTGTACATTCTTCATTTTTTCATCTTTATCCAAATACATATCAACATTAATTTTTTTCGAAAAAGAAATATATTTTTCTTTGGTTTGTGCAATGCAATCAATCTTTGGAAAATCTTTATAATTTTCCTCATCCTCTTCATCGTATTCATAATCATCATTGCTACAAGTAGGGTCCATTTCGTCATTAGTCTTATTGAGGTTACTATTTGCATGTTCACATAATTCTTTTATGAAGAGATGACTATCATATCCTCCCAAATTATGAAAAAAAACAGGTATAAAATTCGGTACCTTGTAATTTAAATTGCACCTTTTATGAGCGGGTCCAATAAATCGACCTGTGAGATGACAATGATCAGCTACCCTATCATCATCCAGAATTTTACCACATATATGACAGTCATCTGTTGCATAAAATACTAATTTATCTAAAGGATCTAAATTATTCATTTTAACTATCGGTTTAAGATGATTTTCATATATTATCTGCGTTTCGTTTTCTATGGATTTTATAAAAACTTGTTGACAATCTAAGCCCGTATATGTTTTAAATTTATTAAAGGAATTATTATATGAACACACAATATAATAAGCAAAACTGTAGGGTACATGAATGTGAGTATTTTCGGTGTAACTTGTGCCAGATGGATCAGGGTGACATGTTGAAATTGGTTGGATTAGTGACTCAAAATCCGCATAAATGCAAAATGGTACTTTCATTTTATTTTGATAATTTTGAAATTTTAATATATTGCCAGGAATTAAATCGCCATTTTTTTGTAATTTTAAATCTTCTGACGGAAGAATTGTGTAAACATGGCTACAATCATTTAAACAATGCTGATCTAAGCGTAACTGAGATGAAAAAAAGGTTAAACGGGCATCACACAAAAATGTCTTATGTTCATAGGATGATACTTGTGAAGAGATTAATCTGGATAGGTTTTTGATTAAAATGTAATGACTTTTTGTGCCTTCTTCAATGTATAACAAATTAATATGTTTATTTTTTTTATTTTGTGTAAGATGAATTGGACCTACTACTAAGTTTTTATTTAATTTTTTACTAAACTCTAAACCATAAATATTTATACTAATATCATTTAAAACTTCAATTTTTTTAACATCGTCTAATTTAACAGGAAAAGTAACACCTTTCAAATTTAGAACATCTTCATATTTTGGGTAACTCGTTGTCCTACTTACGTTGTGTTGAGATGGATAAAGAGCCGCAACGATACACCAAGCCAAACATGCATCATCAGCATTTTGAATATTGATGCATGCCTTTTTATTATCAATATCAGATGGCAATTTCATATATGAAGATCCTTTTAATGGTGTATATTTATTGATGTTAATTTCCAAATGTGACACCGCATAAAAAGCCCATCCACTATCTTTTTCCTAAAATATATAAATGAATAAAATACTTATAAACCATTATGTTTAATAAATTCTTACTTGAAATTCTTCGCTTTTCGTTTGGAGTACTTTGCACCAGTTTTTATATAAATTCCCAATATCACTTGATTTTGTTACAATAGTGAATTTTGTGTTAAAAGATTTCAATTCAGTTTGGATATTTTCATCTGTGCCATTAGGTTTAATAAAATACCCAAACAATTCCAAATTTACCTTAATGCTGGTATTTTGTACTGACTCTTTAATGCAATTATATACTTTATTTTTTATATGATCTAAAAATGTAACAAAATCAATATCAATTGGTTCTTTTGGTGCGTTTATTTTATAAGTAGCAATACGTTTCTTAAAACTGCTCTTAATACGTATGACACCATTTTCCGTTGATTGGGGAAGATTGCTTTGATGTTTCCTCGATTTTAAATGAGCCGAAAAGAGTGTAGGGTTATTTATTGTCTCATCGCAATGTTGGCAATACTTTTTGTTGGAATTATCTGCTGCATTCGAATTTTTTCTTTTAAGAGTTGGTTTAGGTGTTGAAATAAAAGTGTGGGTATGATTGGTGTACTCCAACGCCGAATTAAAAATTTGCCCACAATCCGAACACAGAATCGATTCGACATGGACAGATCTTATATGTCGTTTCAACGCATCTTCCCTGGAAAAATCTTTATTGCAAATTTTACAAGTAATTCGCATAGATTTTCCACAACTATTCTCGTGCCTTTGTAAATTGCTTTTTGAAGAAAATGCTTTTTTGCAAGTAATGCAATTCATTTTGTTTTAATCTATAAATATAATTAGGTTTAAAAAATTTATTTTAATTGTTTTTATTTAAATTAACTTACCCCAATATAGCAATTAATTTATAAATAAAACACACGTACTACTTTTAAGGACAGCGAACTCTAAAAATTGTTAAAAAGCACTTTGTTCTTCGCTCAACGCAATATTGAAATGATCAGCAATATTGTTAGTATGAACATTTTAATAAAATGTTAAATTGCAAAATTGCATTTTACACATTATTAAAGATCAGCATTTACTGACATACTGAGTGATTCATATTAATTATTTGCAAAAAAAAACAGGTAATTTTCAATTAAACAAAAAACTATTATATACTTATAAATAGATGTTTTATTTATTATAAATATGTAAACAGTTGCATAGTTTTGTAACATTTGATTTACTACATATACAAATATATTTTAAATGATTTACACAATTATGTTTACTATCAACTAAAACTTCACAAATTTTTTCCTCTTCTAAATTTATTATACTGTTTCGGGTAAATCTCATTAAAAAATTCTTCTTTTGGTGGCCTTTTACATAAAAAATATCTTGAAAACTATCTGTGTAACTATCCAATATATTTTTAATTTCTTTAGTTTTAATAAATCCAGTGCTATATTTTAGACAATGATGATTATTTTCGAGCCAGGTAACCAGTTTCCTATCTTCTTTGTTTAAAGCAAAATATGGTTTTTCCGGTTTAAAAAGAAAAGTGTCGACATCCACACCATTTTTGGAAACTGACATTTCTTTAGGAACAAATTTACCATTTATTGTAAAGCCTTGAATGTCAACTATGATTAAATTAGGTTTAGCCATTTTAGTGTATAATTCGCACAATTCCGGAAAGAGGTGTGTACTCAACTACTGCATCACTCAAAATGAGGCAATATGCTCTTATATTTTCATTAAATGATGCAGTTGTCTCCATCTCTATTTTTAGATCAACAGTCGAAGATTTTAAACTTTCCTTTTGCTTAGAACAATCAAAGACAAAAAGCATATGACCTTTGAATTGGCTATAATTAAAAAGAGGTTCATTTGTTGCTCGTGCATAGTAACTAGATTGAAATTGGGAGTACATGTAGTACGTTAGGGCATAATTATCCAAATCCATATTTTGTTTCATGTTATCATACGGGTAGCACTCTGAATTTAGGTAAACTTTAATGTTTTCGATATTCACATGATCAAATTGAGACATATTTTTATTGGCGGTATCCTTTTTATTATTTTGAAAACCGAGGATGACGTAACGGGGCTTTTCCATGTTTGTTGAAGTTTTCACACTCCATATTTCTTTTTTGGTATTTTTTAGTCCCGGAAGTTCCAACAACTGCCACTTTCGGAAGGGAATTTTTATTGAAACATCCATATTAACTTTTTCAAGCATCTGAAGTTTCACCTCATCATTTATCATAACGTGGGGAATTCGCCATTCTAATTTATTTATTTGAAATTTAAAGTTTTCAGATCCTTTGTAAGCGTTTAAGTCCGTCCTAGAACGAAGTAATACCAATTCTTGTTTCGCATTGATGATTATTTTTTTATAATCCTCACCAAACCCCATAATCATTTTTAAGGGAATGCAAGCAAAAAATGAGTCTTTTTGTTGAAAATGATTTTCCATATGTGGACACCATCCGGCCAAATTTAACACTTTAGATTCTCTTTCCCCGAAGGAAACGTAACCTTTCATCGTTGATGTAATCCCAGGATCTCTAATTTTGTCAACCTCCACCCCATTTAGTTCGTATCTAATTTCTTCAAATAAAAACAAATACGAATTATTTATTAATTTAAAGTCCAAAGTTTGTCCTGCTTCAGGTGTCGGTTTTTTTATTATTCCCTCGAGGTAAATGTAACTCTCACATGGTAAAGTGTACAAGTCTTGATTTTGAATTAATATTCTTATTTCATCATTATTTTCAAAATTTTGCGTCCTGGGCAAGTATGTGTGATATTCCTCTTTTACGATTGTCTCATCAAAAGAAATATCGTTAAATATTTTAAGTTTTGACATGATAGCCGAGAGCTTTTAACAAATTAATACTTTTTAGTGTTAACCGTTTGATGATTTTTTTCTTACTGGCTGTTGCAGACTCTTCTGTCAGCGTTTTATGCTCTTCTTCTTGGACAAATACTATCCCCATTATTTTATCTTAGACCGTTCAATTAATTCAAGACGAACAATGATTTTTTCGTTCCTAAAGTTAACCAGCTCTCCGTTTTGGTCCAAAAGTCTAATTGTTATATTATCAATGGTTTTCGTATTTACTGATAAATATGAGATATTATTAGGTTCAATATTTATGGCAAATCCGGGATCTACCGAAGGAAAAAATTCACGCAACGTATGACCCGATTTATCATCGTAATATGAGCCCGAAATAATATTACATTCAATTCTCACACTTGAAACTTTAATTATTTCGACCGGTTGATCAGAAACGTGCAATTTGTTGGCTTGAAGAATTTGTTTACCCGAAAATCCCAATAGTCTTCCTATCGAATCTGCTGGTTGAAAATCCACGTCATATGTACTAAATAATTCGCACTGTAAAGTATTATTATTCGGTTTTAGGCTAAACGACTTGTCCAGATCTGCAGCGTTTTGGGCATCAGCGGGCAAAATTAAATGTCGTCGCAAATATTTTTCTATATCAGTTATTTCGTAGGAACCAGTTGGGATTGTAATTGATGACGATCCAAAATAAAATTTATTACAACCTTCTTCTATGTTAGGTATCGTATTGAACGTATGAAATGCAATAAGCCCCAAACAATATTCGGCAGAATTCAGCTCAATTGGTGGGTAATAGTTTCTACTTAAAACAGACGTGTTACCTGTTAGGGTGAAAGTACGAGACATGACTAAAAGGACATTGTTAAAAATACTTTATTTATAATAAAAATTCGATACATAAATGACCGCAATTATACGTATTAAATTTCTGATATCTATCGTGATTATACATTATTTCGCTACCCCCTAAATAATTTTGAATTTCTTTAGGTGGTGGTAAGTTACCAAAACTGTCAAAATATTTAACAATATTGCCTTGCTTTCTGTATGCTACCCAATGGGTTCCGGGTCCCGAGTAATTATCCAAATTCACAATTCCACTTTCTCTAAAAAATGGTTTATTCGGTAATTTATCTCGCATAAAAACACCTCTAAAGAATTTAATCTTATATTGTTTATTAAATTTCAAAATGTCCACATCACTAAGTGCTCTGCGGGGTAGCTGACTTAAAAGTTTTTTGAATTACGAAGACAAATTCCAAATCCCTTTCGATATGGCTTTAAGTAGAGCCCTGTTCCTTTTTTCCCCAAGGCTATTGCTTCCATTGTTTTATTATGGCGTTCCGCTTCTTGAAGTTTTTTTGAGGCCGTTTTCGTATCCGAAACTGCTTTAGCAATTGCTGCTGTACCTCCAGCCAAACTTCCCAATGCACTAAGTCCAGCGAAAATGGGGATAAGCGGCAAAACTCCTCCGGTTTTGGGTATCGGAATAATGCGCGGAGTTTTTATCTTCTTTCTTCCACCCACATCGCGTACAGCAGCCCTAGCCGCGGCTAATGCAATATTGGTCCCCTCCTTTAATAAGACTTGTGTTTGCTTACTTTTATTGTTTTTATGCTTGAGTCCTTTAATTGCATATTTTGCTTTTTTTACAACACCACCAGTAAAAGAACGATTTTTGGCATTTTTGTTACAGGATCTTATACCCATACCCATACCCAATTTTCGTTTTACTTTCATAGCCGATGCTACAGCCAAGGCACTCGCTTTTTCACCAAATTTTGCATCTTTTGATTTAAATCTCTGCCATGCAGCCTTTTCTAGAACTTTATCTGCCTTATGACGCTCACCCAAATCCATGTTTTGAGAATAGGAAATATCGTGTTGTTTACAAGCCGCGTCCAAAGGATTTATGCCGAGGTCTTGTCGATTTAATCTTTCCTCCAATTTTGTACCAGGTCCGCAATACTGATACCCGGGAATATGCAACTCAATCGGTAATTTATTTATTAGCGTGTTGATGATTCCTCTTCCAACGTGTGAAGCCATTTGAAAGATTTTTTTAAGAAACAATCATTATATATAGATATGTCGATACTAAAATTTGTTAGTACGATGGAAACTGTAAAACAAAAAGATACCCTGGCGGTGATAAACTTAGATGAGTATGTGGGTCAAGGATTAAATAAAGTGAAGAAGAAACATGGCAATTTATTACCAAACTCGATTCGAGCAATAATATGTGGTCCCTCGAATTGTGGAAAAACGAATGTTATGCTTAGTTTAATCTTTGATCCAAATGGTTTAAAGTTTAAAAATATATACATGTATTCAAAGTCATTGTACCAGCCCAAATACCAGTTACTTAAAGAGGTTATGTGCTCCTTGCCCGAAATTGGATTTTTTCCTTATTCGGAGAATACCGAAATTATTAACATAAATGATGCCAAAGAAAATTCGATTTTTATTTTTGATGATGTGGCCTGTGAAAATCAACAGAAGATGAGAGATTTTTTTTCTATGGGTCGTCATAAAAGTCTCGATTCGTTTTATTTGTGCCAAACTTATACCCGCATACCTAAGCATCTTATCAGAGACAACGCAAATTTCATCATATTATTTAAGCAAGATGATTTGAATTTAAAGCATGTTTATAATGATCACGTGGGTGGTGATATGAAATTTGAAGAATTTAAGGAATTATGCTCGCAATGTTGGAACGAGAAGTTCGGATTTTTTGTAATTGATAAGGAGAGTGATGTTAACAAAGGAAGATATAGAAAATATTTAGACAGATTTTTTACAAAACTTGTTAGTAACAATTAATCCTTTATCGAAACAAGTCATACGTAGACCTGATAAAACCTGTTCAAGACCTGATAAAACCTGATAAAACCTGATAAAACCTGTTCAAAAGCTGATAAAACCTGTTCAAGACCTGATAAAAGCTGATAAAACCTGTTCAAAAGCTGATAAAACCTGTTCAAAAGCTGATAAAACCTGTTCAAAGCTGATAAAAAGCTGATAAAACCCGATAAAACCTGTTCAGAAGCTGATAAAACCTGATAAAAAGCTGATAAAACCTGTTCAAAACCTGATAAAACCTGTTCAAAACCTGTTCAAAACCTGATAAAAGCTGATAAAAAGCTGATAAAACCTGTTCAAGGTCGTACACCTATTTATATAATATTGATAATATCTTGCTAAAATGAATAAGAAAGGCGTTGAGGTTAAGAAAAGTTTAATTAAAATTCAAAGCGACATTAGGAAAAAGGTCCTTGCCTTAAAATTAGGACGATCTGATGCAGAAGAGCAACTGGCTAAATCTTATAAGCCAATCTTAGAGCCATTAAAAAGAATTTTACAGCAGTCAGATAAAATTTCAGTTAAAGCTGAACCGAAGGAGGATTCGAAAGAGGAACCAAAAGAAGAAAAATTGGAAGCGAATAATGATGAATCATCAAGAAATTATAAACGAAAAGCTACTTCTAACAAATATAAAGCACCTGTTAAAACACCAAAATTGACAGATACTGTATATGAGGATGTGGTACATGATGACTTGGATGATTATGTATTTGAGGAAGAGAGACCATTCTATCAATCATATCTTGAAGATGTAAGACCTGAAGTTTATGATCAGTTTTTAGAACAATTTGATGAACTTCCGAAGCAGTACATTAATGGTTTAATGAAAGATACACAAGATGAATATGATACTACCTATGGCATTATATATAACCCACTTACGGAAAAATGGCAAATTGGAAAATCTAACATTGTGTTAAATGGTGCAGATTTGATTATTGAAAAGAAGATCTACAAAGGAACCCCAGGTCTTTATGAACTTTTATTTAAGAAAGATCCTGAGAGATTTAATAATAATGATAAAGAAGCATATAAGGAAATATTGGAAAAGAGTTCTGCACTGAGAAGAAACGGTGATCCAAGTCAGCAAATTAAAGGTTCAAAGTCTTACAAATATCAAAATATAATAAAACCTTTATTTGTCGAACCAACTCTTCCAAACCGACTTCAGAGTTACAGCGGTCCTACAACAAGAGCATCACGAAATAGAATTGGAACCGGCTTTTTGAAATTAACACAAAAACCATTGGAATATGTTTACTGGGACGACCCTAATGAGCTTGTAGATCGATTGTGTTTATTACATGCGTCAAGAGGGGTGGGCAATAATTCTCATGAAAACGAAATTATTAGAATTGAGGATTGTTTTTCTAAATACTTATGGGCTGTTCCTGTAAAAGATAAAAGTGGATCCACCATAACAAACGCGATGATAGCAATATTTAAAATGGGGAGAAAACCTTCAAATTTGCAGACAGATCAAGGCAAAGAATTTTACAATAAAAACTTTTCAAAACTTATGAAAATCAACGGAATAAATCATTATTCAACATTTAGCATCATGAAGGCGTCTATTGCTGAACGTGTTATTCGCACATTAAAGGAAAAAATTTACAAACACTTCAGTTTAGCTGGAAAGTATAAGTGGTGTGATGTTCTGGAAAAAATTATCGAATCTTACAATAATACTAAACACACAACAATAAAAATGAAACCTGCTGACGTTTCAAAGATAAATGAATATATTTTATTAAATACAGTTTATTCTCATATAAAAATAGCCGGACGTGGTAAACTAAATGTTGGTGATGTCGTAAGAATTAGCAAGCAAAAAGCGGTTTTCGACAAAAGTTATTTGGTAAACTGGACCACTGAGATATTTCGTGTAAAAAAAATGAATATAACCAATCCAATAACGTATTTATTAGAGGATATGCAGGGCCAACCCATAAAAGGAGCATTTTACTCGGAGGAATTACAAAAAGTTAAACACGAAGATGCATATCTTGTTGAAAAAATTATTAGAAAAAAGAATGATAAAGTGTTTGTCAAGTGGCTCGGGCTTGATAAAACTCATAATAGCTGGATTAGCAAAAATAATGTTTTGTAGTGTTGAACTTGTTTTCTTGGAACCAAGCATGATTTATTAACTTACTTTTAATGTTATTAAATTTAAATAATTTATTATGATAAAAAATGTTTAATTTAATTTTAGTTTGTAAATCAGGATAAATAAATTTAAAAATAAAAAAAAATAAAATCTAAATATGCATTTATTTATAAAAGATATAAAAAATAAGACATAAAAATTAAATATAAAAAACAAAATAAACATATTTAATACAAACGATTTGTGTGCAAATTTAAATTTAAGAGATCCTCAATTTTTTTCTTTAAAAATGAATTAAACTTAATATACACCTCGCACAAAAATGGTCGAATATCCTCATTTTTATCATCATTGATTTGTGCTAAAATATCAGAATTCTGGACCTCAAACCGATTATCATTCAGGACCCTGCTGTATACTTGGTGGAGGAAATCTTCGAAGGGCTGCCAATTTCGGACTCCCACAATGTTGAACCTCTCCAGATAAAATAGGACCATGTCTTGCAGGTTTTGGAGCGACTGCACCCCCAGATAGAAAGCTATTTTCTCGTCCACGTCAATCCTCTTAAGCTGGGCCCAGTTGCTCTGGATGTTCACCACGTACTCGGTGAGGTTGATAACATCTTCCCCCTTACTGTTCATGGTATTTATCATGTTCGGCACGAAGAATAATAATTCGTTAAAGGTGCTTCGATTGAACCGAACATCATTTTCGTACCCAGTTTTCGATATCAAAACAACTGGCTGGAAGCTGTTGAAGGGATCCACTCCAAATCTAATCACCTTCGATCCGCAGATGTTAAGTGGGTAGACTTCCTCAAATAACAGCCTCCTAGTTTCGTATTTGATCCCATAATCACCGGACTTGGGTTTGTTGAGCTGTGGTGATGGGAACGCTTTTTCTACATCGGCATCAATTTTTTGCAGCTGGGATGGTGTTAACTGCCAATCGTCCTGGAGGAATGAGGATGGTTCGCAAATCTTGAGCTTCCGTTCTTCTGCATTGGAGGTAGAGGGTCTCGGTTTGTAGTATGGATTGAAGTTGGACATCTTTTTCGACACTTTTGAATTCTTCTTGAACATTTTGCCGACTGTTGCTTCTTGGCTGCCGTTGCACGATACAAATTGGAACTATTTTCTGCATAGTAAATGTTCAATATTTATACTGATTTTTTGCAAGATTGCAATTTAAACACCATTCCATTTCACTCATACACGTGTCACATAAAAATAAAAATTTAGTAAATAATAAAAATTCCATTGCATACACTTGTTAAATAATTCCCAATTATTGGAATGAAGTATTTTTAATATTTTATATTATGTCCCAATTAATTATAATATGTATTTAACATTACAAATTATTAAAAAAAATATTGATTTTCTTACATCATTCTGAGATATACGCAGTTTACACATTACAAGTTCAATGAAATATTTTATGCTGATTAAGATATTAAATACCTCAGCACTTCAAAACATTGCAAGTTATTTTTTATACACTACCTACGTTTACATTATTTTGAAATGGATGCATTTTATTGTATAAGTTTAAATAATTCAAAAATGAAAATAAATTTGCTTCCTCTGCATATTAACGTAATTTCAATCACCAAAGTTCTAATATACAACCAATATGATAATCTGGCTCTACGTATAATAATTTTTGGGTTTTTACCAAATTTTAAGATAATTATTGCGTAAATATTTAATAAAAGTAAATTACACACATCCTTGATGAGTTTAATCACCCCACATACCAATGTCTCAGGTAAAATACGATATATATTACATTTCTAACTAAAGAAATGATAACTGCTTGGTGGTCACAACCGCTAAGTCGTTGGAATTAAAAAAACGCAAAACAAAGACTGTGGCTTCGATTCACGGTGGCGAGTGTTTTTTTTAAGCTTTGGTGCTTTGCCGCAAACTTCAGATGGCGCCACTAGAATCAGTAACTTAAGCTACCGATTCGCAGATGGCAGCACTTACTTAAGCAGGTAACCAATCAGTGTACTTGGGGTGGGGCAATAATTAGGAAAATGGCCGCCGTCCAATAAAATTAGAGTGGGGCAACTGGAGGACCAATAGGAGCTCAAGAAGGAGGAGCTAAGGTGGGGCAGGAACAATCAGACGTCAGGAAGGAGGGGAGAATCGACCAATCAGAGCTCAGGTGGGAGGGATTTAGGTGGGGGGTGGGCGTCACACTCCTTATGGGGACTTTACATGGGAGGCGGGGCTTCCAAATTGTGGATTGTGGATGATCCAGAACCGGTAAATATCCACTACTGAGGAAATTATTAATTTTAAAATTTATATATTGTTTATGTCATTTTAATTGGGGATTTTACGGTTGATACAAATTATGTGCATGTTTTTTTTTTCTCGCAGGAATTTTTTATTGTTGTCTAATAATGTTGAATTATTATTTGATTATTATATGTATGTTTATTTAGCATCGATTTTCTATTTTTTTTTTTCCTCCATTGCGTATATTAGGTGAAAATTATTACAAGAAGCATAATTCTAAAAATACGTTGTTCTTAGACTCCCACTGAGTCTTATAGTTTGAATTATTTTTTTTTTCTCGGTATTGTTATTCATGATGCGTGATGCGTTTTAGTATTTTTTTTTAAGCAAATATTTTCTTTCTTGGAAAAAGATTGGATAAGTAGTTAATAAAAATTAAGCAATCATGCCGGAATCAGAGGAAGTATTTTCCGACCCTCAAGGGGGTACTAGCCATGGTAATTCAGGGTCTGTTGACAGCACCGCGTTTAAATTAGGGAATTTGTCGATGATCCAAACTTACGATGGATCTACAGATGTCGAAGAGTATACTGATCTGTTATTAGAAACAGCAAGTTTAATGCAATGGTCCGACAACGAAGTATTATCATTGCTAAAATTAAAATTACGGGGTGCGGCGCGACAATTTTTATTGAATGAACCAGATCTAAAAGCAGCCAAAGATTTAAATAAATTTATTAAAGAGTTAAAATTAAGATTTAGTAAAACGAAAACTTTAGGTGAAGCGCATTTTAAATTTATAAATTGTAAGCAAAGGCGGGATGAGTCAGTGCGGGATTACGCGATGCGGCTTAAGACAATCGGACGCGAGGTGCAACCGGATTCACAAGATGAAAATGAGGTGAAGTACGCATTGAAAAGGCTGGAAGAAGATTTAAGGACGCAGTTTTTGTTAGGACTGAAAAATCCTATACAACAAAGGACCTTGTCTGCGGTTCCTGACACATTTAAGGAAGCAATAACTATTGCCGAACGTGAGGAAGTGATTGAAGTAATGACCGGCAATAAAGATCCAGTCAAGCGGGGTGGCGTATTTTTAAATGAAGAAAGTCACCAAAACAACGCAGCAGGACGTCGAGTTCAGTGGTCACCAGATGTTGAAAAAAGGGTCAACACTACATCCAGCGCCAGAAATAATTCCAGGAATGGTTGGTCTAATTCACCACGTCGATGGAATGATCAAGGACCTAGAAGAAACACTCAACAACGGGGCAATCGTAATCAAGGAAACAACGGAACCAATGGAGCATATAGACAACGACCTACCACGTCGTCAGCTGGATCCAGTGGTCAAAACAACCGAAATATTATTTGTTTCTATTGCAAGAAAGTTGGGCATAGGAAAGGGGATTGCAGAGCGTTGAATTGTTTTAATTGTGGTAAGCAAGGTCATTTTGCCAACAATTGTTTAAACGCGCAAGGCACTTCGCAAGAGCGCGGGCGGCCAGTGCCTCTCGATACTGGAACGCGCAGAAAAGACGGGCAACGCCAGGGTGGTTCGCCGAACGCAGGTGTAAGCAAAGGGAACTCCTCGTTCCCTCGTTAAGTCATAATGGGGATGATGACAGTAAGCCCGCAAGAAATAAGTTAGTAGTTTTTATAGATGGTGTATTAAGAACGATTTTAGTGGATTCAGGGGCTACTGTATCTTTAATTAAGTCACATATTTTAGAAGAGGATATTTTTAAACATAAGTATTTAAATGAGCGATGTAATAAGTTATCGTCAGCAAGTGGGCATGAATTATGCACGGAAGGATCAATTAAGTTACATATTAAATTTCTAGAAAATTTACAATGTTGCAGTGAATTTGCAATTGTAAAAGGGTTAAGAGTTAATGCAGATGCAATTATTGGCATGGATTTTTTGGCGGAAAATAAGTTAATTACGGATTGGGGTAAAGGTGTATTACATTTTAATGGAAGTAAGTTGTACATGAAAAGTGATGAGGAACTCGCTACGTATAATGAAGCAATGATCTCCAGCAACACATTTATGGGCGGTAGTAAGTTTTCGGATGATGTCAATCTGGAATTCCAGGATGCTCAACCTGTGACGACAGGTACGAGAGGTTCCAAGGATGAAGATTACGAGCGTCAACCGCAACCGAACCAAGCCAGATGTGCGGAAGCAAGAGGTCAAGTGCCAGTGGAAGTTAGAAATAAAAGTAAGGGCAGGAAACGAATTAAAAGAAAGTTGCGTACTCAAGAAGGTTTCGAAAATAATGTTACAGGTGAAATTTTAAATGAGGTTAATGAATTGGTTAGTGATGAAGCAGGCGCAGAAAGCGTTGTAAGCAAAGTTAAGGAAGTAAGGGTTTATGAAGGGACTACGACAGGTGCAAGCAGAGTGGGTTTATTGAATGAAATTCGCCAACATCATGAAGAACTAAGTCTGATCAACTCGGTTCATTTGATGGAAAAGCTGTGTATACCACCAAGGTGTGAAGCAGTTGTAATGGCTAGAGTCTCACGGAAACTACCTGAAGCGCCATATGTAATTATTAGTCCTAGTAATGATTTACCAAGTGAAGTAATGCTAGCGAAAGTTGTGTGTAATAATAGAAGGCAGGTACCTGTGAGAATTATTAATGTTTCTGATGAAATACAGAGTTTAGGAAAAGATGTTCAGTTGGGATTTGTATGTGAAGTTTCGAAAGTGCACAGTGAAGAAAATTTAAGTGATTTTGGAAGTAAGGTTATGTTTAATAGTGTTGATAGAAGAAAAGTAGCGCAAAGTGATAGAAATGTTGTTGGTAAAATTTTTAATCAATTAGATTTGAGTGAGGTAAATGGTGAAAGGAAAGAAATCCTTTACAACTTAATTGAAGAGTTCGCAGATATTTTTAAGGTGGATGATGAACTATTGACATGTACAACGAAGGTACGACATAGAATTATCACCGAGGATAATTCTTTACCTGTAGTAAAAAGACCTTATAAAATTCCCCATGCAAAACGAGAAAAATTGGACAAGGAAATTGATAAAATGTTAAGTGAGGGTATAATTATTGAAAGTAATTCACCGTGGAATTCGCCTATTGTGATTGTAGATAAAAAGACTAAACCAGGTGATGAACCTGAAATACGCGTGTGTATAGATTATCGTGGGTTAAATGCAATTACCAAACCAGACTTTTTCCCTTTGCCGCATTTAAGTGATACGATTGACCAGTTAACGGGTAGCAAATTATTCTCAGTAATGGACTTAGCGTCTGGTTATTTTCAAGTGGAAGTGCAACCGGAAGATAGAGAAAAGACTGCTTTTAGTACGACCAAAAATCATTATGAATTTGTTCGTATGGGTTTCGGATTACGTAATGCACCTGCTACTTGGCAAAGACTAATGTATGCGGTTTTAACGGGTTTAACGGGACTTACATGTTTAGTGTATTTGGATGACATTATAGTATTTTCTAGTGACAATTTAAGTGAACATGTTGAACGATTACGGGATGTATTTCTTAGATTGCGCGAGAACAATTTGAAATTGAAACCTAGTAAATGTTGTTTCTTCAAACAGAAAGTAAAATACTTAGGTCATATTATTTCGGGAGAAGGTTGCCAAACAGATCCTGAAAAAACAGAGATAATTAAAAATTATCCAAGACCGAAAAGCGTTAAGGAGATTAGAGCATTTTTAGGACTTGTAGGATTTTATAGGAAATTTATTCCAAAATTTGCAGATTTAGCTAAACCTTTAACATTATTAACTAAAAAGGATAGTAAATTAGCATGGAATGATGTGCATGAAAATGCATTTGAGAAATTGAAATTAGCGTTGATGACCCCTCCTATTCTAAAATATCCAGATTTCAATAAACCTTTTATATTAGTAACTGATGCAAGTGGCGTAGCAATTAGTGCAATTCTTTGTCAAAAGTATGATAATTCCGAACATCCGATTTCGTATGCAAGTAGAACTTTGAATGATCCTGAGTCTCGTTATTCAACAATAGAACGGGAAGCATTAGCCGTTGTTTGGGCGGTAAAGTATTTCCGTTGTTATTTAGTTGGTACTCATTTTACAGTTTATACAGATCATAGAAGTCTAAAATATTTACTTTCATTGAAAGATGTGAATAGTAGATTGTCCAGGTGGGCAATGTCACTTATGGAATATAATTTTGATATCGAATATAGACCAGGTAAAATTAATTCGAATGCAGATGCATTGACCAGGTTGAGAGAAGAGCCAGAGGTGATTGAAATTTCTAACAGGTTAGGAAAAATGAAGGAACTTGAAGTTATAGCAATTAACTTAGGTAGTGACGAGGACGATGAGGATGTCGACGTCATAATCGATGGAATTTGGGATAGTCATCAAATTAAGTCAGCACAGGAAGATGATCCACAAGTGTTAAAATATCTTGAAGATAATGAACACTTTTACAAACAGCATAATGGATTAGCGTACCGAGTAAGACAAGATGATGAAAGAGAAGATCAATTACTTGTACCTAACGTAATGATACCTACAATTTTGCAATTATACCATGATGCACCAATAAGTTGCCATGTGAGCTTTGAAAAAATGCTCAATATGATACGGAGGCAATTCTTTTGGAAAAACATGGCTAAGCAAATTAAACAATTCTGCCGGGAGTGTCATTCATGTAACACTTATAAGTCATCGTACCAGAAGCCAGCAGAACAACAGGAGATGAACGTACCACATGGGATATGGGCTCGAGTTTCAATGGACATCGTGGGGCCTTTACATCAAACAAGGAATGGAAATAAGTATATTTTAACCGTAATTGATTATTTATCTAGGTATCCAGAATGTATACCATTGCCTGATATTAAAGCAAGTACAGTTGCTAAGGCATTTGTCACAAATGTAATTACACGTCATGGAGCACCAAGAACGCTCTTAACGGATTGCGGAACGCAATTTGTTTCAAAGATGTTTAAAGAAGTTTGTGAATATTTAGGTATCAAGAAAATTCAGACGTCGCCATGGCATCCATGTTCCAACGGAGTAATTGAAAGGATGCATAAAACACTCAAAACCATGATTTCACATTATGTCAATAAACAAAATGATAGCTGGGACGACATGATCCCATTCGTTTGTATGGCTATCAGGAACAACATAAATAAGTCTACAGGGGAAACACCATTTTACTTGATGCATTTAAGGGATATGGAATTACCATTCCATTCCCTAATTAAACCGATTAAGTTAAGGTATGACCTAGATGAAAATTATTTGGCAGAAATGGTAACTCGAATGAGTATGGTACATCAAAAGGCAAGTGAAGTAATCTCTAAAAGCGCTGAAACCAGAAGGGTAAGATCTAATAAAAAGGCTAAGACAAAAGTTTATAGAGTTGGTGAAAAAGTTTATATGAGGTGTCATAATATAAGTAAGGGTATTTCGTACAAGTTCCAACCAAAATGGTCGGGTCCTTATAGAATTCAAGAAATTAGGGGTCCGGTAAATTATTTGATTAAGGATATTTATGGTAAATCAACTCACAGGGTGCATGTTGATCAGTTAAAACCATATTATGGTTCAGAAGGTGAAGATATCAGTGACGATGAAGAAAGCGAAGATGAAGTTCCAGATAATTTAGTAATTCCCACGGATAATGTTTTTAGACAAGATGAAATTTGGGTTGATGAAACTGATGAAATTCCGATTGAACGGGATGAAATTCAACGGGAAATTATTGAACCAGAGCAGGAACCACGAGTAGAAGTGCAGCAAGGAAATAATTTAGAGGATAGAGTCAATGAAGCAATTGCAAGGTACCAGACACGAAGTCGAGGTCCAGTTGCTGATCATCCTTGGGTACTTCGTAAAAGGATTTAATAAATAGTTTTTGTTTGTTATTATTATTTTGGTAGTAGTATTTTAGTACAAATGTGTGTTTGATTATAATTTATAGATTGAATCTCAGAGTTACATATTGTCATGTAAAGTTAATATTTTGTATCAATGATGTTATATTTTAGAGTTAATTGAAGAATTATTTAGAAGCAGTACTCTTCTAGTAAAAGTGCATTAATGGTTACGACCAATCCAATACAGTTATTAGTCGTATTATGGATTTTTTTAATCGGGATTACGAAGAAAAAATTTTGGATGAAGATAATTCAAGAAACAGGTTTGATAGAAAGCTAAATCAACCCTTGAATGTTTATGGGAAATAATTAGTTGTATGTTGTATATTAAAATTTTTGGGGTTAAATTTTTTTTATAGTATTGATTAGTAACATGGTTACAGTTAAATATTAAAATTTCAAATAAATGTTACGTGTTATTTTATGATTTTTATTGTGGTTGATTTAGTAATTGATTCATTGTAAAGATTTTTAGTGTCAGATTGAGTAAATTGCTATTTTTATAATTAAATACTTTGTTGGATAATGCAATCAGAGTTTGGGAGTTTATTTTAATTTTAGTAATAGTATGAGATTGGTTAGTAATGGGTTGAAAGGGGTTTTATTTTATTACATAACACATTATGTGTCAATAATTCGTGTTCAATTCCGTATTGTTTAATTAGTGCATATTGAGGCACGTTTACACTTCAGGAAACGGTGGTGAAGAAACAAGGATGAAGAAACCTAATTATAGGTCCTTCCCTTAAACTTCCCTTCTGAAGTTTTTATATTTAATATGTTAAATTTAGTAGTGAATGAAATTTGGAAATGAGCAATGTAGAATGGTAGTGAAATGTATTAGAAATATTAGTTTGTTAGCCTTGTTAAGGTATTGCATGTAATTTTATTGTAAGTAGAAGTAGCGGATAGTTTGAAAACTATATTATATTGTACTAATACATGTGTATTGTGTTTAAGCACCAATTATGGTGACCGCAACCATGGAGACACCAACAATACAATTCATTGGAGCAACTCCACCAAACCTTGGAGTAATACAAGTATCATGGAAGCCGATAGCCGATGTAACAACGACTTATTTGGTGATGGGTAAAGAAGACGATGGAAATGGGGTAGCTGTACTTAGTTGGTTAACAAATGCAACATCAATCCGGTTGGTAATCAGGGACGCTGTTATGTACAAGTTCTGGGTTAACAAGTTAGATGAAAATGGAAAGGTCGAAGAATATCTAAGTGAAGTGGATCTGGAGGCTGATGTAAAATTGCAGTTAAAATCCAGAAGACACATTCCAATTCACCTGTGGAAATTAGCACTATGGATTTCTGTGATTAATGGAATAATCATCTGTGCAATTATTGGTTCCCTTTGGTACACAAGAAGAGAAACAGCTGTAACCGAAGTTCGTCCATTAACAGGAATTGTGGAATCAAGTGATACAGAACTAATTAATATGGAAGTTCTGAAGGTGTCATCAGTATCATCATTATCATCAAAATTACAACCAGCCGAGCACTCACAATATAACTGGGAATTTAGAGAACCACAACCTCTCTATGATTCTCCAAGAAGTCCACCAGAACCAACATATGCAGTTATGCAACCAAGTAAACAGCCAGTTATGCAACCTGATGTTTATTCAAGTACGCAAACAGATGGAAGTAAGACCAGACCTAGAGTCAATACGCCCCAGGAAGAAGAAACATTGTCAATCCAGAAGGAAGTTACAATTTTGGTTCAGGAAGAAGAAACATTGCCAAAACAGGAAGAAGAAACATTGTCAATCCAGAAAGAAGACACAATTTTGGTCCAGGAAGAAGAAATGGTATCGGTTCAAGAGAAGAAAAGTGGTAATGAAGAAGAGGAAAGTTGAATGTATTGGTGTACTCCTTGTTGTCAGTTTTGTATTTTGTATTTTGAGTTTGTTGTTTTATTCTTGTATTGTGTATTATCAGTTTAGTTGTATTTTGAATTGTATTCTGAGTGTATTTGTTTTTATTCATGTATTGTCAGTTTAGTTGTTTTTCGAATTGTATTTTAATTTAGATTTTGTTTGTGTAATTGTTCAATTAGATTTGTTATTGTGTAATGTTTTCTTTTGCGTCTTGTGTAACTTAGACAAAATCAAGTTATTTTTGAAACGTGATTTTGTGTAAGAGGAAGGGGTGTAATGTGAGCATCCAGATTTGCGACCTGTAATAATTATTTGGGGTTTTTCAAAATTTAATCAATGTTTATTTAGTAAATTAATTTCGTTGAAGATTGTAAGTTAGTAGAAAGGTTCTCGCAAGTTCTTAATATTAAATCTGACCGGGAGATATTTATTTTCAGTAATTCAATATTTTTGGAAGTAGTAAAGAACTCAAATACACTTAATTCTAAAATAGTGTTGCTTAAAGAGTAGTAATAAATTAGTAATATTTTGGAACATGTGGATAACATTATGGGTGCATTAAAACATCCAGAGTTAAACTAATAAATTTCAAACCTTGCGAGGGTCGTTCTAATTCAGTTAGAAAAAGGAGCTTTTAATATTTTTAAAGTTTTGTTGTCATTGGTTGTCAAAAATACTTAAGTAAAGCTCCTAGTGGTATGACGTGTTTTTGGGTTGGGTTTAAGTAATAAAAGGGCTGAATTTTAAGTCAATCAGGGCAATCAGAAGAATGAGAAGACAATTGAAGAGTCACTCTAACTATTAATTATTTTTGTGTTTTGTGAATGATAGTGATTGTGTTTATTTTGGGTAAGTCCAAAAATGTATTATTCCTTGTATGTTTAATTTTGTAAATAAATAGTTTAAGTGTTATGTTAAAATGAAGTGTTTGAATTTGTATCAATAACCGTAATCCCAACGAACCCACTCAATTTAAATATGTCGTATTATCCTCGGTTGGTTTCTGAATTTAACAATTCAGAAATTATTAAAGTCTCCCTTTCAAACTAACATCTTACTTTTACAATCGGGGGTAGTTCACACACGACTTCTGATTCATTATTGTGATAACATTCACTCACAAAAGTCGATCCATTTAACTCTAAATTGGTATTTGAAGTTGTAGTTTCTGGAACTTTACTTTTCTGTTGAGTTTTTGTAACTTTATTTTTTCGTTTCTCCTGAATTTTTAAATATCGATCCATTCGGGTTGCATTCTCAGGTCTTGGTAATGGAATAGACGAAACTGGTAAATTGACTGAAGGTATAGCTGTTCTTTTTAGTTTTGGATTCACCCTGTTAACACCTTAAAATAATGTGTTTAATGAAGTAATAAATACAAGAGTATGAGTAAAAAACTAACCTCTGAAAATGTAATCATCTGTTGTAAAATGATTCGAACACACACGCATTGCTGTACCAACAGGTTTTCCCATTTTTAATTTTATCGACCAAGCCTTCCTCCTATCAATATTTTCAACAATACCGAAATGATTTATTAATTTAACAGTTTCAGCCTTTGGTGCAGGAAATTTATGAAAATGAATGTTGTTATCATTTTTCCGACGACTTTTGCAGCCGTAAACGCAACAATTTGTGTGATCACTTTTGTCCATATTTATTCACTAAACTTATAAATTACTCCTTATTAAAAATGAATAATTTATTACTTTAAAAAGTAAGGAAATACTTAATAATTTAGATTTTAGCGTACACGGGGTTATGTAAACACATGTAAACAACTGAATTTAGTCCGCTCGAGCGTAGTTCGCATTTTAAACGCCAGAGGGCCGAACAGCGCCCCCTATAGGTAATTAAAATTCCCAATTAGGCAGAGCGCACACGGAGCTACTTAAAAGAATCTGATTACTAACTCAAATCACCAATCAGCGGCATGTGTATTTAAATATGTTGGTAAATTTTAGTTGAAAATAATAAAATGTTTTTACGATTCCATTTATCAAGCATGACGAGTAAACCTGCTTATCCTATTTAACGTGTGGGATAACTTGATCCAGTTTGGGTGACACCCAACAGCGTTCATAAATATAATGTGAGCTGGTTAGCCGAGAGTTACTCAAAATTTATGAATCGTAGAGTAAAGCTGGCGTAACTCACCCATTACTCTCATATTTAGAACGCACTGCTCTAACAAGAAATATCTATAAATTTAGTTAATAGAGGTTAATAAACACTTTTCATCAAAGACATTTATTATAAGTTTTCTGGGTTTTAAATGATTATTATTATTATCAATTATTTTATAGCAGATGAAATTTTGGACATTTTCCTAAAAGTTTTATTTTTTATTTTATTCGAAATGCTAAAGATTAACCTAAACAAATTTAATTTTGGTCAATACGTTTACATGTATATCTAATAACATATATTTAGAACAGTAAACGGAAACGCTTAATTTAATGACAAACATAAAAATACAATTTTTTCAAACAAAAGAGCTTATACATTGGATATCTTTTAGATTTTAACATATAAATGCAAACCACCTTTATATACATTTGTTTTACCGTTTTACTTTTTTTTTGATATAGCAAACTAAAAATGCCTAAGGCCAAAAGAAAATTTTCTACACTTTCTGGGCGTCAAAAGTCAAGAGTAGTATCAAAAGAAGTGGAGAAACATTCTAGTTTTAATTCATTTCCTTCTACTAGTACCCAATCTTCTCATGACGAATCTTTAATAAATGATGTACATATTATTGATAATATGTCTTTTGAACAGTCTTCACTTACTGAAACTCATTTAAGTCCAAGGGATGATACCACAGAATCTGAGAATGATTTACATATTGGTATGTCTTTTGAACAGTCTTCCTGCACTGGACCTTATTTAAGTCCAAGAGATGATACCACAGACTCTGAGACAGATTCTCTATTTTCCATTGAAAATACATTAGTAGATGAAGAGTCACAAAAATCTGAAGATGAAGAACCACAAATATCGTCACATACTGATAAGGCACCTTGCTCTTCATTTGGTACTGAACTAAAGCTTTGGGCATTAAATTCATCAATTTCTAGGACTGACTTAAATGGTTTATTGGTATTATTAAATAAAAATGGACATCCGGAATTGCCTTTAGATTCAAGGACATTTCTAAAAACTCCACGACAAAGTAATGTTATAAAAATGGATCCAGGAGAGTACTATCATTTTGGTGTGGTAGAAAACCTAAAGAATGACCTTATCAAATATTATGCGGACTGTTTGCCTGATGAAGTTTCCCTAAATTTTAATATAGATGGACTGCCCTTATCCAAGAGTTCAGGAAGTCAATTTTGGCCCATTTTGGGGTCAATATGTTGTAATTTTTATACTGAGCCATTCATCATTGGAGTCTTTCACGGTCATAAAAAACCCAACGATTCGAATGAATTCTTAAAATGTTTTGTTAATGAATTGATCGATATAACATCTAATAATATTGAACTAAATTCAAAACAAATAAAAGTGTCTATAAAAGCAATAATTTGTGATGCTCCAGCAAAAGCTTTTATATCTGGAATTAAGGGTCACAATGCTTATTTCGGGTGCAGCAAATGTATCATCGAAGGTGAATACGTAGACCATCGAGTAACTTATCCAGAATTTGATTCAATATTAAGAACCAATGAATCGTTTAGAGGAAGAATTCAAGAAGAACATCATAATTATTACTCCATTTTAGAAATGTTGAAATTTGACATAGTAACCCAACTGCCACTTGATTATATGCATTTAGTATGTCTTGGTGTTATGAAGCGTTTGCTTCAATTCTGGATAAAAGGACCTAAACATGTGAGGATGAATGTAGACAAATTTGAAAAGGCTAATAATATTTTACTTTCTCTAATAAAATGTATTCCAAGTGATTTCGCTAGAAGACCCAGAAGTTTAAATGAAATAGATCGTTTTAAAGCAACCGAATTAAGGCAAATTTTATTGTACTCTGGAGCAGCATTTTTAAAAGATAATTTGCATAATGAACAATTTGAACATTTTATGTCTCTGAGTCTTGCTGTAAGAATATTGTCAGATGAAGAATTGCATGAAAATTATTTAACATATGCAGAGTCTCTACTCAAATACTTTGCAGAGAATTATGGACGTTTATATGGACCTCAAAATGTTTCTTATAACGTTCACAACTTAATACATTTATGCAATGATGTCAAATCCCATGGAAGACTTGACGACTTTAGTGCATTTAAGTTTGAAAACTTTATGCAAAACATAAAAAAACAAATCAAAACATCTAATCATCCATTAAAACAATTGATAAATCGTGTTACAGAGAAAACAAAATTATCAATTTTACAAATCGCTTCCAACAAAGTACCAAAAGTTGTGTATCAAGGCGAAACAATGCAATCTTTGGAATTTAATAACTTAAAATTATCAGTGAAAAATCCAAATAATATTTTTTTATTAACAAATTATATTATTTTACAAATTAATAAAATTAAATTGGAGAAAAATGAATATATTTTATCAGGGCAGAATTTTAAATTAAAATCATATTTTAATACGCCGTGTGATTTATTAAAATTCCAGATTGGCTTAATACACAAAAATGATTTTACAAATGTTGAATCGATAAACATAAGTCAAGTAAAGAAAAAATGTGTGGAATTTAAACTTGATGATATTAAATCATTAACACTTCCTTTAATTCATTCTCAAATACAATAAATTCAAAAATATATTAAAACTATATTAAAACTATACATATCCTAAATATTGAGAAAAGTATATAGGTAAATTGCAAGAAATTAAAAATTTGATTTTGGTATATACCTGCTTTTTAAATTTTTTTCAATCTTCTTACAATTTGTTATCGTTTTAATAAACTCATTTATGTATGTATAGAATATATTATTAAAAAACACAAATAAACAAATTTCATAATTTAAAATGTCAATATTTAATGAAATGAAATAATAATAATAATTATTGTATCAATACCAGAAAATAGTATTAAAATTAAAATTGAAGTATAATTTACATGATCTGAAGATTATCATCATCATTTGTAGTGACAAAGAAATTTCTCAAATATTGTTTTCTTTGGTGGATTTTTTCCACAACTGTGAAATTTCAGTTATATGGCTACGCATGAAAAATTGGAGTTTGTTGTGGTAACTTTCCTTGAAGAAAATACAACATCAGAGGTACCCTCAACTTGGCTAGAGGGAACAAATAAATGTTGGTGGCCATCAGGAAAGGACTTGATCACTTTAATTACGAAGAAAGTTCCTCCAAAAAAAAATAATAAAAAATGGAAGTTATTCGATGTGGAAATTGATAAATATTATGGTATAAAATAAATACTAATAATAATTAAAATTTACTATAATTTGTTTAATCCTTAGATTGTATTGAGGCTGCACGAAAGAGGGCGGCATATTTCTCAAGCGATGAGGAAACAAATCAAATCAAAAAGCCTGGAAGAGGTTATAGAAAAAAAACTACAAAGAAAGAATATGCGTCTTCTGATAGTGATAGTGACTCCTCAGGTAAGACTTTTTATATTGATGTTTAACTCACTAGGCAGGACCTTAAACTCCTTTAAAATTGTGCAATTCTTAAAAAAACAATAATTAAAAAGGATCTTTTATTGCAGATAATCGTCCTTTTTTAACAAATAAACCACCCATTTTGCCAACACTTTCTACAATTGTAGAAAATGAAGTTCCTTCTGAAAACACCATTTTAGAAAACGAACTTCCTCTGGAATCCTCCATTTTAGAAAATGAAGTTTCTCTGGGAGCATCCAGTTTAGTAAATGAAATTCTTCCGAAAACCCTCAGTTTAGAAAATAAAGTTCATCCAAAAATCCCCAGTTTACAAAGTATACCAATTGTCGTAGAAAATGAAGGTAAATTTAAATATTTTTATTAGTATACAAGTTCATTATTATAATCTATAATCTTTTTTTAGGGTATTCATTAACAGATATCACTTTATCCAACAATATTTTAGTTGGTAAGTTTTTATTAGTGCATTTGTATCACATAATTAGTCAAAACTATGATTTTATGTTATTCATTATTAAGAATTCTATTTTTTTTAATTTAACAGATAACACAGTTCTAGAAGAAATAAAACATATGATTAAAGGTAATTAAAATTATAAGTCTTTAGAATTTAAATATGCACATAGTGGTGATTGTAAGAGTACTTAAATTTGATCATTTTTTTTTTCACAGATAATTATCAGAAACTATCATTTAAACTCAGCAGAATGCAAATTGCAATCAATGAAATAAATGATAGATTAACCGAATCTCCAATCAAAAGTTGTGACGAAGTCACTAGCAATTTAAAACAATACTCCAATTGGTTTCCTTTGAAGGATGAAATTAAATTAAATGATTTTGAAGTTTTATTGACTGATGATTTAGAGAAAGAAAAACTGGTAAATAACTGATAATTTTAATAGATAGGTACATATGTATTATTTAATTTTATATTTTTAGATTAAGTGTTTGGTGCAAATTGGTGGAAGTTCTGCAAAAGAAATTGTAACAAGAATGTTAAAAAAAACATTTACAAATAATCTAAGTGCACAAGCTTCATGGTTGGGATATCGAAATAATGTAAAAATTAAGGATAAAAATATTATTAACGTTATCCAAGGTAAATAAAATTTGTGCCTTATAATAAAATTTTACAATATTTATATAAGTTTTTAAAATTAATGTATGTATATTGATTAAGATTTAAGGAATTTTCATACAATCGTTTATCAAATTTCATAAAATCTACCGGGTATAATAAATGTATTCTATAGAATTTTATTTTTAATTCCATTATTTTAGTATTTTTAAATTGTAGATGCCACTTTAAAAAGTTTTCCCAATTTAAAGGATATCGAGTTTGAAGATATATGTTCAGAGTGGTTTCGCCAGGGAAAACAACGGCTCAAAAGGGAAGAAATGAAATGATTTTCCCATTTTCGTTTGATTTTGTTTTATATGTATTATTAGTTAGTTCATTAGTTGTACGATAAGGGAAGAGAATATGTTTTTATTTTTTTTTTTGAATTTTAATTTTTGTTAAATATTGTTAAACTTTTTATTAAAAAATGAATATTAATTGTTCCTAATTTACTATATTATAAATATTTCATTTTCAAGATTTTCACTATTTATGTTTGTTAATTTTTTTTATGTATTATATTAGTCATGCGATACAATGTATTATAGTATTATTAGTTATATTATAGAGAGTATAACAAAGACTAAAACAAACTGTGAATTTATATTTATTTTTTTTGAGTTTTAATTTTTGTTTTAATATTTAAATACTTTATTATAAAATAAATGTTATCAATCTTTTTTTATATTTTTATAATATTTTAATAAATAAATGTTTGAAATTTATTTATGGATATTATTTTCAGACCTTCCAACTTTTTCCAAGTGAATATAAATTAAAGCAAAATATAGGAATATAGTACTCCATAAATGTTACATAACAGTTACTAGTCATATAAAGATCATGTTCTGAAAATATTATATAAATCTTATATAACAGTGATTCATCATATGAAGATCAGGTTTTGTAAATGTTATATAACAGTCACTAATCATAAAATGATCATGTTCTGTAAATGTTATATAACAGTTGCCAATCATAAAAAGATCGTGTTCTGTAAATGTTATATAACAGTTACATTCACTTGAACAGGACATTTTGTAGTCCTGGTATAGTACATGTGCAGAACATGTGATGTAACTGTTATTTTCTAAGGAACAAAGTTTCATAAATGCTATGCAACGATTACATTTTTGTGTTTACTGGGACATTAGAGAAAATCTTTGAAAGAATCCTTCTTCCGAGAATTGAAACACACATCCAAGAAAAAAAACACCCTTCCCGATTCTCAACATGGATTTAGAAAAGGGATAGGGACCAACCAAATTCTAAAAAAGATTCCCGAAGTGGTTAATAATGTGTTAAGTTTAGGGCCCAAGTATAGTATAGCCCCGAGGACGATACCAATAATAACAATAATTAAGGATTTAGAATGTATTATTAATAATGTTGAATTAAATAACGATGAAGAGAAAGATGTGTTAAGAGCAAAATGTGTTAATATAGTAACCAATGCAATTAGTAACTACGATAATAATATCAATAAGAACAAAATGGAATTAAAGGTACACAATGATGTAACAATAACTAGAAAATATCTGAAAGACAATAATGATTTAGTAGTGGTTAGATCAGACAAGGGTAATAAGACAATAATCATGAATAGAACGGAATACGATAATAAAATGTTAAATTTGTTTATTGACAATCAAACATATAAAATACTAAATAAAAATCCCACAGATAAATTCCAAAAAATGTCCAACACTATAGTTAAACAATTAGTCAATGATGGTGACATCACACCGATACAGGGTAAAAAATTAATAATTCACAATAAAGATTTTCCTAAAATATGGATTACCAAAAATTCATAAACCTAACAACCCATTAAGACCTGTTGTAGCTTGTCTAGGAACACCTTCAGTAAACTTAGCTAAGCTTATCCATAACTCATTAGTGGAATATTCGTCATTATCAACTTATAAAATTAAAAACTCGTTAGAATTAGTATCATTAGTTAGAGAATTGATAGTCCCAGAGGGTTACGTACTAACATCATTCGATGTTAAATCACTATTTACTAACATCCCGAAACAATTAGTCTTAGAAATAATCAGATCTGAATGGCCAATAATTTCAGCATACACAAACATCAGCAAACATAATTTTTTGAGTATCATTAATTTTATTATCAACTCAAGCTATTTCAGCTATGATAACAACTTTTACGAACAGTTGGACGGTTCCGCTATGGGAAACCCTTCTTCGCCAATCTTAGCGAAACTTGTCATGAATCATATAATAAATAATGCCTTAAAATTAATTGATTATGATATTTTACTAACGAAAATATATGTAGATGACATGTTACTTATTTTAAAAAAAGACAAATTCCAACAAATCTTGCAAATATTTAATAGTATTATTCAAAAAATACAGTTTACTATGGAAAATGAAAATGAAAACCAGAGCCTGCCCTTTCTGGACTTATTATTAACTAGAACACCGGATAATAAAATAGATGTGAATTGGTACCGAAAAGCAATGTGTTCTAATAGGTGCTTGAATTTTAAATCATTCCACCCTTTTAATCAAAAATTAGGTATTATCAAACAATTCAAATACAAAATTATCACCTTAAGTGACAAAAAATTATTAAAAAACATGTATCCAATTAACCTAATAAATAGGATTTTCTACAGCACACAACAGCCAACATCCTCTATAAACATTGACATAAAAACAAACAAAATTAGAACATATAATAGATTCATTAATGTACCGGGAATAACTAACAAATTGAAAAAACTTTTTAAAGACACCAACATTGAATTAGCTCCTTATACTGCATTTAACATAGGTAAAATATACACAAAACTTAAAGATAAAACTAATAATAATTTAACATCTAATACAATATACAAAATTCCATGTACAAATTGTGAATGTTGTTATATTGGCCAATCAAAACAATATCTGAAAAACAGAATTCAACAGCACAAATATAGTTGCAATGCTAAAAATCCACAACCCTCTGGTACTACTGCTTTAGCTGAACATCATAATAAAACGGGCCACAACTTCGCATTTGACGAAGTCAAAATATTAGACATCGAAAGTCACTATCATAAACGACTGATTAGCGAAATGTTATTTATAAGAATGAATAAATGTGTAAACTTTCGAATAGACACGGAAAAATTAAGCAACATATACTGCAATTTAATTGATAATGTAAAATAAATAATAATTTGTTACGTAATCATAGTTATGACCATATATTGTGATAATTAAATGTACATGACGTGGTGTTGTGTGTGTGGGGAGGGATTAGAGCATTTGGATAAACCTATTTGCTCTGACCCATCCCCGCACGCACTGTTCACGTCATCAATAAATATTTAAAATATGTTTTAAAATTCGTTTATTGTTATTTAATATGTAATGGATTGATTGTGTAAATGTATCATACTGTATACCTAAAACACCCTGTATTATGTTTCTACGGTCGAGAATGTTAACCTTGACGATTGATCAGAAGTCTCTAGTGTCATTATTCTGTGGTTTATAACCTCATACTCCTCATGTTGAAATTATTGATGAAAACTATAATCAATATTAATCTTAATCCATCCAGATTAATTAAAAGTTATATGAGTATATTTATAGTTCATAGTAACTATCGAATGCTATTGATTGTAAAACATAAAGTTTGACGCAGTACTTTAATATAATACAAAGGTATGAATGAGAATAATTTTCTATTGTTTTATGTAATTAACTTGTTTGTCTAAGAATTTGATTAAAAAATGTTTAATCAATCCATTTGTCTTGTAGCTCTGAAGAAGCCAGTGTAAGCGTGGCGAAACGTTAGCCCATGTATTAAGAAATATAGTACAAGTATGGATCCGAAAAGCCGACTTTTATTTTTTTCCCCAATAAAAAATAAACACTGATAATTTTTTTTTTCTAAGTTTAACTTTTTTGGATTGTCGGAAATTACAAAAAATAGCCTTTTTGTTATTTTCCGTTCAAAATAAAAATATTTTAGCCTTCAAAAAAGGGCTAAAACATTCTTTGACATTTTATTGTTGTATTTCAATAAAATAGTATTTTATTTAAAAAAATTTCAATTTTTTTTATACAGTCATTTGGATAAGACGGCTTTGGTTCCATACATAAAACTCACTCTGTATATTTATAAAATTATGCTTACCTTTTCCTAAAGCATTCACGCATATTGCGGCAAAGAACTCTGGTAGATTTTTTGGGTATCGAAATAGCTTTTGCCTTTTTTCCCATTTTTATATTTATATACAGGGTGATACAGAACACCCGTGCCACCCATTTATCTCGTGAACGCGTTATCGCACATCACTAAAATAAAAAACTTAATTACCAAAGTGAACCTAAAGAATCCATTGGTGAACTTATTTTTTTCCGGAACAAGCCGGAACTATCCGGAACCGGAGGTAACTTTGATTTTTTAAATGGCAACATAGGTCGAGTTTGATATGGTTTGATAGGTTTTTCAAAAACAAATAACTTTTATTAAAATATTTTTTTAATATTTTCCATACTTTAGAATTTATTAGAAAAACAAAAAAAATGTTAAAAAAAATAGGTAAATAAAAATTATTGCATATTTTGAAGAATTTTATAAATTTATAAACTCTTTCTACAAATTCTAATATTTTACCAACTTTAAATATCATACTTGTCCATATTTCAACAAAATTCTTTAAAATAGGCAATAATTATTATTTACTTTTTTTAACATTTTTTTTGTTTTTCTTATAAATTCTAAAGTATGGAAAATATTAAAAAAATATTTTAATAAAAGTTATTTTTAAAAAACCTATCAAACCACACCAAACTCGACCTATGTTGCAATTTAAAAAATCAAAGTGCTATCCGGTTCCGGATAGTTCGGGGTTGTTCCGGAAAAAAATAAGTTCACCCATGGATTCTGTAGGTTCACTTTGGTAATAAATTTTTTTTTATTTCGGTCATGTACGATAACGCGTTCTCGAGATAAATGGGTGGCACGGGTGGTCTCAATCACCCTGCGGATAAAGTAAATTTAAAAAATGTATATATAAGTAAGTAGTAGTAAATAGTAGTATCCAGTAGTCAATAGTCAAAGTAGAAAGCCAAACTCATCAACAATAAATAATTCTAGTTCGTAAAAGTAATCCAAATCAAAATCAATAAACAAAAGCGAAAATTAGGGTAGTCAACAGTAAAGAAGGTAGTAATTAGTAATATCATTGAGTAATATGTAAACAGGAGCGCTGCGGGTTGTTGAACCAAAACATTCAAAGCGAACAAATTTCAAATCCAAAACCAAGAAAAAACTTCAGGATTGCAATATTTTTATGAAGCGAATGGTAGGGACAGTAAGCCACGCCTGATCGCTGGGCGCGAGTGAGTAAGTACGTTTTGCAAAAGTGAAACAGATGTTGTAGGAATTTTAGGAAGGAAATTGAACGCTAAAAATTCATAAATGAGGGTATCATTTTTTCAAAGCTACAGCATTACCCTTGACTTTTTGAATTTTTTTTTAGTGTTGGTTAAATAAAAGACATGTCTAGACAAAACAAAGGAGATTTTTTAGAAATTATTCATATTATCTGCGTGAAACTTGCGTTAACAAGGTGTATTTTACGGCGTTTTGAGGAATTTTTTAGAGGCACTTAAAAATTTAAACTAAAAACAACATCCCTTGTTTTGCCCTGTCTTTATTGGTTTTCGCCATGTCTTTAAAAAATAAAGTACTAAATTTGCGCTTGAATATTTTACCGACTATGCTCTTAATGCTAAAAAGCCAGAGGCAATTGACATTGTGCTGTTAAAAAACCTGCACTTTCCCATTAAAGTCGAATCAATCTCGGAACTTAGTTCCGACCACAATCCCGTTCTAATACACATGGAAATGGAAGAAACTCCATACATCGAACCAATACAACAGATAAAAAACTGGAAAAAATTAAAATCTTCACTAAAAAACTCAACACATCCAATTCCAGTCATTCTCACTACCAAAGAACTAGACCAAGAAGCTGAAAACCTAGCCAGCACCACAAAAAGCGCCATAGAAAAATCAACTCAGTCAAAAAAAGAGAAAGAATCCACAGAACTATACCAAAGTCTATCAAAAACAAAATGCAACAAAGAAACAAAATCAGAAAAGATTGGATAAAAACACACAACGCAAATTCAAAACAAGCAAAAACAATCTAAAGTGAACTCCAAACATTCAGAGAGAAACAATGGGACAAAGTAATGGAGGAATGTAATGAAGAAGATGCCTACACCAAAATCTAGCAATTGAGCAAAAGTCTCAAGAGAAAAAACACAACAAATTATGTCATACACGGCCCAAATGGGCTGGTTTACAAACAATACGAGAAAGCCGAACTCATGGCAGACATCCTAGAAAACCGCTTTACTCCAATTTACGAAAATGCAAGTCTCAACCACATTGAACATGTCAACAAAACAATAAAACAATACTCAGCAAAAACACTCGATAAAGAATCCATCACTCCAACCAGCCCAGAGGAAGTGAAATTAATTATCAATAAACTAAACAAGAAGAAAGCACCAGGCCCGGACCAGATAAACAATAAAGTTTTAAAAATTCTACCACAAAAACTTATCATGCGACTCGTCAACATAAGTAATGCTGGAAACACACCACTATACTAATGATACCAAAGCCGAAAAAAGATCATTGCTTTCCTCAAAATTATCGGCCCATAAGCACTAAGCAAAGTCTACGAAAAAATAATTCACGAAAGACTCAAGACAGTCCTAAAAGAAAAGAAAATTATTCCAGCAAACCAATGTGGCTGTGTGTGGCTTTGTAGAAAATAAATCAACCAATCATCAACTATATATAACCTGGTAAAATTCATACGATAAGGATTCGACAACAAAATGTACAGCATAGCCGTATTCCTAGATGTGGCCCAAGCCTTTGATAGGGTATGGCACCATGGACTAATATACAAAATGATTGAACATCACTTCCCATCTAAACTAATTTTACTAATTAAATCATTCCTAAAAAAAAAAGAAATTTCGAAACCAAATATGAAAACAAAACCTCAACTGTCAAAAAATATTTGCGGGGGTCCCTCAAGGATCCATAACGGCGAGTGTATTTCTCGCATCGCTCGGCGACCGAGACACACGTACGATACATATCCGTTGATGTAAGGTTCGCCCTTTCCGGAGTTGTAAATCGCCAACGTGCCAACACAAAAAATTTGGAATCCCCCAAACAAACGAGGAAGATGATGACCACATAAAACACATGCAATACGATGACGCACCACAAAAAGCAGTCAAAATGCCACCAATAATATTAACCTAAAACATAACAAACTTCAGAATTTTCCATGAAGAAATAAGAAAATTATTAGGTAACAACTATCAAATCCGTTACTTCAAAGATGAAACCAAAATATATACTTAAAACGTAGATGACTTTAACAAACTCAAAACCGAATTAGCTACCAATAAGGGTGTAGCGTTTCAAATTAAAAATTTGAGAGCTAATAATTTTGGGTTGTAGTATAAAGAAATAAGAAAAAAATTTAAAAAAATTCAAGGCTCCTAAATTTCATCCATTTTTTATTATCTTTTGAAAAAATACGAAAACAATTTTTTTTTAGATATTTTTAAGGCTACTTTTAATAGAAATCGGTTTTTATTTTTTTTCACAAAAACTATAACAGTTACCGGTTTCAAATTTTTACCAAAAGTTGACACCGTCGATAGACGCGTTTTAAAAAATATTTTCTTAAAATCGGTGAAATAGTTTTTTAGGAAAAAAATCGCAAAGTTTTGGGAAAATTTTGGTACATATACGGCTCTGGACGGCACAATTTAAAGCCAAAAATTAAAATTTTCACGGAATTTGGTGGAGGAACTGACGGTGCGAATTTAAACTATTTAACGTCTCGGTGGTGCTGATAGTTACGAAGATATTAATTATTTCGTGAAAATTGAAAAATTTCAGACCGAAATTTTGGCTCCAAAGGAGATTTTGCTTATTTTAGCTACACTTTTGAAGATAACTCGAAAACGGAAAGAGGTAGCGATGTGGTTCTTTTTTTGTCGTGAAGTGGACGTTAAATGCTTTCAGAGAAGCTGAATAACGTGGGGGTGAAACAGATTTTGAGGGATTGATTAGACCGAAACGCGTCAAAAATTGCGACATTTTTAAATGCAATCTTAAAAAAAATATTTTTTTTTAATTTTATCGAAATTCAAAAAACCCTAAGCGTGGGCGGTTTCATATCGAAATGTAGATTCGATTAAACTTTTAAAATAGCAAATCGGTAAAAAATTAGCCAGACTGGAGCCGCCAACCCCTAATTTCAAAATTTCGTGTTTATTTAGGCATAACTTCCGAACCCCTTCGAAAATCAAAATTCCCTAAGAGCTATGGCATGTAAGAGTTATTCCTTTATAGGATGGTATAGAAAAACGTAGTCATTTTTGAAAACTGGGGGCCAAAAGTGGTACACCCAACTTACCGCGTTTAGCCCCATTTTTGGACAATTTACTCGCAATCCAGTCCAGGGAAAAAATTGAACTATGCCGATTTTTTTGGTTATAAAGAACAAAGCGGGGAGGCAAATAAAAAATATTCGGCGTCTCTAGGAGGTTTAAATCAAAAGTTACGAATTTTCAAAGTCGGCATCGAAAAAGCACTAATTTCAAACTACAAATTCTAGGGCGCTAAAAGTACAGAAAAAATTAAGATATCAAAAAAGCGCTCGTTTAAGCATGTAGGGTGGTATGTAGATGGCAAATCAAAAAACTGCGATTTTTTTTCACCTGCCGATCTTCTAATCGAAGCCGCAAAGTTTTAGCACTTTTGCCGCCCGAGAAATCGCTAAATTTGCGTGCCGGCACCGCGACGCCCCACCCTCGCCCCCGGAGACTTAAAAACGGCCGAGGTTTATCCCCAGGAAGTGAGAATAAAAGGGGCCAAATTTCGTTGCTACCCTTTAAAACCGGACGGGGGTAGGATTTTTCAAAGTTGACGCCGACGAAATCGGGAAAAAAGCAAGAAAAATCGCCCATTTCGAGAATTTTTTTCAGAGGGTTAGCGTGCTGAGAAAAATTTAAAATTCGAACCCCGCTTAGAATCGACATCTCTTTTTACGATTCCACCGGAATTTTTAAAATCTGACTAAAAAAACTGCCCTTTTCGCGGTTTGGCGCAAAAAACGATGGATTTCGGGGTAAAAATACAAAAGGGGTGATATCTCCGCCCCCTTAATAGATAGGTTCGGACGGGTCAAAACCACCTTCTTCAGAATCCGGTCCCTCATAACATACTAAAATTTTATGCGATTCGGGGCGAATTTCGGACACTGAGGGGATGAATTCGATTTTTCGTTCGGGGCGAAATAACTTTTTTCGGGGTTGTCTGATCGAAAAGCGACAATTAAACTTTTTCTTAAAATTTTCTCCTCTTTCCACCTGCAATATTTCAACACGATACGAAAAAAAATATATGGAACTGGCAACACTAAAAATACAATTAGAGGAACATAATCTAAAAGTGAACAAGATAGAACAAATGAAAGGTAAAAATAAAACCACATATTCATACTTAATAAAACTAGACCCCACAGACAAATGCAAGTAGGTCAAGCAAATCAAAGAAGTTGACAACGTCAAATTTAAGTGGGAAACCTATTATAAAAGATCCGCAATAACACAATGCTACCACTGCCATAGGTTCGGCCACGGATCTACAAACTGTAACAACACACCCAGGTGCGTTAAATGCATTCAAAACCACCAAACGAAGGACTGGCCAATAAAGGAGAAAGATACCAACTACTCGCAGTGTCCTGAGTATATGGAAGCGGTCCGCAAACTGCAGGAGCAGAGAGAAAGACAATAACACCGCCAATACACAAGGACCAACAACAGCGCCAATAATAATGTAAATAATCTTAATACATAACACACATACACGATTTACGATAATTACAAATCTATATAGCTGTATAGTGTACAGAATTGGTCCCAAAATTGATCCTTGCGGAACACCTGAATATATAGGTTTCAAGATAGAATATCTATTATTACATTTTACCTTTTGACCACGATCAGTAAGGTAAGAGCTAATTAAATCACAGGCAGACTCGTGAAACCCGACAAAATTTAATATGCGAAGAAGAAGCAAATGATTTATGGTGCTTTACTGTAATCTAGCAAGACAGATACCAATCCATTGTCCGTTGCTTTAAAAATATTATCTGTAATATGCAATAAAGCTGAATTACAACTATACCCAGGACGGAAACCAGATTGACATTCAGGTAATATGTTATAATAGCGTACATGGTCCTGAATCTGCTTTTTTAGTATGACTTCCAGTACTTTAGATAATGGAGGCAATATACTAATTGGTCGTAAGTTAGAACACTTAGCAATGGGTGTTACCACAGCATTTTTCCAAAGATTAGGCACTTTATTGTCATTTATGCAAGTATTAAGTATATCAGTAATGTACTCAATAAGAAAGGTGGAAGATAAATTTAACATTTTTGAGTCAATACCATCATCACTAGTACCAGAAGTCTTAAGATCACTAATTATTCTTAGAACCTCATATTCAGTTACTGTTTGAAATACTAGATTATTTGATTTTATTACGTTAAATACAACGTACTGGGTCAATTTATTTAAAATAAACTCTGTAAATTTTAGAATTATATTTATTATTATCCTTTTCGGAAAGATTAGAAGCTAAAATGTTGTTAATTTCTCATTTGGACCGATATTAATAATTTGGACGTCTAATAACTAGTACTTTTTGTTTTTTCCGCAGGTGATTAGATTTTAAAATTAAACATATGAGCATAATGTTCTTTTAAAATCCATTACAATGAGGGGTTACAAGTATGGGGGTGCATTTTAAAATCAGTCAGGGTGGCTGGGGCAGAAGGGATGACATTTGACGTAAACTTTTATACGTCAATAAGTTTCCCCGTATGAACGTGTTTTTAATTTTTAATTCACCTCATCAAACCGAAGTTATTTAGGGTGGATCGCTAATTGCGATTTTTTGTTATAATTTGTGATAGGGTGATCGTCTTTTAAAATTAAACATACCAGCATGCTGTGCTCTTTCTACTCATTAAAATGAGGTGTCACAACTTGGGGGGGTGCTATTTAAAAATTATAAGGCTGTGGAAAATGGGGTGACATTTGGGGTGAGATTTTATACGTCCTTAGGTTTCCCCCTCTCGGCTAAAATTGATTTGCAGATTTTTTGTAAATTTTATCAAACTGAAGTTATTTAAGGTGGATCGTTTTCAAATGATCACCCTAAATAATAATTTCGAGGTTAGTACTTAGTGATCATAAAAATACAAATTAACTTAAATAACGCAGTGTTAGTAAATTATAGTAAATTAAATCTAAAATTAGAATAAATGTATACAAAACAGCTGAGTATTAATTACCTCCTCGACGCCGCCTTTGAAAAGTGCTAATAGATCGCTAGGGAGCCGATCATAGCGCCCCGAATTAATCTTTCTGCGTCAATGGATGTAAAACCCAAGATTGACCAAATCTCGCTATTACGAGAGCACCAAGTGCCCCTAGCCCCCAGGATCAACGGGAGTACTATTATATTAGAATTGGGTAATAAGTGACACTGCTGATCTGGATTAATGTTAAATAGTTGAGTAAAACTCTTGGATAAACTTTTTATATCAAACTTTATTCTATTAAATAATAAGTTATACCTTAGGTATAAACATTCACTATCGATTTCGAGATTATTAAAATCTCATCATCAGGTGTATATGTATAACAAATGTACAAGAAACTAAATTAGCACATACAGGGTGTCCCAGCGCTGCGAGGAAGTAACATTACTCTAAAATGAAAAAAGATATCGGCATGCGGTTTTCGATAGAGAATACAATTCCTTTAAGCGCACATTTTAAAAATATTTTAGTAATATACCGGGTGTCTATTCCAAAATGGCGGACCAAAGTTATGATTTTTTAAAAGGAACACTCAGTATATTATGACATTTTTGAATTCCCTATAAAAAAATAATGTTACTTTGTATAAACTTTTATGGGTCTATCATTACTCGTTTTGCTGATATTTGCTATATAAGCCATAAAAAGATCCATTTTTGAAAGACCACTGCTCTAATGCCTACCATTCACTAGCGGATCGGTACGCCGGATCGGTGCGTACGTACCCGTTCGCCAACCCATCCGCGCGTGTATTGCAAACACGGATCGGTTGGGAGTGAGTTGGGCTCGGGTTGGGAGTTGGCTTGTCAGAGACTCGAACCGCCAACCCGACCCTAACAGATCGTCGTTAGTTTGTATTGTATAGGCAGGCACTGACTTATAACTTGACACGCGGTATTTATTAATTATTATTATAATGACATTTGAAGATAATAAACAGTTTTGGGAAGAGTTTATTAATTTATATAAAGAAAATGTATGTTTGTGGGATACAAAAAGTAAAGAATATAAAAATAAACAAATGAAATATGCGGCATACGAAAAAATGGTGACTAAGTCAAAAGAGATTTATCCAAATGCCGATAAAGAGTTGATCATGAAGAAAATTTCTTCACTTCGGGCATCATTTCGGAGACAAACCAAAAGGATAAATGAAGCCAAATGAAGTGGTTGTGGAACAGATGATGTTCCAGAGATAACTTTGTGGTATTTTAATCTGATGACGTTTCTTTTGGACCAGGAAGAGCCACGTGCGTCAAAATCATCCATACCTAAGGAGGTGGCTGAAGAGAATGAAAACGAAACACAGTTTACGGTAAGTACATTTTCTTTATTAAAATTTAGATCATATCATTTTAAATTGTTGTATAGAAAATTCTAATGTATAAATCTATGTTGAAAATCTACTGCACCATCATTATTGTAATATGATTTGTAGTCATCTCGTACATTTTTTGCGTTAATAGGCATATTATACTGCCTTGTAACTTCCAATGACTGTAGTTCTCCAATTGTGTCACCTGAAATTATGTTTCCAGTTGTGGTATCTTCAGTATTAATATTTTGATTTTGAAGATAAGATTCACTTTTGCGTCGCAAAAAATTATGTAAAACACAACATGCTAAAACAATATCATCAACACATTGTACATACACTAGTAGCTATTGGTGTTAACAGAACTCTAAATCTATTTGCCATTATCCCAAAAGCATTTTCAACCACTCTTCTTGCACGACAAAGTCTATAATTAAAACATTTTTCTTCATAGCCAATTTTACTAGTTTGTCTATATGGTATCATAAAATTCGACATCAAACTAAATGCTTCATCTCCAATAAATATATATGGTAATTTATTGGAAATTCCCGATACGGTGACAGGTTGTGGTAGTTTTAAAGAATCCGATATTAATAAATCATAAAAATCTGTATTTTTTATAACTCCCCCATCGGATATCCTACCGTTGGTTCCACAACTTACACAAATAAACTCGTAATTTGCATTTACGATTGCCATCAATACCACACTAAAAAATCCCTTGTAGTTATAAAAGTAGGATCCACTTCCTGGCGGTTGTTTAATTGATATATGTTTTCCGTCTACTGCCCCCAAACAGTTTTCGAATTGCCACATGTTTTTAAAATCCTTTGCTATTTTGATCCAGTCCTCTTCTTTTCTTGGAAACTAAAAATAATATATTTACAACTTAGGATACCATTTATTATCGGTTTTTTGATCAAGATTTTTTTTCTTATACAGGAAATTCAAGATATAAATGAACCTAGACTGAATACACCACCAAGGGATTTACAATCCCCAGAAACCCCTCAAACTTCCATTTCCTCCTCTTGTTCAAATCCGCGGAAGAGAACCAAATTGTCAACTGAAACATCTTGGACAAAAAAGAGGAACGAATTTATTGAGGCTGGCATACGAGCCTTAAATGAAGACCCAAGGGAGGAAATGGATAAAGCTCCAGAACTCCAAGAGGTAACGTTTGGAAAAAACGTGGGACAACAGCTACAAGAAGTCGAAAATAGGCAAAAAGTAATAGCTCAAAAATTAATTTCGGATATACTTTTTCACGCTAAATTAGGAAATTTAACTAACTCTTCAAGTGTAACTCTTGTACCTCAAGAAATCTATGGATATCAACCTACATCATTTGTACACACAGAACAACTGCCACAAAGTTCAAATAATCCAAATGTTACTGATTTTTTAACTTTCCATAAACAAATTTAATGCGTTCCTTTTCAATAGTTATAGGTACTCACATTTGTATTAAATAAATATTTATTAAGTTACTATGTACTTATTTTTTTGTTTACTCTAGTTAAATCGGTATGTATACTTATTGTAAAAATGTTGGGAGTCGGGTTGGAGTACGTGTAGTGAATGGGCCGCATAAAACAGATGAATATTGTCATGGGGGCGGCGGTAATAAAACTAATAATTGCGATATATGATATTTATTTTACCCAGGTAAAATTCAACAAACGAATACCAACACAAAAATAGCATACAGAAAAAATGCAAAAAAAATAGAATAACATATAAAGCAACTTACATTAAAGATAACATATCTGGTAACTCAGATGGTAGCTTGGCTGCAGAGGTACCCCAAATTTTGGTAACAAAGACACTCGCTAGGGCACACACTTGTACCACTTTACCGCCTCACTGACCCGACAGTTCTCCCCGTTTTTTGATCATCGCAACAATTTCTGCGTGATTTGTTAAAATCAGCGAAAAATCGATACAGTGCCTCATACAAAGTCTGGAATGTAAAATTGCTGCCTTTGAGATCGACAAATACTTTGAGCTACTGTATCGATTTTTGCTTATTGCAAAAAACGAAGTTCAATGAGGTTTACACGTGTGAGTTAGTGATGAGCTTGCTGATTACTTGACCGAAATTAACCCCGACGCGATAATGTAAAATATGACCGGAAAAGGAATCCAATAACGGCGCCTTTAATTTACAAGACAATTTCTAAAATAATTATTAAAATATATTAAATGAATTTTAATTTTGAAAAAACTAACATCAAAAAATCAGCTTCGTGACATCACTCCCTCGCACCTGAAATCGCTGCCCCAGCGATAAAAGTACCTACACATATTGCGCAGCAGCCTACCAGATTTACTAATTCTAATAATACAATTAGGTTAACATACATATTTGGCTACAATACTACACTCTAATAGTCAATTATATAGATTGACTCTAACCAAACTACGCAGACCAAAGATTAAAACAGAATACAAAGAAAAATAAAACTATAGATTCCTGAACTGTGTTTTACCCACATTCTCAAAATTTTCCTAGACCTAAACCGTTTCCACTGAGTTCATCATTTACCACTCTCCGCGACTGGAGTCACTCCCACAACACGTCCCATCAGAACGTCCACTGTATATACACCATATTAAGCTGTACACTTTCCTAGTTGGTTAATCAGCAACAAGGGCGTCAAGGTTAATTATTGGGTTCCTTGGACTTAGTAGGGCAACTTCAGCAACAGAAAATGCTCATTTGTGGCACCCCTATCATGGAATCCTCCCAAAGGAGTCAAAATTCAGCTCTACTGTGTCAACTCCCAAGTACATACATAGCTTTTCTTTGGAATTGTGTCAGTTTTTGTCCTGTATGTGGTGTGTGTGGGGTTCCTTCCAGCCGCCGGTTGCGGAAACTGTTGAACTCCATGGGATTGTACCGAAAAACAACATAAAAAACAGGTATTAGAAAATTTGAATAAAACAAAGCAGGTATTATTTTGGTATACTAAATGGAATGAGAGACTTGCATTTGATCATCAAACAAAACGAATAAAATATGAGTCAATGTCGTGATCCCTGTACTACTAATACTACTAAAAAAAATGGAACTACTTATGTCCTCTACTAAAAAGGAAGTAACATTCAACAAGATTAGAGAACACACAATTCTGAATACAATAAGCTAATAAAGTTTAATTTTGAGGTGCATCGCTGCTTTACCAAAACTTGTCGTATGACAGAAAATTAATTTTGTATTAGGCTACTGAATTTTAAACTTTTTCACATAAATACGGTCCCAGGAGTTAACAGTACGTCTAGTTACTCCCACGACCCCACCATGTGTAATAAAATGCATTACCTAAAATAGAGGTGTGCGCGCTACACACCTTCCTCCTTAACTTCAGCACCGTCGTTGGGAGGGTTCGATGGAAGTTCCTACGTCTCTTCCCCTTTCTCCTCTAGTTTCAAAGACAACCAAATACTTCCTTCCATCGGGCAGCGATAATGTTCCTCTTGTTGTGGCATCTATTTTTGTACCATCAACTTTATACTTCATGTCCGAAAACACAATATCAGCCAAATTCTGAAAGGTTGAGGGTGCATTACAAAGTCCAAAGGGGAGCACGTTGAACTCGTACAGTCCTTGCCAACTAGTGAACGCTGTTAGCTCCTTATCACTTTCCTTCATTTTCACTTGCCAATACCCACTGAAAAGATCCAACGACGTAAAATATTGGGAATTACCAAGTGAGTTCAGTATGTCGTCAATAAGGGGTATGGGGTAAGTATTTTTCTTTGTGACCCCGTTCAGTTTTCGATAATCCACGCAGAAGCGCCAGGTATTATCTTTCTTCTTAACGAGAACGACTGGTGACGCCCATGGGAATTGACTAGGTCGAATAATTCCGAGATCCAACATCTCGTTGATTTGTTCTTGTATTACTTTTCTTTCAACCTGGGAATTTCTGTATGGGTGCGACTTTATGGGCACTGCGCCGTTTTCCAAAACAATTTCATGCTCTAGGACGGAGGTCTTGCCCATCTCAGAAGCGTTGTCGGCAAAAATGTCGGAATATTCATTTAACAAATTTTCCAATTCTTGTTTTTCGTTATTACCTAGTTTTTCTGAGATGTTAAAATTTGCGGGGGTCTGTTCCTTGGGTGGGGTTAAAAATATTGGGACTGCTTCTTCATAGCCCTTTACAAGGTATCCTACACACGTACCAGCAAAAATCCTCTTTGGGGTCAGTAGAGAGGATTAGCCGGTTCTGGATCACACATTCCACATTTTGCTGGGCCCGCCTCCCATGTAAAGTGTCCATAAGGAGTGTCACGCCCACCCCCCACCTAAATCCCTCCCACCTGAGCTCTGATTGGTCGGTTCTCCCCTCCTTCCTGAGCTCTGATTGGTCCTTCCCCCTCCTAAGCTCCTCCTTCTTGAGCTCCTATTGGTCCTCCAGTTGCCCCTCTCTAATTTTATTGGACGGCGACCATTTTCCTAATCAGGGCCCCACCCCAAGTACGCTGATTGGTTACCTGATTAAAGTAAGTGCTGCCATCTGCGACTCGGTAGCTTAAGTTACTAATTCTAGTGGCGCCATCTGAAGTTTGCGGCAAAGCGTCAAAGCTTAAAAAAAACACTCGCCACCGTGAATCGAAGCCACAGTCTTTGTTTCGCGTTTTTTTAAGTCCAACGACTTAGCGGTTGAGACCACCAAGCAGTTATTATTAGTAAAGATAAATATGCAATATATTTAATTGTTGATAAAATACACATGTGCAAATTAATATAAAAATCGCCAACTGTACGCATTCAGAGGTTCATTACCCTTAATTTAAAGAAAAGACTTCGTGTTTAAAAACATATTTTTTGAAATAAAACACATTTTCTCAAATAAAAATATTTATTAAAAAAATAACAGATAATGAAGACATACCTAATCAATAAAAAGGAATTTAAAAACAAAAACAAAAACACTTTCAGAATTCATCTTTACAATAATAAACTAACCTAACCTAATTATTGAAAAATAAACACATTAAGTACCTAATTATTTATTATTTTTGTAATTTCTTTAACATCGTGATGCCCCCAAGCTAATGTTGTAACTCTATCTTCACAAATGTAGCGCTTATCATCGTTACTTGATAAAGCAATTTTATTCTGTGTTTGCGAAAAAATAGTGTGATAAATAGATTTAAATAAATTTTGTTTTTTATAAATTTTTATATTTTTGGGATCAAACAGGGTATCTTTAAAGTCTTTTTCGGTTAGATCATTTTTTACAACGCTAGTTTTAACACCTTTAACTTTTTTTGTCCATTCACCAACCACATTGTATGCGTACATTTTGGGTCGTAATCCAACAAATTCGTACATTATCAGGCCACGATTTTCTTCCTTCATTAAACCTAATACTGCTTTATTAATTAATGGTATTCCATATGGATTATGTAAATTAAAATTTGAAGTGTCAAAAAGCTCATTATTATTTTTTATGTCTTTATAGAAATCTTCTGTCTCAATATATAAGATAAAGCTGTCCGTATCCATATAACAAAGTTTAACTTTGCTTTCATATTTCTTTTTAATAAAATTATAATAAAAATCATACATTAAAAATTTTGACGTTTCTAACACCGAAAATCCCACATAAATTGGTTTATTATAGATAACTTTAAGTTTTTCTAAATGTATGGCAACGAAATTTTCAGAAAATATGGTTGCACTTTTAAAATTTAATTTAGCTATCAAGCTTTCAGCACCTCTACGTTTCCCTATATCTCTCCAATGATTTACCAATTGAATATCTCTTCGTTTGTCAACATTTTCAAGTGTTTTTCCAAATATACTGTTATTCATTAATTTATAAAAATCTTTATCGAATTCATTCTCAGACTCTTGTCTTAAACTAGTATTTAAATCAATATATTTTTTAAGCCAATTATTTTGTTTAAAAGACAAGACCCGATGTGTTTTTTTAATTTTTAGACCATGTTCTAAAGCTTGTTTTAAATTTTTATAATGAATTATATAATTTTCTTTATTATATAAATTTGGAATAAGTTTTTTGATAGTAAATTTTGAATTTGGAGGTTGAATATTTTCTGCTAAAAATGGAAGTTCACAATGGTCATTGTGTAATTCTTTTGGGTACTCAATATCTACTTCTAAGAAATATCCAATTGGTGATTCATCTGAAATATTTGAAACATTAAAGGCGTTAATTTCTTCCCCTGACAACCACTTAAATTCCCCACAAGGTAAAAATTGAGACATTGCCCACCCATATAAATTATTAGCGTCGATGTATGTTAAATATGACGATGCTTTCTGTGGATCAAATGTAGACATGTATTTATTATTAGATCTTGCATAACGTAGGCTACATTGGCAAATTCCTCCCCGTAAACCCCTTTTTATCATTTGATACATATCTAAATCTGTTAACAGTTCCAATTCAACATCGGTATATTTAAGCATGGCATCCCAACTTAAGCCGGGGGCAGTATAATAATGAGCCGGATCTAAGTCATATGTATTTAAACAAATTAATCTAAAATTTTCAAATATGTCAGCTAAAAGTAATACGTCAGTCTTAAGGTAAACGTTTGAATAGTCCCCCAAGTTTTTACATGAAAATGACGTCCAAACATTAATTGCATGCTCATAATCTTCGTTGGATATGTTCGAATTTGTTAAAGAATTAAAAAAATATTTTTTATCGGGTAGCCTTTCGTATGATAATTTTTCTATCGAATCCATAAAATTGTAAGGAAATACCCCTTTTTTCATGACTAAATTAAATTGTTCTAAAATGCCAAAATGCTCTTTTAAATGAGAAAATTTTTCAGTTACCAAATTTTTTGCTAATTTATCTAGGCTGTAATTCATAAACTTAAATGAATCTAAAAATCTTAATTTTATATATACACCTTTTATTTTATCACATTCGTCCAAAATCGAATCAACTTTAAGTTTTTTGGAGAAAGAAATATATTTTTCTTTGGTTTGTGCAATGCAATCAATTTTTGGGAAGTCTTTGTATTTTTCGTCCTCATCGTCATCGCTATAAATGTCGTCTTTTTCGTCATTATCAATATTCTCATTTAGGTTATTATCTGTGTGTTCACATAATTCTTTTATGAAAAGATGACTGTCATATCCACTTAAATTGTGAAAAAATATTGGTATGAAATTAGGTATTTTATAATTTAAGTTGCATCTTTTATGAGCGGGTCCATTAAATCGCCCTGTGAGATGGCAATGATCAGCGACCCTGTCATCGCCCAAAATTTTTCCACATATATGGCAGTCATCTGTTCCATAAAATAACAATTTATCTAAATTATCTAATTCGCGCATTTTAACTACAGGTTTAAGGTAATTATCATATATTATCTGAATTTCATTTTCTATCGATTTTATAAATTCTTGTTGGCAATCTAAGCCCGTATATGTTTTAAATTTATTTAAGGAATTATTATATGAACACACAATATAATAAGCAAAACTGTAGGGAACATGTATATGAGTATTTTCTGTGAAACTTGTACTTGTTGGATTCGGGTGACATGTTGAAATTGGCTGAATTAGCGACTCAAAATCAGCGTAAATGCAGAAAGGCACTTTCATTTTGTTTTGATAATTTTGAAATTTAAGTATATTGCCAGGAAGTAAATCACCATTTCTTTGTAATTTTAAATTTTGCGAGGGAAGAATTGTGTAAACATAATTACAGTCATTTAAAGAATGGCGATCTAAAAGTGATTGAGATGAAAAGAAAGTTAAACATGCATCACATAAAAATTTTTTATGCTCGTGGCTGGATACTTGGGATGAAATTAATCTTGAAAGATTTTTAATCAATACATAGTGACTTTTGGCACCCTCTTCAATGTACAATAAGTTAATGTGTTTACTTTTTTTATTTTCTGTAAAATGTATCGGACCTACTACGATGTTTTTATTTGTTTTTTTGTTAAACTCTAAACCATAAATGTTTATACTTATATTATTTAAATTTTCAATTTTTTTAATATCATCTAATTTAACTGGAAACTTAATACTATCTAAATTTAATACGTCCTCATATTTCGGATAACTTGTCGGCCTACTCACGTTTGCTTGCGCTGGATACAAAGCTGCAACGATGCACCAAGCAAAACAGGCATCATCCGCGTTTCGGATATTTATACATGCTTTTTTGAGTTCTATGTCAGATGGTAAACTTATGAACGAAGATCCTTTCAGCGGTGTATACTTATTTATATTAATATCCAAATGGGATACAGCATAAAAGGCCCATCCACTATCCCTTTCCTTAAAAAATAAATCATTAAAATAAGTAACGAAAATTATGTGAAATGCAAACTTACTTGAAATTCCTCACTCTTCGTTTTAAGGATATTGCACCAGCTTTTGTATAAGTCACCAATATCACTTGATTTTGTTACAATCGTAAATTTTGTATTAAATGATTTTAATTCTGTTTTAATGTTTTGATCCGTGCCATTAGGCTTAATAAAAAAACCAAACAATTCTAAATTTACTTTAACACTAAAATTTTGAGTTGATTCTCTAATACAATTGCATGCTGTATCTTTAACAATTTCTAAAAATGTAACAAAATCAAGTTCAATCGGTTCATTTGGTGCATTTATTCTGTATGTAGCTATACGGTTCTTAAAGCTACTTGTAATTTTAATAACATTATTTTCTATTGAATGGGGAAGATTGCTTTGGTGTTTCCTTGATTTTAAATGGGCCGAAAAAAGTGTTGGAGTGTCGAGGGTCTCATCACAATTATGGCAATACCTTTTGTTGCTTTTATCTTCTTCATCCGAAATAATTTTTCTTTTCCGCGAAAAAGTTTGACTATGATTGTGTGCGATATATTCCAACCCTGAATTAAACAATTGTCCACATTCCGAACATAGCATTGACCCAACATGTATGGTTTTAATATGACGTTTCAAAGCATCTTCCCTAGAAAAATATTTTTCGCAAATTTTGCAAGAAACACGGTTATTTAAATTTTTTTTCATCTTGCTCTAACCTAAAAACAAAATTAATTAATGTATGCATTTCGGTTTTAATCTTTTAAAAACATAAAATTACTTTACAAAAGATTTGTCGAATTAGTGTTTTAATTACTCACCGTAATATAATATTTATAAATGAAACCAAAGACACAACACTTTAAAGTACAACGAACTTAAAAAATGCGACAAAGCATGAATGTTTTCTTTGCTCGACTTTGTTTAAATGATTTATAAACTTATTAGTTATTGCAATTTATTACAAATTAAAACTGCAATCCTGCAATTTTTACATCCGAGGTTTATTCACCTCAATGATTTATAATAAATATTTGGAAATTTTAAAATGGGTAAATTAAACTAAAGGAAATATACTTTTAAATAAGATTTTTTATTTATTATGAAAATATAAACAGTTAGATATTTTTTTTACATTTGATTTACTGCATATACAAATATTTTTTAAGTGATTTACACAATTATGTTTATTTTCAACTAAAATATCACAATTTTTTTCCTCTTCTAAATTTATTATACTGTTTCGGGTAAAGTTCATTAAAAAATTCTTTTTTTGATGTCCTTTCACATAAAATGTATCTTCAAAACTGTTGGTGTAACTATCCAATATATTTTTAATTTCTTTAGTTTTAATAAATCCTGTGCTATATTTTAGACAATGATGATTATTTTCGAGCCAGGTAACCATTTTCTTATCTTCTTTATTTAAAACAAAAAATGCTTTCTCTGGTTTAAAAAGATAAGTGTCGACATCCACACCATTTTTGGAAACTGACATTTCTTTAGGGACAAATTTTCCATTAATGATAAATCCCTGAACGTCAACTATGATTAAATTAGGATTTGCCATTTTATTTTTTTATTTAGTGTATAATGCGTACAATTCCGGAAAGAGGTGTGTACTCAACTACTGCATCACTCAAAATGAGGCAATATGCTCTTATATTTTCATTAAATGATGCAGTTGTCTCCATCTCTATTTTTAGATCAACAGTCGAAGATTTTAAACTTTCCTTTTGCTTAGAACAATCAAAGACAAAAAGCATACGACCTTTGAATTGGCTATAATTAAAAAGAGGTTCATTTGTTGCTCGTGCATAGTAACTAGATTGAAATTGGGAGTACATGTAGTACGTTAGGGCATAATTATCCAAATCCATATTTTGTTTCATGTTATCATACGGGTAGCACTCTGAATTTAGGTAAACTTTAATGTTTTCGATATTCACATGATCAAATTGAGACATATTTTTATTGGCGGTATCCTTTTTATTATTTTGAAAACCGAGGATGACGTAACGGGGTTTTTCCATGTTTGTTGAAGTTTTTACACTCCATATTTCTTTTTTGGTGTTTTTTAGTCCCGGAAGTTCCAACAACTGCCACTTTCGGAAGGGAATTTTTATTGAAACATCCATATTAACTTTTTGAAGCATCTGAAGTTTCACCTCATCATTTATCATAACGTGGGGAATTCGCCATTCTAATTTATTTATTTGAAATTTAAAGTTTTCAGATCCTTTGTAAGCGTTTAAGTCCGTCCTAGAACGAAGTAATACCAATTCTTGTTTCGCATTGATGATTATTTTTTTATAATCTTCACCAAACCCCATAATCATTTTTAAAGGAATGCAAGCAAAAAATGAGTCTTTTTGTTGAAAATGATTTTCCATATGTGGACACCATCCCGCTAAATTTAACACTTTAGATTCTCTTTCCCCGAAGGAAACGTAACCTTTCATCGTTGATGTAATCCCAGGATCTCTAATTTTGTCAACCTCCACCCCATTTAGCTCGTATCTAATTTCTTCAAATAAAAACAAATACGAATTATTTATTAATTTAAAGTCCAAAGTTTGTCCTGCTTCAGGTGTCGGTTTTTTTATTATTCCCTCGAGGTAAATGTAACTCTCACATGGTAAAGTGTACAAGTCTTGATTTTGAATTAATATTCTTATTTCATCGTTATTTTCAAAATTTTGCGTCCTGGGCAAGTATGTGTGATATTCCTCTTTTACGATTGTCTCATCAAAAGAAATATCGTTAAATATTTTAAGTTTTGACATGATAGCCGAGAGCTTTTAACAAATTAATACTTTTTAGTGTTAACCGTTTGATGATTTTTTTCTTACTGGCTGTTGCAGACTCTTCTGTCAGCGTTTTATGCTCTTCTTCTTCTTGGACAAATACTATCCCCATTATTTTATCTTAGACCGTTCAATTAATTCAAGACGAACAATGATTTTCTCGTTTCTAAAGTTAACCAGCTCTCCGTTTTGGTCCAAAAGTCTAATTGTTATATTATCAATGGTTTTCGTATTTACTGATAAATATGAGATATTATTAGGTTCAATATTTATGGCAAATCCGGGATCTACCGAAGGAAAAAATTCACGCAACGTATGACCCGATTTATCATCGTAATATGACCCCGAAATAATATTACATTCAATTCTCACACTTGAAACTTTAATTATTTCAACCGGTTGATCAGAAACATGCAATTTGTTGGCTTGAAGAATTTGTTTACCCGAAAATCCCAATAGTCTTCCTATTGAATCTGCTGGTTGAAAATCCACGTCATATGTACTAAATAATTCGCACTGTAAAGTATTATTATTCGGTTTTAGGCTAAACGACTTGTCTGGATCTGCAGCGTTTTGGGCATCAGCGGGCAAAATTAAATGTCGTCGCAAATATTTTTCTATATCAGTTATTTCATAGGAACCAGTTGGGATTGTAATTGATGACGATCCAAAATAAAATTTATTACAACCTTCTTCTATGTTAGGTATCGTATTGAACGTATGAAATGCAATAAGCCCCAAACAATATTCGGCCGAATTCAGCTCAATTGGTGGGTAATAGTTTCTACTTAAAACAGACGTGTTACCTGTTAAGGTGAAAGTACGAGACATGACTAACAGGACATTGTTAAAAATACTTTAATTATAATAAAAATTCGATACATAAATGGCCGCAGTTATACGTATTAAATTTCTGATATCTATCGTGATTGTACATTATTTCGCTACCCCCAAAATAATTTTGAATTTCTTTAGGTGGTGCTAAGTTACCAAAACTGTCAAAATATTTAACAGTACTGCCTTGCTTTTTGTATGCTACCCAATGGGTTCCGGGTCCCGAGTAATTATCCATATTCACAATTCCACTTTCTCTAAAAAATGGTTTATTCGGTAATTTATCTCGCATAAAAACACCTCTAAAGAATTTAATTTTATTTTGTTTAATAAATTTCAAAATGTCCACATCACTAAGTGCTCTGCGGGGTAGCTGACTTAAAAGTTTTTTGAATTGCGAAAACAAATTCCAAATCCCTTTCGATATGGCTTTAAGTAGAGTCCTGTTCCTTTTTTCCCCAAGGCTATTGCTTCCATTGTTTTATTATGTCGTTCCGCTTCTTCAAGTTTTTTTGAGGCTGTTTTCGTATCCGAAACTGCTTTAGCAATTGCAGCTGTACCTCCAGCCAAACTTCCCAATGCACTAAGTCCAGCGAAAATGGGGATAAGCGGCAAAACTCCTCCAGTTTTGGGTATCGGAATAATACGTGGAGTTTTTATCTTTTTTCTTCCACCCACATCGCGTACAGCAGCCCTAGCCGCGGCTAATGCAATATTGGTTCCCTCCTTTAATAAGTCTTGTGTTTGCTTACTTTTATTGTTTTTATGCTTGAGTCCTTTAATCGCATGTTTTGCTTTTTTTACAACACCACCAGTAAATGAATGATTTTTAGCATTTTTGTTACAGGATCTTATACCCATACCCATACCCAATTTTCGTTTTACTTTCATAGCCGATGCTACAGCCAAGGCACTCGCTTTTTCACCAAATTTTGCATCTTTTGATTTAAATCTCTGCCATGCAGCCTTTTCTAGAACTTTATCTGCCTTATGACGCTCACCCAAATCCATGTTCTGAGAATAGGAAATATCGTGTTGTTTACAAGCCGCGTCTAAAGGATTTACGCCGGGGTCTTGTCGATTTAATCTTTCCTCCAATTTTGTACCAGGTCCGCAATACTGATACCCGGGAATATGCAACTCAATCGGTAATTTATTTATTAGCGTGTTGATGATTCCTCTTCCAACGTGTGAAGCCATTTGAGAGATTTTTTTTAAGAAACAATCATTATATATAGATATGTCGATACTAAAATTTGTTAGTACGATGGAAACTGTAAAACAAAAAGATACCCTGGCGGTGGTAAACTTAGATGAGTACGTGGGTCAAGGATTAAATAAAGTGAAAAAGAAACATAGCAATTTATTGCCAAACTCGATTCGAGCAATTATATGTGGTCCCTCGAATTGTGGAAAAACGAATGTTATGCTTAGTTTAATCTTTGATCCAAATGGTTTAAAGTTTAAAAATATATACATGTATTCAAAGTCATTGTACCAGCCCAAATACCAGTTACTTAAAGAGGTTATGTGCTCCTTGCCCGAAATTGGATTTTTTCCTTATTCGGAGAATACCGAAATTATTAACATAAATGAAGCCAAAGAAAATTCGATTTTTATTTTCGATGATGTGGCCTGTGAAAATCAACAGAAGATGAGAGATTTTTTTTCTATGGGTCGTCATAAAAGTCTCGATTCGTTTTATTTATGCCAAACTTATACCCGCATACCTAAGCATCTTATCAGAGACAACGCTAATTTCATCATATTATTTAAGCAAGATGATTTGAATTTAAAGCATGTTTATAATGATCACGTGGGTGGTGATATGAAATTTGAAGAATTTAAGGAATTATGCTCGCAATGTTGGAACGAGAAGTTCGGATTTTTTGTAATTGATAAGGAGAGTGATATTAACAAAGGAAGATATAGAAAATATTTAGACAGATTTTTTATAAAACTTGTTAGTAACAATTAATCCTTTATCGAAACAAGTCATACGTAGACCTAATAAAACCTGTTCAAGACCTGATAAAACCTGATAAAACCTGTTCAAAAGCTGATAAAACCTGTTCAAAGCTGATAAAAAGCTGATAAAACCTGTTCAAAACCTGATAAAACCTGATAAAACCTGATAAATAGCTGATAAAAGCTGATAAAACCTGTTCAAAAGCTGATAAAACCTGTTCAAAACCTGATAAAAAGCTGATAAAACCTGTTCAAGACCTGTTAAAAAGCTGTTCCAGGTCGTACATCTATTAATATCTTGCTAAAATGAATAAGAAAGGCGTTGAGGTTAAGAAAAGTTTAATTAAAATTCAAAACGACATTAGGAAAAAGGTTCTTGCCTTAAAATTAGGACGATCTGATGCAGAAGAGCAACTAGCTAAATCTTATAAGCCAATCTTAGAGCCATTAAAAAGAATTTTAGTTCAGTCAGATAAAATTGCAGTTAAAGCTGAACCGAAAGAGGAACCGAAAGAAGAAAAATTGGAAGCGAATAATGATGAATCATTAAGAAATTATAAAAGAAAAGCTACTTCTAACAAATATAAAGCACCTGTTAAAACACCTAAATTGACAGATACTGTATATGAGGATGTGGTACATGATGATTTGGATGATTATGTATTTGAGGAGGAGAGACCATTCTATCAATCATATCTTGAAGATGTAACACCTGAAGTTTATGATCAGTTTTTAGAACAATTTGATGAACTTCCAAAGCAGTACATTAATGGTTTAATGAAGGATACAAAAGATGAATATGATACCACCTATGGCATTATATATAACCCACTTACGGAAAAATGGCAAATTGGAAAATCTAACATTGTGTTAAATGGTGCAGATTTGATTATTGAAAAGAAGATCTACAAAGGAACCCCAGGTCTTTATGAACTTTTATTTAAGAAAGATCCTGAGAGATTTAATAATAATGATAAAGAAGCATATAAGGAAATATTGGAAAAGAGTTCTGCACTGAGAAGAAACGGTGATCCAAGTCAGCAAATTAAAGGTTCAAAGTCTTACAAATATCAAAATATAATAAAACCTTTATTTGTCGAACCAACTCTTCCAAACCGACTTCAGAGTTACAGCGGTCCTACAACAAGAGCATCACGAAATAGAATTGGAACCGGCTTTTTGAAATTAATACAAAAACCATCGGAATATGTTTACTGGGATGACCCTAATGAGCTGGTAGATCGATTGTGTTTATTACATGCGTCAAGAGGTGTGGGCAATAATTCTCATGAAAACGAAATTATTAGAATTGAGGAAGAACTTAGAGAGGCAAATTTAATTTTATAATTCATATAAATGGGTGTGCTAAGTCAAAAATATGCAGTTATCATTTATGATTGACATCATGAGCGTCGATAAATTTGGACGTCACCTAAAAAATATCAATTCGATAAAACCTGGTCCTCCAGGTCCAGGCTTTTTGTTTACCAGAGATGGGAATTTTAATCTCGAAAATAGACGATTAACAGAACTATCAACACCAATCGATTCAATGGATGCTGTAAATAAAAAATTCGTTGATGATTTAGAATTAGAAATAATAAGAAAAATAAATAACTTAAAAACTACTTTAGAAAATGAGCATAATGAAAATATAAACAATATATTAAAAGATGTTAACCAGCTTATATCAAATTTAGAGAAAACTCTGGACTCAGTTACAAATAAACTTCTCTATCAGATGGATACAAAAATCGATAAGAGTACAGCAGAAATTAAATCGTACATTCACAATCAATATTTATATCAAGAAAAATGAGCGACGTGAAGCAAGATATTGTAAATGAACTTCATAAACCGGCTAGAAAAAAATTTCAAAGACGAAGAACTATTATTAAGGGCATTGATGATTTATGGCAAGCGGATTTAGCTGAATTTCAACTTTACGCACGGGAAAATAAAGGATTCAAGTATATATTGGTTGTTATTGATTGTTTTTCTAAATACTTATGGGCTGTTCCTGTAAAAGATAAAAGTGGATCCACCATAACAAACGCGATGATAGCAATATTTAAAATGGGGAGAAAACCTTCAAATTTGCAGACAGATCAAGGCAAAGAATTTTACAATAAAAACTTTTCAGAACTTATGAAAATCAACGGAATAAATCACTATTCAACATTTAGCATCATGAAGGCGTCCATTGCTGAACGTGTTATTCGCACATTAAAGGAAAAAATTTACAAACACTTCAGTTTAGCTGGAAAGTATAAGTGGTGTGATGTTCTGGACAAAATTATCGAATCTTACAATAATACTAAACACACAACAATAAAAATGAAGCCTGCTGACGTTTCAAAGAAAAATGAATATTTTTTATTAAATACAGTTTATTCTCATATAAAAATAGCCGGACGTGGTAAACTAAATGTTGGTGATGTCGTAAGAATTAGCAAGCAAAAAGCGGTTTTCGACAAAAGTTATTTGGTAAAGTGGACCACTGAGCTATTTCGTGTAAAAAAAATAAATATTACCAATCCAATAACGTATTTATTAGAGGATATGCAGGGCCAATCCATAAAAGGAACATTTTACTCGGAGGAATTGCAAAAGGCTAAACATGAAGATGCATATCTTGTGGAAAAAATTGTTAGAAAAAAGAATAATAAAGTGTTTGTAAAGTGGCTTGGGCTTGATAAATCGCATAATAGCTGGATCAACAAAAATAATGTTTTGTAAAATAAGATGTTTATAAACGTTCCTTGTTTCATCTCTACTTACTTAAATTTCATTAAGTCTATTAAATCATTGCATAATAAACACTAAATTAAAAGTATTTATAAGTAAGCACATACTTGAAGTTACTTTAACCTCATTTAACCAAGATAATATATTCAAATAATTTAAATTATACTTACCCTTTTAAATATTTAAATTGTACTTACCTTTTTTTTTACAATTGTATTTATAATAAAAGAAAAGGTTTATAATGGAAAAATAAAAAGTAAAAAATTGAAGTTCACGTTTTTTTTATTAATTAATTTATTTATAAAAAATATTATTTACAAGATTTATACATTATTTCTATAAAAATTATTACTTAAACTATCATCTAAATGTTTTTGTATGGAGTTTCTTAAAAAATAATTAAATTTTATATACAATTCATACAATAATTTGACTTCAGCGAGTTCTTCATCACTTTGCAATAGTCCTATTATGTCACTGTTTTGCACTGTGAATCGATTTTCATTAACACATTTTGTAAATACTTTGTCAATGAGCATCTGGAAGGGTTGAACATCTCGAAGTCCCACTCGATTAAAAACATCTACGTAGAATTGAGCCATGTCATGAATATTTTGGAGAGATTGTATTCCCAGATAAAACACCTTTCCATCAACATTTCCCTTTAGTTGCACCCAATTACTTTGAATGGTCGCCACGTATTCGGTTAAGTAAATGGTATCTTCCTGCTTACCATTTAATAAACTAATAATATTGGGCAGGAAAAGCAGCAATTCGTTGAATGTTGAGTAGACGAACTGAATACCATTACCATCCTCATAATTGGATTTAGTGATTGCCGCAACTGGTTGGAAGTTCGTAAAAGGATCCAGTCCAAATCGGATGACTTTTGATCCGCAGGTGTTTATGGGGAATGTCTCCTCAAATACCAATCTTTTTTCCTCATACTTCAACCCATAATTGGACTGGGGTGTTGGTGTTGGTTTCTCCACGAAGGTGTTTTGAGATGATCTTCCCTTCCAATGATTTTGAACATTGTAGTCATGCGATGTGGTTAGCCCCAGATCTTGAGATGATGTATGGGGTTGTGGTTGTAGTGGTCCAATAAACTTGAGGTTGCCAAATTCTTCTTTCGTTTGACCTGGTCCACAGAAGGGGGTTAAGGTGACTGGAGATGCTCTCCTCTTCCAATAGTTCTGGACGTCCTTGTCAATTGTTTGGAGCTGGGATGTTGTCAGCTCATCCAGATCTTCTAATGATGGTTGTTGTTGTTCCAACATCTTCAGCTTGCCGAATTCTTCTTTCGATTGACCATTTCCAGATCTGTAGTAGGGATTCCTCAACTGCTTGGATAAAATTGTCTTCTTAAACATTGTTGTTTTGCTTCTCGTTCTGTTGCGTGTTATAAACTCGAACTGATTGTGCACTTGTACCTTGACAATATTTATACAAAAAATTTGTAAATTCTACAAATTATATTTTCTGTTTCATTAAATTTTTGCTGATTTAAAAGTTGAACGATCTAAATTGTTAAATCGCTTTGAACGAAATTTTTTTTTAAACAAAAATATTAAGTTTTAGATTGTATTAAATATGTGATTTATTGTGTACTAAACTAAAATTTATTTTCATTCAACTTATATTTTCTTTTCACTTTTTCAAAAATAAATATTATAATAAATTACCGAATAATATATACATATAAAACAAAATCATTTTTAAATAAAAATCAAACTATTCTAAGAAATTAATATTTTTTTAACTGTACATTTCGTTAAATTTTTAGTAATTATAAAGTTGTATAATCTTAAAAATATTAAGGCGCTTTAAATAGCGTTTTCTTTTAAACAAAAATATGTATGATTCTGTTTTACATTATTTTAAATATTTGATTGATTGTTTACATTAAAGTTAATTATCAATTGGTTTAGTACTTTTTTTTTCAAAGGTAAATAATAGAAAATGAAACATATCAATTTATTTAAACATGTGTTAATTCCTTAAAAATAATCACAATGTTAAAGAAATTAAAAAAATAATTATGTTAGCTTATTTTATTATTGTAATTAATTGTTTTTTGTAAAGATGAATTTTGAAAATATACTTTTAAAGAAGAAGTCTTTTCTTTAAATTAAGGTTAATGAACCTCTGAATGCGTACAGTTGGCGATTTTTATATTAATTTGCACATGTGTATTTTATCAACAATTAAATATATTGCATATTTATCTTTACTAATAATAACTGCTTGGTGGTCTCAACCGCTAAGTCGTTGGACTTAAAAAAACGCGAAACAAAGACTGTGGCTTCGATTCACGGTGGCGAGTGTTTTTTTTAAGCTTTGACGCTTTGCCGCAAACTTCAGATGGCGCCACTAGAATTAGTAACTTAAGCTACCGAGTCGCAGATGGCAGCACTTACTTTAAGCAGGTAACCAATCAGCGTACTTGGGGTGGGGCCCTAATTAGGAAAATGGTCGCCGTCCAATAAAATTAGAGAGGGGCAACTGGAGGACCAATAGGAGCTCAAGAAGGAGGAGCTTAGGAGGGGGAAGGACCAATCAGAGCTCAGAAAGGAGGGGAGAACCGACCAATCAGAGCTCAGGTGGGAGGGATTTAGGTGGGGGGTGGGCGTGACACTCCTTATGGACACTTTACATGGGAGGCGGGCCCAGCAAAATGTGGAATGTGTGATCCAGAACCGGCTAATCCTCTCTACTGGGGTCGCTGATTGATTCCGCAATGTGAGCCTACCTGAACAGCTACTGTTCAGCATAGAACCCTTGGGGGGTTCGCCAATGTGTAATTTATTTTTGACTAAGTAGTCGTCGTTTGCCACAAAGAATGGGTTTTCCAGTTGACCCAAGGGTTTAACAAAAGCTATGTCCTCTGACTTTCCCGGTAGCTTAATATCCGTTGTTAGCACCACCTTAATTTTTCTGGTATCGTGCTCTGAAGTATCTTCCACTCCTATGTTTAAAAATGCTGTCCAGGTTTCGTCATCGGCGTCTTCTTGTAATGCGGGTGCTGGGTTATTCGGTTCCTGGTTTATGCCTTTGTTGGTCGCAAGATGGGTTGGGGGGTCTATGGTGGCTGACGACTGGAAAGTTACCTCATTTGACGCGACATCTATCACTGCCTTATGTGTTTTCAAAAAATCGATTCCAATAATTATGGGCACTGGTAGTTCACGACTAACGCTGTACATTTTGTTTTTAGATTTTTTATATGAACCCAAAAGTCACTTTGTCCAAGGGTAGGCACTAATTGGTTTCCGGCTGTTCTTAGGAACTGGGGGGTCCTTAGGGGTTTTATACTTACTGCTAATTTTTTGGAGATTATATTATAAACCGAACCAGTGTCTAAGACTATATTTGTATAAACTTTATTAATAAGCCCTTTTACCGTTAAAATAGATTTGCAAGTGTTATATGTACAATTGTAAAGGGCGACAGTAGGGCTTAATCGTGTCGCCCGCTGTCGTTTGGGGGGGTTTGTTGGCGGCTTCTCTCATAGCGGCCATCTCTTACTTGACCCTGAGGGTAGCTTTGGGTATTAATATTTGCGTAACAAGTACGAGCGTAGTGTCCCAGGCGGTTGCACCTAAAACACCTTGGCCTACCATTAGGTCCTCTGGTATTAGGCAGGTTCCTATGCGTCTGGTTTTCCTTGAGGTTTTCTCGGCTTGTAGGTGGGGCTGATTTGTCCTTTACGCCATTTTCCAATTTCATTGTCAAAAATGTGTTGCAAATCTGAGCTATCAGGGCCATTTGATGTACGTCGCTTAATTTAAATACGATACTTTTTAGTTGTGCGCGCGTCATGTTTCCTTGGCCAAGCATTGCATATTTCTCGTAGAACATTGGATGTAAGCCGTTTTCGAAATATTCGCGAAAACGCTCATCTGTTACATTCCCTAACTCGTCACATAGTGTCACCAGGTCGTAGAAATATGCCTTGATGTCTTCAGTCATCCCTTGTTTCCTGTGTGAGATTCGTAGACGTAAGTCTCTTGAAGGGTTATCACCCCCGAACTCCAATGTGAAGTCCTGTTTAATGTTGTCCCACGTTTTTTGGGCGTTGGCTGCACTACTTTTATAGTCACGGTACCAGACATTTGCGGCGCCTGTTAAAAACGTGCCAAAATAGTTAATTTTCATCTCATTATTCCAGCAATTTGATAGTGCCGTGTGCTCAAAATCCCTCAAAAATTTTAGTGGGTTTGACGTAGCTGGTTCGAATATTGGCGGTGCGGTAAACTTCGGCATTACCGGTTGTCTTTCCGCCGCTGCTGCTTCTCGTAGGGTTGTATTCTCCGCCATTATATTCGGTGGAGGAGTTATAGGGATGAGCCGTGCGACAATATTCTGGTGGTGTTCTGTAACTTGCTCCCTTTGCGCTTCCTCTGGTTGCTCACTGATGACCGTACGTTGTTCAGAGTGATAGGTTTCGTCTTCTTCGTCTGTGATTTGATTATTGGTCGTTGAAATGGTCCGTTTTGTATCAAGTGGTGGGCTTCTTTGCAAATTTGTACTAGGGGAGAAAACGTTTCCTTCGTCTTCCGTGTTGTAAGGGGCCAGACCTGGATTATTTAATAGCGAGCTTTGGGCAACGGGATTAAAATTATTTTGGGAATCATCCGACAATAACCTTTTGTATTGGCGTGTGTTATAATTCCTATTCATAACTTTCAGTTGGATGGCATAATTATGAGAGTTGGTTGAATGACACCAAAGATTTCACCTATGTTTTATGGGAATGCAGTAAATGTATAAGCACTGAGAATTAAATTTCTTTTAGGTAAGGTCAGTTTTGTTTGTAATCTAATATTTATTCGCTACCGGAAGGCGATGACTCCTACCGATAACTGCTTGCCACAATAAAACTTATAATTGCAATTTTCGCCTCTGTATTTAATTACGGCAATTTTTACCTGAGAAACAGAATTGGCTAAGCGGTGTGTCAATTATACCCAATATGTTTAAGCGTGGCGCATAAAAATTAAATGTGTTCGGGACTCATTTGGTATACTACTTATTTATAATTAATCTACTATCCAAATAAGTTCATAAAAACTAAAGAAATGGATTTTAGAGGAGCACGTATTTACAACATCACCTGCGTAACAGGGGAAATAAGTATCATGTTTGAGTTGGTATAATTCTGAAGGCTGTCGTGAAATTAACTAAAGAATGAAGTAATTTAAGTTACAAAAATTTCGATTTGGCGCCTCCACCAAATGTCATGGGGGCGGCGGTAATAAAACTAATAATTGCGATTTATGATATTTATTTTACCCAGGTAAAATTCAACAAACGAATACCAACACAAAAATAGCATACAGAAAAAATGCAAAAAAAATAGAATAACATATAAAGCAACTTACATTAAAGATAACATATCTGGTAACTCAGATGGTAGCTTGGCTGCAGAGGTACCCCAAATTTTGGTAACAAAGACACTCGCTAGGGCACACACTTGTACCACTTTACCGCCTCACTGACCCGACAGTTCTCCCCGTTTTTTGATCATCGCAACAATTTCTGCGTGATTTGTTAAAATCAGCGAAAAATCGATACAGTGTCTCATACAAAGTCTGGAATGTAAAATTGCTGCCTTTGAGATCGACAAATACTTTGAGCTACTGTATCGATTTTTGATTATTGCAAAAAACGAAGTTCAATGAGGTTTACACGTGTGAGTTAGTGATGAGCTTGCTGATTACTTGACCGAAATTAACCCCGACGCGATAATGTAAAATATGACCGGAAAAGGAATCCAATAACGGCGCCTTTAATTTACAAGACAATTTCTAAAATAATTATTAAAATATATTAAATGAATTTTAATTTTGAAAAAACTAACATCAAAAAATCAGCTTCGTGACAATATTTTAGGTTGAAATTTTCTCAAAAATTTTTCAACATCGTGTAGTCTACAACTATCATGTCAAATTTAAGTTTGTGATAATTTTTCATCAGAGTGCCTTATGAAACACAAATTAAACGAAATTTTCAAATGGAACACCCTGTATATTTAAACATACATAAAATAGCACTCTTCATTTATTTTTTTAAGGTTTTTTTTTTAATTTGCCTAATACATATTTGTGTCTCTCTATTTTGCTTTTTTGATAATGTTTTTATAATATAGTAACAGATTTTATTGTTTTAGAACACAAATAAAAACGGAACTTGCAATTATCAATTTTGGTTTTCTAAATCTCAGTATATTTTGAAATTTTAACAATTAATGTTAGCAAGGAGTTCCTTAGTTTGTTTTGAATATCGTTTTTACGCTCTTTTCTGATAACCAGAAGCGGATTTCTTTCAGCTTCACCAAGCGCTTACAGCATATTTTCCATTTCTTATTTAGAAGAGTTCATTATTTCGGTTTAGTTATTATCAAAAGTACAAAAAAAGGGGATAAAAACAAAATTCCACAAAATAAGAGTTTCCTTGGTAACATCAGTTGCTAAATTTTTAAAGCATGCTGAGACTTAGAAAACCAAAATTGATAATTGCAAGTTTCGATTTTATTTTTGTTGTAAAAGAAGAAAAACTACTATTGTAATAAAACAACATTATAAAAAAGCAAAATAGAGAATTAACAAAAAATTCTCAACAAAATTCATCAAGAGGGCTATTTTGTGTATTTTTCAATGTTTCTCAGTTTGGATATTAAAATCTCCTAAACCATAGACATTCGACCATACAACCATTATATCAGTAGAAAGCTTGTTAAAAATGCCATCGAATGATGTTAAAATATACTGGGTGTTCCATTTGAAAATTTCGATTAATTGTTCAATTTGCGTTTCATAAGGCAGCCTGATAAAAAATTATAACAAACTTAAATTTGACATGACAGTTGAAGACTAGACGATGTTGAAAAATTTTTGAGAAAATTTCAACTCAAAATGTTCATCTGTTTTAGAGCAGTGATTTTTCAAAAATCGATCTTTTTTGGCTTAAATGGCAAATATCAGCAAAACGAGTGATGATAGACCCATAAAAGTTTATACAAAGTATAATTATTTTTTTATAAGGAATCCAAAAATATCATAATATACTGGGTGTTCCAATTAAAAAAACATAACTTTGGTCCGCCATCTTGGAATGGACACCCGGTCTACTACTAAAATATTTTTAAAATGTGCTTTTAAAGGTATTGTATATTTTATCGAAAACCGCATGCCAATGTCTTTGTTCATTTTATTTCATTAACTTTAGTTAATTCCTCGCAGCGCTGGGACACCCTGTATGAAGTTCACAATACTGACAAAATAAAATTTACATTGATAGCACGACAGAGCTTTGAATGAACCAAAATTGTTTATTTAAATAAAATTGCGGAATTAAAACAATAGCCTTGAAATAAATAAAATTATTAAAAATATGAATCATATTTAAAGTTTAAGAAAAGTTTTGAATTAATGACTTCAAAAAATCTAAATGTTGTATGTCATTCTTAATTTGTATATTAAATGTGGTAAAATTTTTATCTAGATCTAATTTTAAAATTTTTAAATTTTCTAATAGGTTTCTAACTATACAGGGTGAGTTTAAAGTAACGCATAAAATTCATAACTTTTTTATTATTTTAAATTTTTAAAAACGCTAAAAGAGGTGTCGAATTGTTTTTAAAAAACTTTATTTCAAAGTAAAAAAAAATATATTATCCAATGGCATGACGTCACAATGACGTCAACAATTTTTTTTTAAATGGGTTGATATGGTTTTTATACCATCAAAAAATACCTTATTTAAAGAACTCTTTAACAGTACCAAAAAAGTTATACTTGCGCCAACTAGTTGTAATAAAAAAAATTATTAAATATCTCCTTAAATGGACATTTAAAGTAACGCATAAAATTCATAACTTCTTTATTGTTTGAAATTTTTAAAAACGCTAAAAGAGGTGTCGAATTGTTTTTAAAAAACTTTATTTTAAAGTTAAAAAAAAATATATTATCCAATGGCATGACGTCACAATGACGTCATCAATTTTTTTTTAAATGGGGTCATATGGTTTTTATACCATCAAAAAATACCTTATTTAAAGAACTTTTTAACAGTACCAAAAAAGTTATACTTGCGCCATCTAGTTGTAATAAAAAAATTATTAAATATCTCCTTAAATGACCATATAAAGTAACGCATAAAATTCACAACTTCTTTATTATTTGAAATTTTCAAGAACGCTAAAAGAGGTGTCGAATTGTTTTTAAAAAACTTTATTTTAAAGTTAAAAAAAATATATTATCCAATGGCATGACGTCACAATGACGTCATCAATTTTTTTTAAATGGGGTCATATGGTTTTTATACCATCAAAAAATACCTTATTTAAAGAACTTTTTAACAGTACCAAAAAAGTTATACTTGCGCCATCTAGTTGTAATAAAAAAATTATTAAATATCTCCTTAAATGACCATATAAAGTAACGCATAAAATTCACAACTTCTTTATTATTTGAAATTTTCAAGAACGCTAAAAGAGGTGTCGAATTGTTTTTAAAAAACTTTATTTTAAAGTTAAAAAAAATATATTATCCAATGGCATGACGTCACAATGACGTCATCAATTTTTTTTTAAATGGGGTCATATGGTTTTTATACCATCAAAAAATACCTTATTTAAAGAGCTTTTTAACAGTACCAAAAAAGTTATACTTGCGTCATCTAGTTGTAATAAAAAAAATTATTAAATATCTCCTTAAATGACCATTTAAAGTAAAGCATAAAATTCATAACTTCTTTATCAATAACGCGACGTGTGTCCTGTATTAAATTATAATAATTGTGATGTTGTCCGATTATTTATAAATGGATTGTCGGGTGAGCTAACATCTTAGATTCGTGTAATCATAAAATATATATATACGTGTGTCTATGTGCCTAGTTGCGTTTTGCTACTGTAATTTTATAGTTACTCACCCTAACCTAAAATTTACATCCAATGTTTATATTCCTACGTTTAAATTTATTGTTTTAAATTATAAATACTATCCACTTCTGCTGAAAGCACGTAAATTTTAACACCGATAGTTCACTTGTTAAGGGGCAGCCGAACGGTTATTTAATTGAGACTTTACAAGCTATTAAATAAGTTTATTCAATCATCTTTCTTCCCTGATTGGACACTATATGTATGTTTCCATTAAAGTAAAAATAAATTTAAAAAGATGGACAAATTCGCGTAAAGTCTCAATGAAGTTATCCAATGTAATTTAAATGGGAAAATTAGTTCATGGTAAGTTTCACAGGCAAAGTAGATGGCGCGAGCATGAATAAACTGCATGAAATATATTTGGACCCGCCTTCTGGGCGGACTCTGATACTGATAAGTTTATCGTTTTCTCTCGCTTACCGTTTACCCAATAAATTATATAATAAAACCAAATCCCTATATTCATACCGTTCAAAAAAATAAATTATGCGCTTCCGATTGCCGCTTTTTATTACAATTTTTATTAAGAGAGTAATTAATAGGAATTCCTTACACCTGAAAACCGCTGTGGAGAACCAAACAAGAGTTTTTTTATCAAGTAGAGTGGTCAATTGCCAGTCCCTATAAAATAAATAAAGGAAAAGTCCAACAATTGCGAAATGGGTTAAAAAAGTGCAATATTAAATCTACTAGTAATAAAATTTGATGACGGTAATTTAAAACGCCACTAGGGCGCATCATCTTCAATAATTTACTATTTTCTAAATATTATGATTTTACGTTTACGTTTTTAAACCGTATACAATAGGACGGCGGGCGGCGAGCGACACTCGCAATCGAATATGCCTAAATCTAGGCCTAGCTGGCGGGAATTCCGCAAGTGGCTGCTGCATCTGTACACATGTTGGCATAGAAAATAGCCAACTACTGCGCTGCATCCTTAATTTTTTCTGTACTTTTAGCGCCCTCGAATTTGTAGTTGGAAATTGGTGCATTTTCGACGCCGACTTTGAAAATTCGTCACTTTTAATTTAGACCTCCTAGAGACGCCGAATATTTTTTGATTCCCCGCTTTGTTCTTTATAATCAAAAAAATCGGCATAGTTCAACTTTTCCCCTGGACTTTGAAAAAAAATTGCGAGTAATATGTTCAAAAAATGGGGCTAAGCGCGGTAAGTTGGGTGTACCACTTTTGGCCCCCAGTTTCCAAAAATGACTACATTTTTCTGCACTCCCCTATAAAGGAATAAGTTCTACATCCGGTAGCGCGTAGGGATTTTTTATTTTCGAAGGGCTTCGGAAGTTATCCCTAAATAAACTCGAAATTTCGAATTTAGGGGTTCGCGGCTCCAGTCGGGCTATTTTTTAACCGATTTGCTATTTTAAAAGGTCAATCGAATGTGCATCTAGATCTGAAACCGCCCACGCGTAAGGTTTTTTGAATTTCGATAAAAATATAAAAAAAATATTTTTTTTAAGATCGCATTTAAAAATGTCGCAATTTTTGACGCGTTTCGGTCTAATCAACCCCTCAAAATCTATTTCACCCCCATGTTATTTTTTCTGAAAGCTTTCAACGTCCACTACACGACAAAAAAAGAATCACTTCGCTATCTCTTTCCGTTTTCGAGTAATCACCGAAAATGTAGCTAAAATAAGCAAAATCTCCGTTTGGAGCCAAAATTTCGGTCCGATATTTTTCACTTTTCACAAAATAATTATTATCTTCGAAACTATAAGCACCACCGGGACGATTGATTCGCACCGTCACCGTCACCTCCCCCACCAAATTCCGTGAAATTTGTAATTTTCGGTTTAAAATTGCGTCGTCCAGGTCCGTATTTGTACCAAAATTTTGCCAAAACTTTGGGATTTTTTTCCAAAAAAACTTTTTAACCGATTTTAACCAAAAATTATTAAAACGCGTCTATTTACGGTGTTTACCTTTGGTAAAAATTTAAAGTTGCTAACTTTTATAGTTTTCGAGAAAAACAATAAAAATCGATTTCCATGAAAAATTTCAAGGCTTAAATATCTCAAAAAATTTTTTTTCTAATTTTTTCAAAATCGACCCCCCAAATGAAAGATAATAGAAAATGGATGAAATGTAGGGGGTCACTTGCCCTCTACATCCCTCAAAAAAAAATTACACCCCAAAAACTCAAAAAAATCAAAATTTTTCTAGGTTGTAGCAGTTGAAATGGTATCTTTAGCTACAATTTTGGATTTGCTATTAAATTTTGCTTTTTGACTAAAGATGGTGCATTGAGTATGATTTGATGTTAAATTTGTTGAATTGTCCCAAGGAGAGGGGAGTAGAAAAGATTTTTTGAAAACGTGAGGACGGGAATTTGATTTGATCGAGCGAGAGTGAATGAGTTAAGAACCTTGATCGGATTTATAGTTCTTTATATTTAGTGACTTATTTTGCTTGTTCAATTCACGATTTTTGGTGATCGCTACCTGTTTCTCAGGATTTATTTGCAATTTGTGAATCATCTTTCATCTCCTCCGTTCGGTGTACCTATTTGGCGATTTCGTAAGTTAATTTATCTTTTCACGTAATGGCGTCGATTTAACCACATGTTCGTTTTAGGATTTACATTGTGATTTTTCTTTTCTTCAATGGCTTGATTTCTTGTGCCTACACGCTGTGTATTTAATTTTTGGAAGAGCCCTCAAATTTTGAGGTAAGTTTTGCGTCCAATTGGTTGAGTAGTTTGAAAATAGTTTTTCTTAGGGTTTTTCTTGATGGTGTTAATTCCCGTTAATATTCTGTGAATGGTGGAGCGGTATTATAATTGGAAATTAGAAGAGTGCAAATTTTCTGGAATTATTGGGGAGCTCAGCGCATCAGCAACTTTAGTGCGAGCCATGTTCGTTTACTTTCTGGCCTTGATCAACGTCACTCTCAATACACCCAGCTGGTTCCATTGTCATCGTTGGATACAACAGATAAGCGTTTTAAAATTTTAGCGCACTTTGCTTACATAAAGAAATTAATTTCAGACTCTTATAATTTTGATAAAATAATTTACATTATTAAAAACTTTCAATCGTTAGTGAACAATGGTCTCATTGGAGTCTTGAACATTAAGTCAATTTAAATTTTAATATATGAGAACGATAAACCTAGATTTTATTTTCAATACTTTGGTTCAAACCTTAAGGACGTCGTACAATTTTTAATTATAATTCATTTGTATACTGTAACACGTATTTCTGGTACCAGTGATTCGGTGATTGCCCTAACTTTTGTAGATAATTATCATTTTTATGCTTATATTGGTCATTTTTGGTCAATTCATTATTTTATTACCGTTTCCCTGTCGGGGAAATAACCTTGTAAATACTTCTACAACAAAATCTTTCATTTTTCCAAATCCTACCTGTTAGGATTAGCCAATATAATTAAATGTAAATATTATCTGGGAATACTAAATAAACTCTAATTGGTGGTAATCATAAATAATTCTATGAAATCTTATTCCTATTTCCATATGCCTGCAATCTGTCAAATCAAACTTGTTACATTTCACATTTAAAACTTTTAACTTTCTTGGTTTATTTAAAGTCAACACTAGAACATTTTTTTTTTAAAATCAAGTGGCGCCCAACATTAATTTATAGGACCCCAAGCCAAAGCAGCCGACGAACAGTGGCCGTAACCCCAGATTATAACTGAATTAGATTATATAAGTTTAATTTGGGTGCAAGGTAATGTACTTTAAAAAATAATTAAATTTTAAAAAATTTAATAAGATAATATCGATAATTTTTACAAACTTATCTGTACAAATTTTTATTTCTTAATTTTAATTATTAGGCGAAATATGAATTTTTCAAAATACATATTTACTCATTTATCAGAATGCCATATTTTATATAAAAATTCATATCTTTTCAACAAAAAGTCGTAGTGCCTTGAATTTTTTTTATTTTTTTCTTATTTCTTTATACTACAACCTAAAATTATTAACTTTCTAATTTTAATTTGAAACTGTGCACCCTTGCGTAATTTCTATTTCAAAAGTCAGCACATAAAAATATTTATTTATTTAAAAACATTTAACAAAATTGAAAAATGTCAAAATTTTGAACTCATTTAAAACATTATATTTCCAAACAGCCGGAATTAGAGACTTTGGCGGTTTTTAGGGCACGCGCCTAACATTTTACGCTCTGCAAATTTCCTTGCTCCCTGGTCTGCACTGGTGGTCCGCAGCTGTAGATAGGCGAGTTAGAGCCCACATGTTTTTTGTAAAACCTGAGTTATTTACACTATTGTTACCCTCTTCCTATTGGAGAATGGAATTCTGAAGTATCAACTCTCGGCCTTCCTTCTTTTTAGTCAGAGCCTATGAAAAATAAGCTGAATTCCATCCTTTTTTTTTAATAGTGGAGCCATCTACTGTTTGAGAACGATACTAAAAAACCTTTCGGCGGCACCTTAAAGTTGTAGACTCGTAAACCAAGGGTTACAGGATCGAGTCCGGCCCTCCTCACTTTTTTTTTGTTTTGTCTACGTAAAATCCTATTAACTTATTACAAGATCCTTTTATCCGAGGCCCTCTTGTGTGTCTTATTAGTCACCGCTATCGGCCCGGCGGTGTGAAGATTTTGTGACCCTGTGAAATATCCTTTACATTCCTCTGTTTACTTACATCTCTATAACATGTCTTCTGATAACTTGTCAAATAGTGATCTATATCTCAAAATCGAGTCGTTAATAACTAAGAAATCAGACAAATTGCAAGAAAGTATTGAATCCATACGTTTAAATACGGATGAAAGGCTGAGGTCATTGGAATCGGAAAACGCTGAGCTGAAGAATAGAGTTAAATATCTCAAGTCCTGTTTAAAGAAAAACAACCTTGCGATTTTTGGAGTTCCCAAAATAGAAAATAAGGACCTACCTGGATCAATTATCAACTAAATTCAATCTAAATTAGACGTTACATTAGCATAACCAGAAATCAATAATATAGCTCAATTCCAAACAAAAAACAATACTAATATAATTAAATTAGAATTAGCAACATTTTTGAAGAAAAAGGAAATAAAAAACAACTGCTACAAACTAAAACAGTCTTCAGTTAGTATAAGTGATGATCTGAATTTTGAGCAAAGAAATGAGAACAAACTTTTAAGGAAACATTTTGTTGAAATTCGTAAAAAAAATATTCCAGTAAAAATAATAAGTTACAATAAATTGTTAATTAACAACGAAATCTTTACTTTACAACAATTGGAAGCTAACCAAGATTCAGACGATCCCGTAGACTTTGCCGATATTGATCGTGATCCGACATCCTACAGTGCTCCTTCCACGCCAACTACTGTTGTTCAGGAATCCGCCTCAAATAATCCCGTTTTTTCGGGTAC
>OZ020183.1:27449324-27456824 GCA_963971135.1 Stenus bimaculatus | reverse complement strand
CGCTATCGGTCTCGTGGTAGTATTTAGCCTTAGATGGAGTTTACCACCCGCTTAGGGCTGCACTCTCAAGCAACCCGACTCTGAGGAGAGATCCTCCCTCGACCGGCGGCCGCCGCTACGGGCCTGGCACCCTCTTCGGGCCGGTGGCCCCGTTCAAGAAGGACTTGGACGGCGCGCTCGATCTCGGCAAGTCGGATCCTCCCTAACGCCACATTTCCCGGCGCCCGTTTCCGGTCGCGGGATTCGGCGCTGGGCTCCTCCCTGTTCGCTCGCCGCTACTGAGGGAATCCTTGTTAGTTTCTTTTCCTCCGCTTATTAATATGCTTAAATTCGGCGGGTAGTCTCACCTGATCTGAGGTCGCGAAAAATTCGTTTCGTTCGGAGAGGAGCCTCGTGACTCGGTCCGCCGCTCGGCTCGCCCGACTCGCCTCCTTCTTCTTTCGGCGGCACGCCCCGTGCGATAAATCTCTTCGGTCCGACGTCGTAAGATCGCGTTAGAGTGTGACCTCTGCGACACGACGACCGAAACGGGCGTGCCTTCGAAGGATGCGTCGGGCGGCCGGCCGCCTTGCAAAGGTGACCGGTCGCTCCTTCCTTTCTCGGCGGGACGCTCGGTCCCGCCGCGATGATTTGAGGGGACGCGCCCCGCTAAGGGCGCGATGCGGAGGGGTCGCTGTCGCTCCCCCCCCTGCCCCCAGGATGGCCCCGTCGCCGCCGGCGAGCGCTCCCCCGCGCACGGGAGAGGCGCGTCGTCGACGGCCGGACAGTCGTGTATTAAGAAACGACCCTCAGACAGGAGTGGTCCAGGAACAGTATCCGAGGACCGCAATATGCGTTCAAAATGTCGATGTTCATGTGTCCTGCAGTTCACACACTGACGCGCAATTTGCTGCGTTCTTCATCGACCCACGAGCCAAGTGATCCCCCGTTCAGGGTTGTCATGTGGTTTGCGAGCGGTGGTGGTGGTGGTGCGAGCGAGCGCCGCCGCGGCACCCCGGCCCCTGAAGACCGGAGACCTTGCGTGTCCGCGCGCGCGCGCTCATTCTCTCCACGCACCTCCTCCTCCTCGACTTTGTCTGTAGTGGCAAGCCGTACTTTGTGCGCGTTTTCTCTCGAGCCGCGCTCGGCGGCGAGAGGGTGCAACGCTTTCGTGTCTCGTTACCTTGACTTTCGCCTCGCGCTCGTCCGTCGGGCGCGCCGGAGTCGTCGTCCGCGTCGTCCGCCCCCCCGGCGGGGAGGAGGACGCGCGTCGACGACGGCGGCGCCGTTCCGTCTCCGACGACGAGGACGCGACAGGCCGTGCTCGTCAACGGGGGGCGATCGTGGTAGACGATCGCCCCCCCCTCTGAGAGAGTGTGTGCGGGCTCGAGGCTCCGGACGGCGAAAATCATTCAACACCCGCGCGACGACGCGCGTAAAGCGTCTTGTCGTCGCATCCGGGTACCGTCGGAGTCTCGGAAATGCCGAGAGCCCCGCGGCGGCCGCCGGCCGAACCGTTCGTCGCTCCGCTTTCCGCGGAATTCGCGACGACATCGGCCCGCCCGGCTCCTCACTGGCCGCCGCCTTGCAAGCATCGCAACGACGCTGAAGCTCGTGTGCCTCTATTATATCATCGGTAATACATACGTACGCATACATATTAACGTTATAGTACGTTAATGATCCTTCCGCAGGTTCACCTACGGAAACCTTGTTACGACTTTTACTTCCTCTAAGTAATCAAGTTTGGTCATCTTCGCAGGTGCACCGGCGCGCGAACGTCACCGAGTCCCGCTCCGAAGACCTCACTAAATCACTCAATCGGTAGTAGCGACGGGCGGTGTGTACAAAGGGCAGGGACTTAATCAACGCGAGCTTATGACTCGCGCTTACTGGGAATTCCTCGTTCATGGGGAACAATTGCAAGCCCCAATCCCTAGCACGAAGGAGGTTCAGCGGGTTACCCGAACCTTTCGGTCAGGGAGGACACGCTGATTCCTTCAGTGTAGCGCGCGTGCGGCCCAGGACATCTAAGGGCATTCCAGACCTGTTATTGCTCTATTTCGTACGGCTAAGAGCCGCTTGTCCCTCTAAGAAGAATTTATTTAACGCAGCCAGTAAAAATCGCGCGCGACGTCGACGTCGCGAGACGCCGGGCCGTGCGGACCTTTGAGATGGCGTAAGCGCCTATTTAGCGGGTTAGAGTCTCGTTCGTTATCGGAATTAACCAGACAGATCGCTCCACCAACTAGGAACGGCCATGCACCACAACCCACCGAATCAAGAAAGAGCTCTCAATCTGTCAATCCTTCCGGTGTCCGGGCCTGGTGAGGTTTCCCGTGTTGAGTCAAATTAAGCCGCAGGCTCCACTCCTTGTGGTGCCCTTCCGTCAATTCCTTTAAGTTTCAGCTTTGCAACCATACTTCCCCCGGAACCCAAAAGCTTTGGTTTCCCGGAAGCTGCCCGCCGAGTCATCGGAGGAACGTCGGCGGATCGCTAGCTGGCATCGTTTATGGTTAGAACTAGGGCGGTATCTGATCGCCTTCGAACCTCTAACTTTCGTTCTTGATCAATGAAAACGTTTTTGGCAAATGCTTTCGCTTATGTCCGTCTTGCGACGATCCAAGAATTTCACCTCTAACGTCGCAATACGAATGCCCCCATCCGTTCCTATTAATCATTACCTCGGAGTTCCGAAAACCAACAAAATAGAACCGAGGTCCTATTCTATTATTCCATGCACACAGTATTCAGGCGAAATTTTAGCCTGCTTTAAGCACTTTAATTTGTTCAAAGTAAACGTGCCGGCCCGCCGAGACACTCAGTGAAGAGCACCGCGACAGGTGAGGTTGAGCCGCCCGTCCCCCCGCGAAGGAGGAGGGCTGAGCTCACCGGCAGGACGTCCCGCGAACACGCCAGTTAAACACCGCGAGCGATGAACCGGCGGCGCGGGACACAGATTCGACTACGAGCTTTTTAACCGCAACAACTTTAATATACGCTATTGGAGCTGGAATTATCGCGGCTGCTGGCACCAGACTTGCCCTCCAATTGATCCTCGTTAAAGGATTTAAAGTGTACTCATTCCGATTACGGGGCCTCGGATGAGTCCCGTATCGTTATTTTTCGTCACTACCTCCCCGTGCCGGGAGTGGGTAATTTGCGCGCCTGCTGCCTTCCTTGGATGTGGTAGCCGTTTCTCAGGCTCCCTCTCCGGAATCGAACCCTGATTCCCCGTTACCCGTTACAACCATGGTAGGCGCAGAACCTACCATCGACAGTTGATAAGGCAGACATTTGAAAGATGCGTCGCCGGTGCGGGACCGTGCGATCAGCAATAAGTTATTCAGTTTCACCAAGTCGGTACGACGACGCGTTAACGCCGCCGATTGGTTTTGATCTAATAAAAGCGATCCTTCCGTCTCCGGTCGGACCTCTGTTTGCATGTATTAGCTCTAGAATTACCACAGTTATCCAAGTAAATGTGGGTACGATCTAAGGAACCATAACTGATTTAATGAGCCTTTCGCGGTTTCACCTTAATTTGGCTTGTACTGAGACATGCATGGCTTAATCTTTAAGACAAGCATATGACTACTGGCAGGATCAACCAGGGAGCCGCTTAGCCGAGCGCTACATGTTCGTGTTGGCGCCGGCGTCGACCGGGCGGCGGCGCGGGGCGAGCCCCGCGCGCGCCTCCCGTCACGCTCACGCTCGCCGAAATATGACTTTTCGGCGTCGGCTTGAGACGGCCGGTGGCGATCTACGACGCGCGCGCGCACGCGAGGCGTGCGGCGGCGGCGCGTCTCCTTTCGGATCGCCCCCCCGGGTTTGATTTTTACATCAAAAAAGCGTTCGAAATGGTGTTTGCGCCTCTCGTTCCCTTACGCGTCCGAGAGCCTTCCTCCTCCTTGCTGGGCGGCGCTCGGCGCCCTCTCGGGAGAGGACGTCGCGCGCCGCCGTCGGCGGAAGCGCTCGCGGCCGTTGGATCGTGGGGCGTCTTTTTGAGCTCCCGGAACTCCGTTCGACTTACCGTCGTTAGTTTGAAATCGACTTGGGAGGTCGCTGGCGACCCCTTCGTCCGACTTCCTTCTTCCGCGTACGTACGAAACGTACGCGTTCAAATATTCTCGCTCGGAACGAGGTGAGTTTTCGCATTTCGTTTGGTTTTGTATAATCTGTTCGCATGTGGACGGCTCGTTTGCGTGCGCGCGGTTCACCCCTGGAGGTGGGTTGCGTGCCGCTCGCTCGCCGGTTCCGCGATCTTGCAGCAGCGCCAAAAGGTGACAGCAGGCCTTGTAATCGGCTTTATAACCGGCTGACCCTTCTGGCGTAGGAAGAGAGGGACGAGACGCAGGCGGCGCGGAATTTGTTTCACTTCCGCGGCTAGGCTCGCCCCCTTATATAGTAAAAACCGAGTTTACCGCGTACCGCGAGCGAGCACGGCCAACCTCGAAATTCCCCCGGAAAAGGTCGAGTCCGCCGGGGCTCGCGCTCGAAAATTCCGGGCAACTTTTTCGACCGCCTCGGCGGCGGCGGCGTGAAACCGACATGTTCGGCGCGCCCTGCCGGCGCGAGCGTCGGCCGCCTCCGAGGCGGGCGGTCGCCGCCGGGGGGGACGCGCGCGCCGTCTGCTCGGCCGACATCTCCCCCTTATATGGTAGAAACCGAGTTTACCGCGTACCGCGAGCGAGCACGGCCGGCTTCGAAATTCCCCCGGAAAAGGTCGAGTCCGCCGGGGCTCGCGCTCGAAAATTCCGGGCAACTTTTTCGACCGCCTCGGCGGCGGCGGCGGCGGCGGCGGCGTTAAACCGACATGTTCGGCGCGCCCTGCCGGCGCGAGCGTCGGCCGCCTCCGAGGCGGGCGGTCGCCGCCGGGGGGGACGCGCGCGCCGTCTGCTCGGCCGACATCTCCCCCTTATATAGTAGAAACCGAGTTTACCGCGTACCGCGAGCGAGCACGGCCGGCTTCGAAATTCCCCCGGAAAAGGTCGAGTCCGCCGGGGCTCGCGCTCGAAAATTCCGGGCAACTTTTTCGACCGCCTCGGCGGCGGCGGCGGCGGCGGCGGCGTTAAACCGACATGTTCGGCGCGCCCTGCCGGCGCGAGCGTCGGCCGCCTCCGAGGCGGGCGGTCGCCGCCGGGGGGGACGCGCGCGCCGTCTGCTCGGCCGACATCTCCCCCTTATATAGTAGAAACCGAGTTTACCGCGTACCGCGAGCGAGCACGGCCGGCTTCGAAATTCCCCCGGAAAAGGTCGAGTCCGCCGGGGCTCGCGCTCGAAAATTCCGGGCAACTTTTTCGACCGCCTCGTCAACATGTTCGGCGCGCCCTGCGGACGCGAGCGTCGGACAAACGGCGGGAGCAAACGTGACTCCGCCGCGCGCCGCCCGGCCGGCGGCGGGCGGTGCTCCGTGGACGAGCGAAGCGAGACGCCCGCCGAGCCGAAGGGTCGCCGGCGAGGGAGGACGCGCGCCGGCTGCACGGCCGACGTCTCCCTCCTATATAGTAAAAACCGAGTTTACGGCGTACCGCGAGCGAGCACGGCCGGCTTCGAAATTCCCCCGTAAACGGTCGAGTCCGCCGGGGCTCGCGCTCGAAAATTCCGGGCAACTTTTTCGACCGCCTCGTCAACATGCTCGGCGCGCCCTGCGGACGCGAGCGTCGGTCGAACGGCGGGAGCAAACGCGACTCCGGCGAGCGGCGGTCAAACGGCGGGAGCAAACGCGACTCCGGCGAGCGCCGGTCAGACGGCGGGAGCGAACGCGACTCCGCCGCGCGCCGCCGGCTGCTCGGCCGACATCTCCCTCCCGGCAGCCAGAGACAGGCGCTCCGTGCTTCCGCGAGCCGACATCTCCCTCCCGTAGATTACAAGTCCCGGCGACCGGCGTACCGCGAGCGAGCACGGCCGCAACGTGCGCGCGGCGCTCGGCGCCATCCGCGCCACAAGCAGCGGCAGCAGCAGCAGCCAGAGACAGGCGCTCCGTGCTTCCGCGAGGTACGGCCGGCCGGTGCGAGGAGAGCGACCGCGCGCGCCGCCGCCGCCCAGCCCGACGCCGAGTGTTTGGAATGTTTTGAACTTTCAGAAGAAAAATTTAAAAGAAAACACATTTTTCATCTTTTTCGAATTTTTCGACAATTTGGAAAAAGATTTTTCGATTTTTTTTTTCCTCTTTCGCGCGAATTTCTCAATTCGGGGCGCTTCCAATTTTCTACATTTAAAGGCGACAAACTTCACATCGGCCTCGAAGTTTTGGACTTTTGAGAAAAAATTTTTTCGATTTTCATTCTAAGCGTGCGCCAAGTTCTCCGATTGGGGCGCTTCATGTTTCAAAATGAAAAGAAAATATTTATTTTATCTTTTAAGAACTTTTTGACCGGCGGCGGCGAAAAGCCGACTTCTCCCTCAACTTCGAAGAAGGCGGCTCTCTCTCCGAAAAAAAAACCGAAAAAAAAATTGAGGACAGCGGCACGCGGTGTTCCCAAGCGGTCACCCATCCAAGTACTGACCGCGCCCGACGTTGCTTAACTTCGGTGATCGGACGAGAACCGGTGCGTCTCAACGTGGTATGGCCGCTGTCCGCCAGTGAGTCGGTCGAAACTGGCATTTCAGAAAGAGAACTGCTGTCACCGCCCCCGTCACTTTGAGAGCTGTCGCAAAAAACGTCTCGCGAAATTATTTGACAACTGTCAGATTTGACGGCCGATAGTTGAGACCTGACCCCTGAAGTGGACCTGTCGCACCGGTTTCGTAGTTGGAGCTGATTTTCACCAACGCTAAAAAAAAAAAAAAAAAAAAAATGAAAATAAAAAAAAAAAAAAAAAAAAAATAAAAAAAACCCGCACGCCACAAAAATGAATTTTTTAGAAAAGTTTTTTTTTCCCGTTTTTTGATCCTATCTTGAGGCTTTCGCGTCCCCAATAATCGAAAGGTCGGAAAAAAATTTTTTTTTCCAAAAATTCACGAACATCGTAAAACTTTTAGAGCTCGCCTTCTGAACACGGCGACGCGATTAGTTTTGCTCCGCGACCGATAGCTTAGAAGTTAGCGCCGATCTTCTGTCGCTTAAAAAAAAAAAAAAAAAAAAAAAGCTGACTTTCCGACAGCAACAACAACAACAACAACAACAACAACAACAAAAAAGAGAACAACAACCGCGCGGGCGCCGTCTCTCACCCGGCGAACCGCGATACGCGGTCATCTCGGTCGAGCGAGACCGACGCGCACCGCTCGGACCTGGCAGTTAGGTTAGGTCAGGTCAGGTCAGGTCAACTCGCTGAGGTTAGGTCAGCGCCGCCAGGGCGGTCCGAGGTCGGGTCGCCAACGTGGCCGGTCGTCGGGGCCGCCTTTTTTTTTTGGCCGGGGCGAGAAGGACGCGCGTTCCCGAAGGAACGAACACACGATGGATGATACGTCCGTCGTCGGATACGCATACCATACAACAAAGAGAACAACAAGAAAGAGGAGAGAACAAACAAACCACCGCCACCACCACCACCACCGACGAGACACTGTGTTTTC
>OZ020183.1:27436824-27439324 GCA_963971135.1 Stenus bimaculatus | reverse complement strand
CCATAACTGATTTAATGAGCCTTTCGCGGTTTCACCTTAATTTGGCTTGTACTGAGACATGCATGGCTTAATCTTTAAGACAAGCATATGACTACTGGCAGGATCAACCAGGGAGCCGCTTAGCCGAGCGCTACATGTTCGTGTTGGCGCCGGCGTCGACCGGGCGGCGGCGCGGGGCGAGCCCCGCGCGCGCCTCCCGTCACGCTCACGCTCGCCGAAATATGACTTTTCGGCGTCGGCTTGAGACGGCCGGTGGCGATCTACGACGCGCGCGCGCACGCGAGGCGTGCGGCGGCGGCGCGTCTCCTTTCGGATCGCCCCCCCGGGTTTGATTTTTACATCAAAAAAGCGTTCGAAATGGTGTTTGCGCCTCTCGTTCCCTTACGCGTCCGAGAGCCTTCCTCCTCCTTGCTGGGCGGCGCTCGGCGCCCTCTCGGGAGAGGACGTCGCGCGCCGCCGTCGGCGGAAGCGCTCGCGGCCGTTGGATCGTGGGGCGTCTTTTTGAGCTCCCGGAACTCCGTTCGACTTACCGTCGTTAGTTTGAAATCGACTTGGGAGGTCGCTGGCGACCCCTTCGTCCGACTTCCTTCTTCCGCGTACGTACGAAACGTACGCGTTCAAATATTCTCGCTCGGAACGAGGTGAGTTTTCGCATTTCGTTTGGTTTTGTATAATCTGTTCGCATGTGGACGGCTCGTTTGCGTGCGCGCGGTTCACCCCTGGAGGTGGGTTGCGTGCCGCTCGCTCGCCGGTTCCGCGATCTTGCAGCAGCGCCAAAAGGTGACAGCAGGCCTTGTAATCGGCTTTATAACCGGCTGACCCTTCTGGCGTAGGAAGAGAGGGACGAGACGCAGGCGGCGCGGAATTTGTTTCACTTCCGCGGCTAGGCTCGCCCCCTTATATAGTAAAAACCGAGTTTACCGCGTACCGCGAGCGAGCACGGCCAACCTCGAAATTCCCCCGGAAAAGGTCGAGTCCGCCGGGGCTCGCGCTCGAAAATTCCGGGCAACTTTTTCGACCGCCTCGGCGGCGGCGGCGTGAAACCGACATGTTCGGCGCGCCCTGCCGGCGCGAGCGTCGGCCGCCTCCGAGGCGGGCGGTCGCCGCCGGGGGGGGACGCGCGCGCCGTCTGCTCGGCCGACATCTCCCCCTTATATGGTAGAAACCGAGTTTACCGCGTACCGCGAGCGAGCACGGCCGGCTTCGAAATTCCCCCGGAAAAGGTCGAGTCCGCCGGGGCTCGCGCTCGAAAATTCCGGGCAACTTTTTCGACCGCCTCGGCGGCGGCGGCGGCGGCGGCGGCGTTAAACCGACATGTTCGGCGCGCCCTGCCGGCGCGAGCGTCGGCCGCCTCCGAGGCGGGCGGTCGCCGCCGGGGGGGACGCGCGCGCCGTCTGCTCGGCCGACATCTCCCCCTTATATAGTAGAAACCGAGTTTACCGCGTACCGCGAGCGAGCACGGCCGGCTTCGAAATTCCCCCGGAAAAGGTCGAGTCCGCCGGGGCTCGCGCTCGAAAATTCCGGGCAACTTTTTCGACCGCCTCGGCGGCGGCGGCGGCGGCGGCGGCGTTAAACCGACATGTTCGGCGCGCCCTGCCGGCGCGAGCGTCGGCCGCCTCCGAGGCGGGCGGTCGCCGCCGGGGGGGACGCGCGCGCCGTCTGCTCGGCCGACATCTCCCCCTTATATAGTAGAAACCGAGTTTACCGCGTACCGCGAGCGAGCACGGCCGGCTTCGAAATTCCCCCGGAAAAGGTCGAGTCCGCCGGGGCTCGCGCTCGAAAATTCCGGGCAACTTTTTCGACCGCCTCGGCGGCGGCGGCGGCGGCGGCGGCGTTAAACCGACATGTTCGGCGCGCCCTGCCGGCGCGAGCGTCGGCCGCCTCCGAGGCGGGCGGTCGCCGCCGGGGGGGACGCGCGCGCCGTCTGCTCGGCCGACATCTCCCCCTTATATAGTAGAAACCGAGTTTACCGCGTACCGCGAGCGAGCACGGCCGGCTTCGAAATTCCCCCGGAAAAGGTCGAGTCCGCCGGGGCTCGCGCTCGAAAATTCCGGGCAACTTTTTCGACCGCCTCGTCAACATGTTCGGCGCGCCCTGCGGACGCGAGCGTCGGACAAACGGCGGGAGCAAACGTGACTCCGCCGCGCGCCGCCCGGCCGGCGGCGGGCGGTGCTCCGTGGACGAGCGAAGCGAGACGCCCGCCGAGCCGAAGGGTCGCCGGCGAGGGAGGACGCGCGCCGGCTGCACGGCCGACGTCTCCCTCCTATATAGTAAAAACCGAGTTTACGGCGTACCGCGAGCGAGCACGGCCGGCTTCGAAATTCCCCCGTAAACGGTCGAGTCCGCCGGGGCTCGCGCTCGAAAATTCCGGGCAACTTTTTCGACCGCCTCGTCAACATGCTCGGCGCGCCCTGCGGACGCGAGCGTCGGTCGAACGGCGGGAGCAAACGCGACTCCGGCGAGCGGCGGTCAAACGGCGGGAGCAAACGCGACTCCGGCG
>OZ020183.1:27416824-27429324 GCA_963971135.1 Stenus bimaculatus | reverse complement strand
CGTCGTCCGCGTCGTCCGCCCCCCCGGCGGGGAGGAGGACGCGCGTCGACGACGGCGGCGCCGTTCCGTCTCCGACGACGAGGACGCGACAGGCCGTGCTCGTCAACGGGGGGCGATCGTGGTAGACGATCGCCCCCCCCTCTGAGAGAGTGTGTGCGGGCTCGAGGCTCCGGACGGCGAAAATCATTCAACACCCGCGCGACGACGCGCGTAAAGCGTCTTGTCGTCGCATCCGGGTACCGTCGGAGTCTCGGAAATGCCGAGAGCCCCGCGGCGGCCGCCGGCCGAACCGTTCGTCGCTCCGCTTTCCGCGGAATTCGCGACGACATCGGCCCGCCCGGCTCCTCACTGGCCGCCGCCTTGCAAGCATCGCAACGACGCTGAAGCTCGTGTGCCTCTATTATATCATCGGTAATACATACGTACGCATACATATTAACGTTATAGTACGTTAATGATCCTTCCGCAGGTTCACCTACGGAAACCTTGTTACGACTTTTACTTCCTCTAAGTAATCAAGTTTGGTCATCTTCGCAGGTGCACCGGCGCGCGAACGTCACCGAGTCCCGCTCCGAAGACCTCACTAAATCACTCAATCGGTAGTAGCGACGGGCGGTGTGTACAAAGGGCAGGGACTTAATCAACGCGAGCTTATGACTCGCGCTTACTGGGAATTCCTCGTTCATGGGGAACAATTGCAAGCCCCAATCCCTAGCACGAAGGAGGTTCAGCGGGTTACCCGAACCTTTCGGTCAGGGAGGACACGCTGATTCCTTCAGTGTAGCGCGCGTGCGGCCCAGGACATCTAAGGGCATTCCAGACCTGTTATTGCTCTATTTCGTACGGCTAAGAGCCGCTTGTCCCTCTAAGAAGAATTTATTTAACGCAGCCAGTAAAAATCGCGCGCGACGTCGACGTCGCGAGACGCCGGGCCGTGCGGACCTTTGAGATGGCGTAAGCGCCTATTTAGCGGGTTAGAGTCTCGTTCGTTATCGGAATTAACCAGACAGATCGCTCCACCAACTAGGAACGGCCATGCACCACAACCCACCGAATCAAGAAAGAGCTCTCAATCTGTCAATCCTTCCGGTGTCCGGGCCTGGTGAGGTTTCCCGTGTTGAGTCAAATTAAGCCGCAGGCTCCACTCCTTGTGGTGCCCTTCCGTCAATTCCTTTAAGTTTCAGCTTTGCAACCATACTTCCCCCGGAACCCAAAAGCTTTGGTTTCCCGGAAGCTGCCCGCCGAGTCATCGGAGGAACGTCGGCGGATCGCTAGCTGGCATCGTTTATGGTTAGAACTAGGGCGGTATCTGATCGCCTTCGAACCTCTAACTTTCGTTCTTGATCAATGAAAACGTTTTTGGCAAATGCTTTCGCTTATGTCCGTCTTGCGACGATCCAAGAATTTCACCTCTAACGTCGCAATACGAATGCCCCCATCCGTTCCTATTAATCATTACCTCGGAGTTCCGAAAACCAACAAAATAGAACCGAGGTCCTATTCTATTATTCCATGCACACAGTATTCAGGCGAAATTTTAGCCTGCTTTAAGCACTTTAATTTGTTCAAAGTAAACGTGCCGGCCCGCCGAGACACTCAGTGAAGAGCACCGCGACAGGTGAGGTTGAGCCGCCCGTCCCCCCGCGAAGGAGGAGGGCTGAGCTCACCGGCAGGACGTCCCGCGAACACGCCAGTTAAACACCGCGAGCGATGAACCGGCGGCGCGGGACACAGATTCGACTACGAGCTTTTTAACCGCAACAACTTTAATATACGCTATTGGAGCTGGAATTACCGCGGCTGCTGGCACCAGACTTGCCCTCCAATTGATCCTCGTTAAAGGATTTAAAGTGTACTCATTCCGATTACGGGGCCTCGGATGAGTCCCGTATCGTTATTTTTCGTCACTACCTCCCCGTGCCGGGAGTGGGTAATTTGCGCGCCTGCTGCCTTCCTTGGATGTGGTAGCCGTTTCTCAGGCTCCCTCTCCGGAATCGAACCCTGATTCCCCGTTACCCGTTACAACCATGGTAGGCGCAGAACCTACCATCGACAGTTGATAAGGCAGACATTTGAAAGATGCGTCGCCGGTGCGGGACCGTGCGATCAGCAATAAGTTATTCAGTTTCACCAAGTCGGTACGACGACGCGTTAACGCCGCCGATTGGTTTTGATCTAATAAAAGCGATCCTTCCGTCTCCGGTCGGACCTCTGTTTGCATGTATTAGCTCTAGAATTACCACAGTTATCCAAGTAAATGTGGGTACGATCTAAGGAACCATAACTGATTTAATGAGCCTTTCGCGGTTTCACCTTAATTTGGCTTGTACTGAGACATGCATGGCTTAATCTTTAAGACAAGCATATGACTACTGGCAGGATCAACCAGGGAGCCGCTTAGCCGAGCGCTACATGTTCGTGTTGGCGCCGGCGTCGACCGGGCGGCGGCGCGGGGCGAGCCCCGCGCGCGCCTCCCGTCACGCTCACGCTCGCCGAAATATGACTTTTCGGCGTCGGCTTGAGACGGCCGGTGGCGATCTACGACGCGCGCGCGCACGCGAGGCGTGCGGCGGCGGCGCGTCTCCTTTCGGATCGCCCCCCCGGGTTTGATTTTTACATCAAAAAAGCGTTCGAAATGGTGTTTGCGCCTCTCGTTCCCTTACGCGTCCGAGAGCCTTCCTCCTCCTTGCTGGGCGGCGCTCGGCGCCCTCTCGGGAGAGGACGTCGCGCGCCGCCGTCGGCGGAAGCGCTCGCGGCCGTTGGATCGTGGGGCGTCTTTTTGAGCTCCCGGAACTCCGTTCGACTTACCGTCGTTAGTTTGAAATCGACTTGGGAGGTCGCTGGCGACCCCTTCGTCCGACTTCCTTCTTCCGCGTACGTACGAAACGTACGCGTTCAAATATTCTCGCTCGGAACGAGGTGAGTTTTCGCATTTCGTTTGGTTTTGTATAATCTGTTCGCATGTGGACGGCTCGTTTGCGTGCGCGCGGTTCACCCCTGGAGGTGGGTTGCGTGCCGCTCGCTCGCCGGTTCCGCGATCTTGCAGCAGCGCCAAAAGGTGACAGCAGGCCTTGTAATCGGCTTTATAACCGGCTGACCCTTCTGGCGTAGGAAGAGAGGGACGAGACGCAGGCGGCGCGGAATTTGTTTCACTTCCGCGGCTAGGCTCGCCCCCTTATATAGTAAAAACCGAGTTTACCGCGTACCGCGAGCGAGCACGGCCAACCTCGAAATTCCCCCGGAAAAGGTCGAGTCCGCCGGGGCTCGCGCTCGAAAATTCCGGGCAACTTTTTCGACCGCCTCGGCGGCGGCGGCGTGAAACCGACATGTTCGGCGCGCCCTGCCGGCGCGAGCGTCGGCCGCCTCCGAGGCGGGCGGTCGCCGCCGGGGGGGACGCGCGCGCCGTCTGCTCGGCCGACATCTCCCCCTTATATAGTAGAAACCGAGTTTACCGCGTACCGCGAGCGAGCACGGCCGGCTTCGAAATTCCCCCGGAAAAGGTCGAGTCCGCCGGGGCTCGCGCTCGAAAATTCCGGGCAACTTTTTCGACCGCCTCGGCGGCGGCGGCGTTAAACCGACATGTTCGGCGCGCCCTGCCGGCGCGAGCGTCGGCCGCCTCCGAGGCGGGCGGTCGCCGCCGGGGGGGGACGCGCGCGCCGTCTGCTCGGCCGACATCTCCCCCTTATATAGTAGAAACCGAGTTTACCGCGTACCGCGAGCGAGCACGGCCGGCTTCGAAATTCCCCCGGAAAAGGTCGAGTCCGCCGGGGCTCGCGCTCGAAAATTCCGGGCAACTTTTTCGACCGCCTCGTCAACATGTTCGGCGCGCCCTGCGGACGCGAGCGTCGGACAAACGGCGGGAGCAAACGTGACTCCGCCGCGCGCCGCCCGGCCGGCGGCGGGCGGTGCTCCGTGGACGAGCGAAGCGAGACGCCCGCCGAGCCGAAGGGTCGCCGGCGAGGGAGGACGCGCGCGCCGGCTGCACGGCCGACGTCTCCCTCCTATATAGTAAAAACCGAGTTTACGGCGTACCGCGAGCGAGCACGGCCGGCTTCGAAATTCCCCCGTAAACGGTCGAGTCCGCCGGGGCTCGCGCTCGAAAATTCCGGGCAACTTTTTCGACCGCCTCGGCGGCGGCGGCGTTAAACCGACATGTTCGGCGCGCCCTGCCGGCGCGAGCGTCGGCCGCCTCCGAGGCGGGCGGTCGCCGCCGGGGGGGGACGCGCGCGCCGTCTGCTCGGCCGACATCTCCCCCTTATATAGTAGAAACCGAGTTTACCGCGTACCGCGAGCGAGCACGGCCGGCTTCGAAATTCCCCCGGAAAAGGTCGAGTCCGCCGGGGCTCGCGCTCGAAAATTCCGGGCAACTTTTTCGACCGCCTCGTCAACATGTTCGGCGCGCCCTGCGGACGCGAGCGTCGGACAAACGGCGGGAGCAAACGTGACTCCGCCGCGCGCCGCCCGGCCGGCGGCGGGCGGTGCTCCGTGGACGAGCGAAGCGAGACGCCCGCCGAGCCGAAGGGTCGCCGGCGAGGGAGGACGCGCGCGCCGGCTGCACGGCCGACGTCTCCCTCCTATATAGTAAAAACCGAGTTTACGGCGTACCGCGAGCGAGCACGGCCGGCTTCGAAATTCCCCCGTAAACGGTCGAGTCCGCCGGGGCTCGCGCTCGAAAATTCCGGGCAACTTTTTCGACCGCCTCGTCAACATGCTCGGCGCGCCCTGCGGACGCGAGCGTCGGTCGAAAGGCGGGAGCAAACGCGACTCCGGCGAGCGGCGGTCAAACGGCGGGAGCAAACGCGACTCCGGCGAGCGCCGGTCAGACGGCGGGAGCGAACGCGACTCCGCCGCGCGCCGCCGGCTGCTCGGCCGACATCTCCCTCCCGGCAGCCAGAGACAGGCGCTCCGTGCTTCCGCGAGCCGACATCTCCCTCCCGTAGAGTACAAGTCCGGGCGACCGGCGTACCGCGAGCGAGCACGGCCGCAACGTGCGCGCGGCGCTCGGCGCCATCCGCGCCACAAGCAGCGGCAGCAGCAGCCAGAGACAGGCGCTCCGTGCTTCCGCGAGGTACGGCCGGCCGGTGCGAGGAGAGCGACCGCGCGCGCGCGCGCCGTCGCCGCCCAGCCCGACGCCGAGTGTTTGGAATGTTTTGAACTTTCAGAAGAAAAATTTAAAAGAAAACACATTTTTCATCTTTTTCGAATTTTTCGACAATTTGGAAAAAGATTTTTCGATTTTTTTTTTCCTCTTTCGCGCGAATTTCTCAATTCGGGGCGCTTCCAATTTTCTACATTTATTTAAAGGCGACAAACTTCACATCGGCCTCGAAGTTTTGCACTTTTGAGGAAAAAATTTTTCGATTTTCATTCTTCGCGTGCGCCAAGTTCTCCGATTGGGGCGCTGCAGGTTTCAAAATGAAAAGAAAATATTTATTTTATCGTTTTCGAACTTTTCGACCGGCGGCGGCGACGGGCCCCATCCGCGCCACAAGCAGCGGCAGCAGCAGCCAGAGACAGGCGCTCCGTGCTTCCGCGAGCCGACATCTCCCTCCCGTAGAGTACAAGTCCGGGCGACCGGCGTACCGCGAGCGAGCACGGCCGCAACGTGCGCGCGGCGCCATCCGCGCCACAAGCAGCGGCAGCAGCAGCCAGAGACAGGCGCTCCGTGCTTCCGCGAGGTACGGCCGGCCGGTGCGAGGAGAGCGACCGCGCGCGCGCGCGCCGTCGCCGCCCAGCCCGACGCCGAGTGTTTGGAATGTTTTGAACTTTCAGAAGAAAAATTTAAAAGAAAACACATTTTTCATCTTTTTCGAATTTTTCGACAATTTGGAAAAAGATTTTTCGATTTTTTTTTTCCTCTTTCGCGCGAATTTCTCAATTCGGGGCGCTTCCAATTATCTACATTTAAAGGCGACAAGCTTCACATCGGCCTCGAAGTTTTGGACTTTTGAGAAAAAATTTTTTCGATTTTCATTCTAAGCGTGCGCCAAGTTCTCCGATTGGGGCGCTTCATGTTTCAAAATAAAAAGAAAATATTTATTTTATCTTTTAAGAACTTTTTGACCGGCGGCGGCGGCGGCGAAAAGCCGACTTCTCCCTCAACTTCGAAGAAGGCGGCTCTCTCTCCGAAAAAAAAACCGAAAAAAAAATTGAGGACAGCGGCACGCGGTGTTCCCAAGCGGTCACCCATCCAAGTACTGACCGCGCCCGACGTTGCTTAACTTCGGTGATCGGACGAGAACCAATTCCAATTTCCAATTTAAAAAAGATTTTATTTGGCAATAAAAAAGTACATATCAATTGAGATGCAAGGCACCTACCCAGTAAGTGGGTTTATCCTTAATAATGGAGAGAAAAATAATAATAGGTATACATATATGGTCGCGGAGAAAATACATATATGGTTGCGCATTAGGTTGGGAATAAGCTGGGGGAATCCTAAGGATCTCCACTCCAAATTCGTATGCGGTCATGACACAAAGAGACACGACAGATGAGATGAAAATGGGTGATAGAGATGATGAGATGAGAGGTTAAAATATGACTAGATGATGACTAGAAAAAGTAGAAAGACTCCTGTTCATCACATGCCCCGATAAGCGAGGATGCGATGGACAGGAGTTTGGTGGCGAAAGGTGATATCCTGATTGTCCGCAGCGATGGTTGAGATGGAATGGACGCAAGGGATATGGCCACTCGCACCCACCTTGTCCAGGAAATTGGAGGAGATTTTGTAAGCAAAATCGTGAACGGTGGGCAAATTGGCCGCCTGATGGAGCCTGTCGATGCGAGTGAACCTATCCCTGCCGGTGATAAGCCGCAGGCATTTGTTTTGAAACACCTGCAGCTTTTTGATGTTGGTTTTGGAGGACATGAACCACACGGGAGCGCCGTAGGTTAGGATGGGTCGGATGGTGGACGTGTAAACAAGTTTTTTATTGTGGGAGTTTAGGACAGAGTTTTTTGCCAGGAGAGGATAAAGGGAATTGAGGGCTTGGTAGGATTTTTTGATGGATTCAGAGAAGTGACGCTTAAACAAGAGTTTGGTGTCCAAATGGACCCCAAGATATTTGGCCGAGGATTTAATGGGAATATCCCGGCCATCGAGGGTGAAAGTTTGGGTTGTTTTTACGTTTTTAAATTTCCTGTGAAACGTCACTGCCTCTGATTTTTCGGGGTTGAGTTGGATTTTCCAGGTGTGAAAGTGACGAAGGATAACATTAGAGTGAATGAAGTTTTTTCGATGAGCGATGTCAGCTTCCAGCGAGCTGTTTATTATTGCCGTGTCGTCCGCAAACAATGCAAGCATTGTTTGCGGCATCTGCGGAATGTCATTGATGTAGAGGAGGAACAACACAGGGGCCAAGATTGAACCCTGCGGTACCCCAGCCTCCACATCTCTGACGCTGGATTTGGTGCTATTGATGGAGACGAAAAAATGACGTGAAGTTAAGTATGAGTGAATGAGCAAGATAAGGGGTTTGGGAAACTTGAGGGTGATAAGTTTGTGAATCAGCCCGTCTGTCCACACCCTATCGAAGGCCTTGCGTATGTCCAAGAGGAGCATGGCACTGACCTTCCTCTTGTTGAAGCCCAACACAATCTCATTGACAATCCTAGCAACCTGGGAAATACAAGAGTGCTCGGAGCGAAAGCCAAACTGAAAGTTCGCAAGCAAATTGCGGCTGTCAATGAAGCTGCTGAGCTTCGCGAGAATGACTTTCTCGGCGACCTTGCCGAGTGCGGGCAGAAGGCTGATCGGGCGGTAGGATTCGGGGTTAGAAGGGGATTTACTGCTCTTCGGAACAGGGATGACTTTCGCCGTCTTCCAACAGGATGGAAAGTGGCCGTGGAGAAGAATTTGGTTGATGAAGTAGGCAATCTGCACGGTGGCCTTCTTGGTGAGGCACTTGAGGTATCGATTGGTGATACCGTCCTCACCAGGGGCTTTGTTGGGATTAAGCTTGCGGAGGACTTTTTTCACCTCTTGGGGGGATGTTTGAGGGCCACCGTAGCAGACACCGGGAACGACGGAACGGCGATTGTCGGCAAGAAACCTGGCAACGGTTGAAGTAATTTCGCGGTGGGTTACGCAGGAGTCGGGCTCAATTTTGTGTACCGCCTCAAACACGGACGCCAGCATGTTTGCCTTATCATCGTCGCACATCGCGGCGGAATCGTTGAGCCGGAGGGCCGGAACAGATCGAGGGCCCCTCCTGAGGTTTTTGGTGATTTTCCACAGGGATTTTTCTCTGGAATTGACTCTTTCTAAGGCCCTCGACCAGTTCCGGTTCCTGTGCTCGCGGATTTCCACCCCGATTTCGCGACTCAAGGATTTGAAGTGATGCTTGGCGTCCGGACAACCCGTCTGCTGCCAGGTTTTCCGCGCCCTGTTCCGAAGAGCAATCTTGGATTCAGTCAAGGGGGGGATTGAATGGATGGGAGGGGTAAAGCTGACGAGCGGAAAACAAGATTCAGCTGAGTCCTGGATCAGTTTGGAAAAGTTAAGAATTGACTTTTCCAACTCGTCAGGGTTGGGAAATTCAGGTTGAAGGATTAACTTATCATCGAGGTTGGCTTTAAATGATTTGACGCTATTGAAGGTGATTTTGCGAGATTGAAATGTAAAATGCGAGATGGGGTTGATGGCGAGAGTGAATGAAATGGGGTTATGATCGGAATCAAGGTCCTCAAGGGCAGTCAGGTCAGAGAGAGAAGTAACATTCTTATTGACGACGATGTCGATGGTCGACGGAGACTGCCCATTGAGGGGGAAATGAGTGGGAGTAGGGGTGAATTGGACGATTGCATTGGAAGAGTCTACGGCGCTCTGAAGTGTAGTTCCGTTCCTGTTCCCGCGAACGTTCCGCCAGTTACGATGTTTCGCGTTAAGATCGCCAACAATGAGGTGTTGCGTTGAAAGGTCTAGAAGGTTCAGAACGTCGCGGGAACAGAATTTATTGGTGGGCGAGTTATACGCCGCGGTAATCAGGATTTGATTATTGAGTTGAATGGTGATACACTGTAATGAGGTGGGAGGAGAATCAATGAGAATGAAGGGGATGTTGTTCGCAATCAGGATCGCAACACCGCCAGAACGTGAGTTGTTATCACCCCTGACGGTGGTGTATCCCCTGATTTTGAAGGTGATAGATGGGTCGAGTCGCGTCTCATTGATGAGCATGATGCCCACGTCATTGGAGAGGAGAAAATGAGAAATCTCACACAGCTTATTCCTTACCGAGTTGGCGTTCCAGGACACGACTTTGATCGACCTAGAAGTTGAAGCCATCATCGAGTTGTTTGTAGAACTGCGACAGTACTTGATGCTTCTGGGAAGGTCTTTGGCAAGATGCAAGTCTGGAGTTCAGAACTCTGGTGGCGCGGAGCATGTATTCTAGGTCGACCAAGTCGTGGAGGGTCCTCATCTCTTCACCCAACTCGTCGAAGGCATCCGTTGAGTTGACCGGGGGAGACACGAGTGTTACCTCCACCCCGGGGGCAGCCCTTTGTGTTACCTGCCCTTTCAATGTGGAAGGTCTCGATGGTTGAGGAGCAGTTGGGGCAGCCCTTTGCGTTACCTGCCTAAGTGGAGGGTACCTGGCGGACCAGGCGTTGAATTCTGGTGGAGGAGCCGGGACAAACCGGGGTTTAGCGCTGGGACTTCTGGCTTCTTTCATCCTCCCTCGGAACTCCAACTTCCTGATGTACACTGGGCATTCAACGGAGTTGGCCGGGTGGTCTCCGGTGCAATTGGCGCACTTGGCCGGGACATTGGGTGATTTCACACACAGATGGGTAGAGTGACTCCCGGCACACTTGAGACATCTGTAGGACGCCTGGCAGTTGGTGGCGGTGTGGCCCCACTCTTGGCAACGATGGCACTGAGACATAAGTTTTTTGTTGTTATATTTCCTGAACGTTACCTTAGTATGGTAGAGGAAGCGCACATTCTGCTGGAGCAGCTTCAGGGTGGATTTTCCACTAGCAACTAGGTGGTAGCTGGAGAACCTGGACCCCTTGATAGGTGCCAACTTCTTTACCTCAACCCCATAGGAGTTGAGTTCCTCCACCATTGTCGGGACGTCGGCATTGTGCGGGAGACCCTCGATCACGAAGGCATTGCTGCGGGACTCCTCAGTGGAGAAGGTGTGGAGCTGGATGTCCTTCAGATTGGCAAGCAAGGACTTGTGGTCAGCGATGGTGGCGGTGTGGATTGCCAATCTGTTATTTCGCTGGTAGACGAAATGGAAGGGGTCCTTCACAAGGGACTTTACCAGCTCACGCATGCCTACGTGGTCGAAGTTGCTTGTGACCGGATCGTGGAGGACAATCGGTGGGGGCTTCCTAGGTTTCTTCGTGTTGGCCCTGGACACGTTGGCGCTGTCGTCGTCGGAAGATGGACCATCTTCGTCCATGTCACTCTCCTCGGTGTCTGAGAAGCGCTCGAATCGGTTTTTGGTGGGAATGACAGAGTCGGGCGTGACCGGATTATGCTTCCTTTTCTTGGAAGATCTACCTTTTTGAACCTGGAAAATCTCTTTAACAGCTTGGGCTACCTGAGATGGAATGTCCTGGCTGCTAGTCCCAGGGGAAGAGGCGGCCGGGGGGGCGGCGGCGGTGATGATGTCGGTGGCTTCCATCTGGATCGGCTCGGAGTTGTTTAGGTTCTCGGAGTCGCCCACGGTGTTGAATGTGTTGTTGTAAATTGACACCAATGTGTTCAGTTCATCAAGGATACCCACGCGTGACGCCTCAGCACCGGTTGGAGGGTCCTCGGAGGACGAGAGGTTGCCTTGGGCACTCAGGTTTGCGCGGCTTATTTAAAAAGTTAATTAAAAAGTCTGAACTTCTTCAATAGGCAACCGCACTATCACGCGCGCGCGAGTTTGGTTGCAGGAAAAGAAACTGCACGTATGGTTGCGGAAACGCACAATAATTAAACTAAACTAAATTTAATTAGTCGAGAAAAGGACGCACACTAGTGTTTTTAGGGGATGACTTAGGGATTAAATTGTATTTTTGGGGGAAACTTGCGTGCACATTAAACGAATATGAACAGAGACGATTCATAGGTCGTTGGCCCGGGCGCGAGGCACATGCACAGAGTTGGATTAAGAGCGCACTAGAGTTTAATAAATGTAACACCATACATAGATAATTAAATACTAAAGTTACAATATCGAAAGAAAGGGTTGCTTGCGATTAAACCGGAGAGCTGTTGACTCGACCGAGTTCACGATGCGAATCGGACGAGAACCGGTGCGTCTCAACGTGGTATGGCCGCTGTCCGCCAGTGAGTCGGTCGAAACTGGCATTTCAGAAAGAGAACTGCTGTCACCACCCCCGTCACTTTGAGAGCTGTCGCAAAAAACGTCTCGCGAAATTATTTGACAACTGTCAGATTTGACGGCCGATAGTTGAGACCTGACCTGAAGTGGACCTGTCGCACCGGTTTCGTAGTTGGAGCTGATTTTCACCAACGCTAAAAAAAAAAAAAAAAAAAAAATGAAAATAAAAAAAAAAAAAAAAATAAAAATAAAAAAAACCCGCACGCCACAAAAATGAATTTTTTAGAAAAGTTTTTTTTTTCCCGTTTTTTGATCCTATCTTGAGGCTTTCGCGTCCCCAATAATCGAAAGGTCGGAAAAAATTTTTTTTTTTTCCAAAAATTCACGAACATCGTAAAACTTTTAGAGCTCGCCTTCTGAACACGGCGACGCGATTAGTTTTGCTCCGCGACCGATAGCTTAGAAGTTAGCGCCGATCTTCTGTCGCTTAAAAAAAAAAAAAAAAAAGCTGACTTTCCGACAGCAACAACAACAACAACAACAACAACAACAACAACAACAACAACAACAACAACAACAACAACAACAACAACAAAAAAGAGAACAACAACCGCGCGGGCGCCGTCTCTCACCCGGCGAACCGCGATACGCGGTCATCTCGGTCGAGCGAGACCGACGCGCACCGCTCGGACCTGGCAGTTAGGTTAGGTCAGGTCAGGTCAGGTCAACTCGCTGAGGTTAGGTCAGCGCCGCCAGGGCGGTCCGAGGTCGGGTCGCCAACGTGGCCGGTCGTCGGGGCCGCCTTTTTTTTTTGGCCGGGGCGAGAAGGACGCGCGCGGCCCGGAAAACCCGCGCGCGCGCGCGGGTTTTCCGGGCCGCGCGCGTCCTTCTCGCCCCGGCCAAAAAAAAAAAAAAATCGCGCCGCGGCTTCGCCGCGTTCTCCCTCTCCTCCTCCTCCTCCTCTCTCCCTCCATCACTCGCGATTCCGCCTCGCCTCGCTCCTCTCCGTGTTCCTCGCCGTACTGTCGACTTGGAGTTGTACCGGCGGAGGACGCGCGTTCCCGAAGGAACGAACACACGATGGATGATACGTCCGTCGTCGGATACGCATACCATACAACAAAGAGAACAAGAAAGAGGAGAGAACAAACAAACCACCACCACCACCAACCACCGACGAGACACTGTGTTTTCGTGTTTTTGTCGGAT
>OZ020183.1:27406824-27411824 GCA_963971135.1 Stenus bimaculatus | reverse complement strand
CCGGATTTTCAAGGTCCGAGGGGATGATCGGGACACCGCCGCAAGTGCGGTGCTCTTCGCGCTCCACTCCATATCTCCCTGCTAGAGGATTCCATGGAGCCCGAGCGCTCAAACAGAAAAGAAAACTCTTCCCCGACCTCCCGACGGCGTCTCCGGGTCATTTTGGGTTGCCCCGACGAACTAAAGAGCCCGACGTATTGGCGGTTCCGCTGCCGGGTTCCGGAATATGAACCGGATTCCCTTTCGCCCGATAGAGCGCACGTTGATTTCTGCATCTTACAGTTGAGAAAAACGCGCCCCTATGCAATCGGCTTTCGCCTAGGGCTTAGGATCGACTGACTCGTGTGCAACAACTGTTCACACGAAACCCTTCTCCACTTCAGTCCTCAAGGATCGCACTAGAGTATTTGCTACTACCACCAAGATCTGCACCGGCGGCGGCTCCAGACCGGCTCGCGCCGAGTCCTTCCGCGCGCACCGCCGCGACCCTCCTACTCACCAGGGCGTAATGCGCGCGGCGCGCCCCGGGGGGCGCGTCGCGCGCGCACATGCCGCTGGCGGCGAAGTATAAGCACGACGCTTTAGCGCCATCCATTTTCAGGGCTAGTAACTTCGGCAGGTGAGTTGTTACACACTCCTTAGCGGATTCCGACTTCCATGGACACCGTCCTGCTGTTTTAAGTTACCAACGCCTTTCATGGTGTCCCATAAGCGTCGTTTTGGCGCTTTAACTTCGCGTTTGGTTCATCCCACAGCGCCAGTTCTGCTTACCAAAAGTGGCCCACTTGGCACTCTGATTCTAGCGTGGAGCCTCGCCGCCTCAGAAACGCGTCACGTTTAAGAAGGCGGGAGTTCTCACCCATTTAAAGTTTGAGAATAGGTTGAGGTCGTTTCGACCCCAAGGCCTCTAATCATTCGCTTTACCAGATGAAACTCGTGCCAGACGAGCGCCAGCTATCCTGAGGGAAACTTCGGAGGGAACCAGCTACTAGATGGTTCGATTAGTCTTTCGCCCCTATACCCAGTTCCGACGATCGATTTGCACGTCAGAATCGCTACGGACCTCCATCAGGGTTTCCCCTGACTTCGTCCTGACCAGGCATAGTTCACCATCTTTCGGGTCCCAGCGTGTACGCTCGGGGTGCGCCTCAGCTCGCGATGAGCGCGAGACGCCCCGGGAGTGCGGGGCGGTCACGTGGACCGCCCATCTTCCCACGGCGCCGCCGAAACGGCGCCTTCACTTTCATTTCGCCCTTGGGTTTAGTTAAGAGACCCAGTGACTCGCGCACATGCTAGACTCCTTGGTCCGTGTTTCAAGACGGGTCCCGAGAGTACCCAAAGCAATAGCGTCGCCGACGGGCGTTCGACGCGGTCTGTCCGAGAGCACCGTCACCGGACAGCCGCCGCGGGCGCCGCGCGAGGCGGCGCCGCGACGGCTCGGGACGGGCCGGACGCGAACAGTGTCGCGGCCGCGCGCCCTTCCTTGCTTCCGTCGGATTGCACACGGCGGCCGGGACTCCGCGGGTCCGCGTCGTGAAACGGCCGAAGCCGCCGACGCGGGCTGCACCGCGGGCCTTAGGCCGCCGACCGACGGGTCGCGACGTCCTACTGGGTGGAGAAGTGCACGCGCTCGCGGATGCGGTCGGTGGCGGTACGCCGACGGGCGCGAACGCCCGCGGTCGCTGTGCGCCGCCTCCGTCCGCCGTGCGGCGCGAACGCGGTGAATCTCCCCGTTCGAACTTTCGGGTTTCTCGGGTTTACCCCTGAACGGTTTCACGCACTCTTGAACTCTCTCTTCAAAGTTCTTTTCAACTTTCCCTCACGGTACTTGTTCGCTATCGGTCTCGTGGTAGTATTTAGCCTTAGATGGAGTTTACCACCCGCTTAGGGCTGCACTCTCAAGCAACCCGACTCTGAGGAGAGATCCTCCCTCGACCGGCGGCCGCCGCTACGGGCCTGGCACCCTCTTCGGGCCGGTGGCCCCGTTCAAGAAGGACTTGGACGGCGCGCTCGATCTCGGCAAGTCGGATCCTCCCTAACGCCACATTTCCCGGCGCCCGTTTCCGGTCGCGGGATTCGGCGCTGGGCTCCTCCCTGTTCGCTCGCCGCTACTGAGGGAATCCTTGTTAGTTTCTTTTCCTCCGCTTATTAATATGCTTAAATTCGGCGGGTAGTCTCACCTGATCTGAGGTCGCGAAAAATTCGTTTCGTTCGGAGAGGAGCCTTGGGACTCGGTCCGCCGCTCGGCTCGCCCGACTCTCGCCTCCTTCTTTCGGCGGCACGCCCCGTGCGATAAATCTCTTCGGTCCGACGTCGTAAGATCGCGTTAGAGTGTGACCTCTGCGACACGACGACCGAAACGGGCGTGCCTTCGAAGGATGCGTCGGGCGGCCGGCCGCCTTGCAAAGGTGACCGGTCGCTCCTTCCTTTCTCGGCGGGACGCTCGGTCCCGCCGCGATGATTTGAGGGGACGCGCCCCGCTAAGGGCGCGATGCGGAGGGGTCGCTGTCGCTCCCCCCCCTGCCCCCAGGATGGCCCCGTCGCCGCCGGCGAGCGCTCCCCCGCGCACGGGAGAGGCGCGTCGTCGACGGCCGGACAGTCGTGTATTAAGAAACGACCCTCAGACAGGAGTGGTCCAGGAACAGTATCCGAGGACCGCAATATGCGTTCAAAATGTCGATGTTCATGTGTCCTGCAGTTCACACACTGACGCGCAATTTGCTGCGTTCTTCATCGACCCACGAGCCAAGTGATCCCCCGTTCAGGGTTGTCATGTGGTTTGCGAGCGGTGGTGGTGGTGGTGGTGCGAGCGAGCGCCGCCGCGGCACCCCGGCCCCTGAAGACCGGAGACCTTGCGTGTCCGCGCGCGCGCTCATTCTCTCCACGCACCTCCTCCTCCTCCTCCTCCTCCTCGACTTTGTCTGTAGTGGCAAGCCGTACTTTGTGCGCGTTTTCTCTCGAGCCGCGCTCGGCGGCGAGAGGGTGCAACGCTTTCGTGTCTCGTTACCTTGACTTTCGCCTCGCGCTCGTCCGTCGGGCGCGCCGGAGTCGTCGTCCGCGTCGTCCGCCCCCCCGGCGGGGAGGAGGACGCGCGTCGACGACGGCGGCGCCGTTCCGTCTCCGACGACGAGGACGCGACAGGCCGTGCTCGTCAACGGGGGGCGATCGCGGACGATCGCCCCCTCTGAGAGAGTGTGTGTGCGGGCTCGAGGCTCCGGACGGCGAAAATCATTCAACACCCGCGCGACGACGCGCGTAAAGCGTCCTGTCGTCGCATCCGGGTACCGTCGGAGTCTCGGAAATGCCGAGAGCCCCGCGGCGGCCGCCGGCCGAACCGTTCGTCGCTCCGCTTTCCGCGGAATTCGCGACGACATCGGCCCGCCCGGCTCCTCACTGGCCGCCGCCTTGCAAGCATCGCAACGACGCTGAAGCTCGTGTGCCTCTATTATATCATCGGTAATACATACGTACGCATACATATTAACGTTATAGTACGTTAATGATCCTTCCGCAGGTTCACCTACGGAAACCTTGTTACGACTTTTACTTCCTCTAAGTAATCAAGTTTGGTCATCTTCGCAGGTGCACCGGCGCGCGAACGTCACCGAGTCCCGCTCCGAAGACCTCACTAAATCACTCAATCGGTAGTAGCGACGGGCGGTGTGTACAAAGGGCAGGGACTTAATCAACGCGAGCTTATGACTCGCGCTTACTGGGAATTCCTCGTTCATGGGGAACAATTGCAAGCCCCAATCCCTAGCACGAAGGAGGTTCAGCGGGTTACCCGAACCTTTCGGTCAGGGAGGACACGCTGATTCCTTCAGTGTAGCGCGCGTGCGGCCCAGGACATCTAAGGGCATTCCAGACCTGTTATTGCTCTATTTCGTACGGCTAAGAGCCGCTTGTCCCTCTAAGAAGAATTTATTTAACGCAGCCAGTAAAAATCGCGCGCGACGTCGACGTCGCGAGACGCCGGGCCGTGCGGACCTTTGAGATGGCGTAAGCGCCTATTTAGCGGGTTAGAGTCTCGTTCGTTATCGGAATTAACCAGACAGATCGCTCCACCAACTAGGAACGGCCATGCACCACAACCCACCGAATCAAGAAAGAGCTCTCAATCTGTCAATCCTTCCGGTGTCCGGGCCTGGTGAGGTTTCCCGTGTTGAGTCAAATTAAGCCGCAGGCTCCACTCCTTGTGGTGCCCTTCCGTCAATTCCTTTAAGTTTCAGCTTTGCAACCATACTTCCCCCGGAACCCAAAAGCTTTGGTTTCCCGGAAGCTGCCCGCCGAGTCATCGGAGGAACGTCGGCGGATCGCTAGCTGGCATCGTTTATGGTTAGAACTAGGGCGGTATCTGATCGCCTTCGAACCTCTAACTTTCGTTCTTGATCAATGAAAACGTTTTTGGCAAATGCTTTCGCTTATGTCCGTCTTGCGACGATCCAAGAATTTCACCTCTAACGTCGCAATACGAATGCCCCCATCCGTTCCTATTAATCATTACCTCGGAGTTCCGAAAACCAACAAAATAGAACCGAGGTCCTATTCTATTATTCCATGCACACAGTATTCAGGCGAAATTTTAGCCTGCTTTAAGCACTTTAATTTGTTCAAAGTAAACGTGCCGGCCCGCCGAGACACTCAGTGAAGAGCACCGCGACAGGTGAGGTTGAGCCGCCCGTCCCCCCGCGAAGGAGGAGGGCTGAGCTCACCGGCAGGACGTCCCGCGAACACGCCAGTTAAACACCGCGAGCGATGAACCGGCGGCGCGGGACACAGATTCGACTACGAGCTTTTTAACCGCAACAACTTTAATATACGCTATTGGAGCTGGAATTACCGCGGCTGCTGGCACCAGACTTGCCCTCCAATTGATCCTCGTTAAAGGATTTAAAGTGTACTCATTCCGATTACGGGGCCTCGGATGAGTCCCGTATCGTTATTTTTCGTCACTACCTCCCCGTGCCGGGAGTGGGTAATTTGCGCGCCTGCTGCCTTCC
>OZ020183.1:27341491-27406624 GCA_963971135.1 Stenus bimaculatus | reverse complement strand
GGCGATAATTTGTGGCAACACAACTAGACTTTCCCTTCTTCAGAACCGGGACAATCACTGCTCTCTTCCAGCTAACTGGAAAATATTCCAATTTAAAACAACTGTTAAAGATATTAGAAATTTCAACAAAAGCCTCACGAGGAAGCTCCTTGTAGGCCATGTTAGGAATCCTGTCCTCGCCAGGAGCCTTATTTCTAGGCATATCTTTAACAATTGTTTCAATTTCCTCTATCGATGTTTCGATAGGAGGCAGATCCCCCACCATGCTAAGCAGCCTAGCAGTTGTGTCCTGGACACCATCAACGGCATCGTCGTCGTCAATTACGCCCGACACAAACTGCTTCTCAAATGCTCTGCCAATTTCATTAGCAATATCTACACTGGTGGTAAAGACATTAGTTCCAGACTTGATGGAAGATATTACTTTTCGTTGATTTTGCAGTTTTCTAAGCCGAGGCATTTTCCAAATATCAGTGCTTGTAGATTCTTTAATTTTGTCCATGTACTGGATTTTATTATGAAAGTTTATTAAATGTTTAATTTCTTTTTGAAGAATGTTAACTTCAGTTTTCAAACGTGGACATCTATTAAATTGAAATAACTTTCGTTTAACATTTTTAATTTTGATTAAATCCAAAACATCCTTAGGTAAAAAGGTAGTTTTAGATTTATTATTATTAACAAAAATTTTGGAATTTTCTAAAGAGTTCAAAATGTTATCATTTAACATCTGCACTGATTTATCTACATCCTGAATGTTGTTGATCTTGGTTAAACTACAAGAGTTTTTAACACAAGATTTAAAATTTTTCCAATTAATTTTCGAAAAATTGTCCACTGAATATAATCCATCAAGACTTGGAACCAAATCCACCTCCAACAAAACAGGGAAGTGGTCGGAATGTAGAGCATTGATTGTCCTAGCTGAATTAAGAACGCTCAAGTTTCTTAATAAGAAAAAGTCTAGAGTATTATCGCCCCTAGTCGGTTCGTCTGGGTGACACACTGTAAATTTAGATGCATCAACAACAGCTCTATAAATTCTTATGCCAGAAGAATTATTCGTTGAACAATTCCAAAAGGCATGTTTGGCATTAAAATCGCCACCCATGATGGTCGGGTCGGACAGGCTACCCAAAGCATCCAATTCCTTGATATCAAGGGTCTTGGAAGTTAAAGAGTAAACACTAGCAACAAAAAATTGTTGACTGCCCGAGAAAACTTTCAGCTGAGTGGCCTCAATACTATCGAAAGAAGGTAAGCCAATATGTTCGTGTTTTATGGATTTTTTGATTAAAATGGCTGTTCCCCCACCATTAAAACCTAAACGATCAGATCTATAAATACAAAAATTTGGAATGTTAAAGGAATGTTTTTCCTTTAAAAATGTTTCTTGTAACAAAACAATATCAACATTTTCAGCCTGAATTAGGTGAATAAGTTCAAATTTTTGGCCTAAAATGCTATTAGCATTAAAACTTAAAATTTTGAGTTGTTTAATTTTGAAAGTAGCCATTTTAATAATTAACAATTTCCATAATTGCCTCAGCAGCTATAATCAATCTATCCATTGAATTAGAGGTAGCCTTGAATTTGTCCAAAGCACCTCTAACACAACTAATCATTTTAGAGATATTAAATGACTTAAGTAAGTCAAACAATTCCCTTATGGCACCAAAATCTGACGATTCCGATGAAGGGACAGAATTTCTGTTGAGGTGAGGTCCCCAATTGACCTTTGGAGAATTGTTCGACGTACTTACGTCACTTTCTCCTCTGTTAATAGAAGGAAACTCCTTCTGTGAAAGAACGAACCCATTAGAGGGTTTATTAACTGGCCGCACAACAGGCCCATTCTGCCTCACAGGAGGCTTCACCTGCTGAACAACAGGCTTGACCTGTCTCGCAACAGGCCCCGCCTGCCGAACTACAGGCTTCACCACCGGCTTAACAGGACCGACCTGCCGAGCGACATCAGCCGAAGTCTTTTTAGAAGCCAAAAGTTGCTTCCTCCTATTAACTTCGGATTTGTACCTTTCACAGCCCCTGTAACTTGCAGGGTGACATTTGCCGCAATTAGCACAGTTAAATTGTTCCTTTGAACTAATGGAACAATCTGCAGCTCTATGTGCACCTCCGCACTTTACACATTTGGCCTTCCTGTTACAGTTCTCCGAGGAGTGACCAAAACTTTGGCAATTATAGCACTGCGGAATGCCATTATTTTTGTACGGTTGTACAAAAACAACCATTCCACAGAGTCTATTTAAGTTATAAAATTTATCCACCTGTTCAGAGGTGGTAGAGACTAATATTATTGGAAGAACTTTCCTCGGAGAACCGGGATTGGGCTTTAGCCTATGGGCGTGGATGAACCCATAACCCTTGGATCTAAGATCCGCACAAATATCCTCATCGGGGATATCGATAGGGACATTTTTTATCAAAATTTTTCTAGGTCTGTCCTTCTTTAAATTGTAGGTAAAAAATTCAAATTTTTTACTAACCAAAGCAGCCTTCACCTTTTCAAAATCTGCTAAGGACTTTGCCTTGCAGATGATGTAGTCGGAGTAGAGCCTCAATTGGAAGCTCCCCTCCGAAATGCCAGCATCACGCAAGGCATTCAACAACGGCACAGACCGCTCTGTATAAATAAAGATTGGTGGCGGCTTAGGCACACCAGAATTTTGAGTCTTGACAGAATTTGGAATAGGATTACGTTTGGAAACAGAATTTTGATTTAAAATTTTTGAACTGTCAGTTCCTGACAGATCACTTAAAATTTGGAATTTATTATTAACTTTTATAGAATAACCCGAACTATCCGTGTCGTTACCAGAATTTACAGGAGGACTTTTATGCTTCCTCTTCGCAGATTTCCCACTACTCCTAGCTCTAGGCCCATCAGAGTCAATCTCCATCTCTCACTCAAAGATCTTTCAAAATGTTACCAAAATCAGGAGTTTCTACAATTTACACCCAACAACAAATCAACAACAAGTAGCTCCACGAAGCAATCTTCAATTAATTCGATCAATTAACTTTTCTTTATAGAATTTTTTGCAGAGCAAAAATTATTCACAGCTATTTTGACAGTTGTCAATGTCAATAATAATAAAGCCCGAACGTGCATCGGCCGGTTTATTTATCGACTCCGTGGACGTAAGGGTGGGGATGAACTGGGCGTACCCTCCTAAGGCATAAATAGGTGCCGTTCCGAGATCGAGGCGGCATTCCAGTCGTTGACGTCGCAACTCGCAACACAGCAAGCTACCTAGTAAACCAAGATGACAGGCAGAGGCAAAGGAGGCAAGGGTTTGGGAAAAGGAGGCGCCAAGAGACATCGCAAGGTTCTCCGCGATAACATCCAGGGCATCACCAAGCCCGCCATCAGACGTTTAGCACGTCGCGGCGGTGTCAAGCGTATTTCCGGCCTCATCTACGAAGAAACTCGCGGCGTGTTGAAGGTGTTTTTGGAAAACGTAATCAGGGACGCCGTCACCTACACCGAGCACGCCAAGCGTAAGACCGTCACCGCCATGGACGTCGTTTACGCTCTCAAGAGACAGGGACGTACCCTCTACGGTTTCGGAGGTTAAGCAAAAAAACATCGACGACGAAGTAAAATTTTAAAATCGGTTCTTTTCAGAACCACAAATTGAATAGAAAAAGAACGCTTTACACGTGATCGAAGGTTTAATTGATTGCTGCTACATTTAATAATATACATTTCATCAATGTTTTCACCGATGATAAGTTCGCGGGGGGTGGTTCTGCCGATTAATCAAACAAACCGTTTCATATTGAATTTCTAATTAAGTAATGCAACCCCGAGAATGTATATTATGAAATACATTTTGTTTTAATTTTTTTTTTTTTTCTTGCACGCATACATAAATATAAAATTTAATGTTTTCAAGGTCAAATTCTCCCGAGAAATTTCTTTTCAAACTAAACTACCACCCCGATCAGCTTACGTTTAGATTAATTAAATAAGTTTCAAATTAATTGAATAATAAATGAACGAATTATTGTACGTTTTGTTTTAACTTTTTCGTATTTACAAAGATATTTTGACGTTTTCAAGGTCAAATCTTCATTTCAAACCAAAACTTCTTGGTACTTTGATGTTTCAAATTAAATTTATAACTTTTGTTCGGCGTTCTTCTTATTTGACTATTTTCTATTTTAATTTAAACTTTTATAAATATCGTGGTGTGCAATTGCAATAATAGCTCAGCTTGAATCGGGCTTCTTTTCGTTAATATTTTGTGGCCCTGAAAAGGGCCGTTAAATATGCAAGGAGAGAACTTAGGGTTTCTTCTCGGTTTTCTTTGGAAGGAGCACCGCCTGGATGTTGGGGAGGACACCGCCCTGAGCGATGGTGACTCCGGAGAGGAGCTTGTTTAACTCTTCGTCGTTGCGGATGGCCAGCTGAAGATGCCTGGGAATGATACGGGTCTTCTTGTTGTCCCTTGCGGCGTTACCGGCCAACTCGAGAACTTCGGCGGCGAGGTATTCCATGACGGCGGCGAGGTACACCGGAGCGCCGGCACCGACGCGCTCGGCGTAGTTACCCTTTCGCAGGAGCCTGTGGATACGACCGACGGGGAACTGCAATCCTGCCCTGCTGGAACGGGACTTCGCCTTTCCCTTGACTTTTCCGCCTTTGCCTCTGCCTGACATGGTTGTTTTTGACTTTTAGTTTGAGTTAAACTGCGACTGAAGTGGTGTGCGCTCTGAAGACGAACACGTTCTGACGTTTTCGAATCGGTCGAGCTACGGTTTTATGTCGAGCCCGAACTCCGACTCGTCCAATGGGGATGGCTAAATAACGTCGGGTCCGATGGGCGGGGCCTGTCAGAGGAGCGACGCTGCCATAAGTAGTCGGCAAAAGCCGGCGCGCTCATATTTTCCGTTCGCCCCTGTGTCACGTTACGTCATCGTCATGCCACCAAAGACCAGCGGTAAAGCTGCCAAGAAGGCCGGCAAAGCCCAAAAGAACATCTCCAAGGGAGACAAGAAGAAGAAGCGCAGGAGGAAGGAGAGCTACGCCATTTACATTTACAAAGTGTTGAAGCAAGTACATCCCGACACCGGTATCTCCAGCAAGGCCATGAGCATCATGAACAGCTTCGTGAACGACATTTTCGAGCGCATCGCCGCCGAGGCCTCCAGGTTGGCTCACTACAACAAGAGATCCACCATCACGAGCAGGGAAATCCAGACCGCCGTCAGGCTCCTTCTTCCCGGTGAATTGGCAAAGCACGCCGTCAGCGAAGGTACCAAGGCCGTCACCAAGTACACCAGCTCCAAATAAACGACGACGACGACCTAGCCTCGCTTCTCAATACAATCGGTTCTTTTCAGAACCACAAATTTTTAAACGAAAAGAAACCCTACATCTCGCAGAAACTTTTGCAATTTCCTCTTTTCAAGTCTAAACTATTTTTTATTTGTTCCTATCTACATGTATACGCATAAACAATAATATTTTAGGGGGGCACAGTCCCCGATTATATTTACGCAAGATATAAGGTACCTCTAAAAGAATGGTAGACTAATAATTTTACGCGTCTCCTTTCTGTAACTACCAAATTCAAGGTCACGCACAATATCGAATACAAATTTCTAATAGGCAACCACTTTTACGAGACGCCGGTAAATGTGGTTGCCAATTTTTTAAAAATCGTTCCCACTTTGGCCTCGGTTCCTGTCAGATTTGGGAGTGGCAGCACATTTTTTTGTCAATTTGCTTAACACTCTTAAAATTAAATATCGCAATTGTCTATTCACAGTGCCGAATCGTGAACTTCTTTTTATCCGTTTAAAAGTGTTACAAAACCGATAAGAACGCTTACTTATTTATTCTAAGATGGTGATTTTTATTTCATTTCTCACATTTTGAAAAATGATGTATTTTGTATATTGAGCTGAGCTTAATTCCACTTGATTTTACTTAGACGACATTATTGCGAAGCATATTTTTATAACACGAAATGATAATTGAAAAAATATTTTTTGGGCCTTGTCGTTTTCGTATGGGTTTTTGGGTAAAAATAAAAATACACTTATCACTTATAAAAATGAACTAATATTATTACTAATTTAGTTGTAAGAAAAATATTTTTATCTCTGCAACAGTGGACGCTAAACTATTTAATTTTTATTTGGCGCCGGATTATTACAAATCTTATTACAACTATTAGGACCGTTATTATGCGTATACTTGATAAAAATATCTACTTAAAACTAAATGTACAATGAAATCATGAAATAAATTAAAATTTATGTGACGTCATCACAAATCTTTTTAAATGGAACCCACAATTTCAACTAAGCAATTTGAAAGGACTCTAAGCTTGTGAATTTCATCGACTTATCATCTCCTTTCGTTCCGAAGATCACGTGATCAATCAAAAGTAGCAAATTTTATTACTTTAATTTTGGATTGACCATAGGCATCTTTGTAAGTGGTGAAGGCAAGTGAACAAAATTTTGTAGGGATTAACAGGATTAGACGCCCCTTCAGTTAACGGACTTAAAAGTTAATCGGTTTCCATTAAGAAAATGCGATGACGTCACTAAGGTGTTATTCGTTGACGTCACATGAATTAAAAAATCAAAATCTTAAAAAAATCAAAAAATCCAAAAATCCAAAAATCCAAAAATCAAAAAATTAAAAAATCAAAAAATTAAAAAATTCAAAAAATCAAAAAATCAAAAAATTAAAAAATCAAAAAATCAAAAAATCAAAAAATCAAAAAATCAAAAAATCAAAAAATCGAAAAATCAAAAAATCCAAAAATCGAAAAATCGAAAAATCGAAAAATCGAAAAATCGAAAAATGAAAAAATCAAAAAATCAAAAATCGAAAGATCAGAAAATCAAAAGATCAAAAATCGAAAAATCAGAGAAAATCTAAAAATCAAAAATCGAAAAATAAAAAAAAACAAAAAAACAAAAAATCAAAAAATTGAAAAATCAATAAATCGAAAGATCAGAAAATCAAAAGATCAAAAAATCGAAAAATCAAAAGATCAATATCCACACAATAAGCTGACCTAACCTAATTAATCTAACCTAACCCAACCTAACCTCACCTCACCTAACCTAATTAATCTAAGTAATCTAACACTTATTTTGTTTCAAATTTCTTCAAGGTCATTTCATGTTTAACAACTAACCTAACCTCACCTAACCTAATTAATCTAAGTAACCTAACTAATCTAACACATATTTTGTTTTTTGTTTCAAATTTCTTCAAGGTCATTTCATGTTCAACAAGAACAGAAAAATATCCGAAACTTTTAAACGAGTATACGCTTGACAAGCTGCACGTCAAGCACGAAGGAAACAATAATTATGGGCGACAAAGGTCGAACGATGAGAGGTCGAATTGGAAAAACGTCCGATTGGCAAATGGCCGACGCGAACAGAACACCGAAAGGAAAAAAGACGAGCGATTAGACCAAAAGGCCGAAGAAAAAATAGACAGTAATAAAAGTTGAAGTTAAAAGAAATGTTTATTCTGAATAGTTTTTATTCGATACAGGCTTAGCAGAGAATCGTTAACCGTCGGACTCGTTCGGACGGTAAAATAAAAAATAAAATGACTATTTTACTTTTCTTTTGCAACTCTCCGAACGACCAGCGATTTCTTTCGGGGCACGTCAGGAGAGCAGCGGAGCGCTCGGCCTTTGAAGTTTTTCACTTTTCGGGCGGACGCTCTGTTGTCGTGTCGCGCAACCGACACGTCGTCCTACGGGAAGTTTGAAAAACTAACTTATGTTTTTATTGTCACGCGGCAACGGGCACTTTTACCTAGAATTTCGAAATGAAACACGCAGCGCCCGATTTCGACGCTTTTGCCGCGTTTAAACGAGCGCCGCAGAAGTTCCCAAAAATTTGGGGTAATCTCGACGCGCCGTCCCGTCGCAGGGGGCACGCGTTTCGCGTCGACATTTTGGCACTTCAAAGTCGGGAAAGTGAGAAAAAATCGGCTTTTTAGGATTCCGGGCGAAAATGCAGAAGCAAGTCGGTACGCGTTTCGGTCGGGTTTCCGAACTCGCGGGCGGCCGAGTTTCGACGCGTCCTGGCGACGTCGTCGGGCAGCCTTGCGAAAATGTAGGGGTCGGTCCGCGCTCAGAACACACCGTGCCGCGAAAATTGACAAGATTTTGCGAAAAATTGCCGCCGCCGCGGTTTCGACGCGTCCCGAAAGCCGGAGTCGTCGCCAGGTGAACGGGCGAGCGGTCAACTTGCCGTTCGTTTTACTGACGTTAAGAGGCGCTGCAATACGAAAAAAAATCACGCCCGCCTTCCGCGATGTACAACGTCGACGTGCGTCTTCATTTCGGAACGTTTTTTGACGTCGTTGCTTTCGAAAATGTCATTCGAATGTCGGGTGGCAGTCACCGGAGAGGTTTCGGCGATCGAGCAAAACAAGCGAACGCGTTCCGGTGTCGGGCCGTGTACTCTAACTGGTCTAGGAGAGCTGAAATTTTTCAGCATTCCACTGCTCGACGTCGCATCAGACACACGCACTCCGTGAATCCGAACAGAAGTGGTAATTTACGAGAGCTAGAAGCTAATTTTCAACTAATTTAACGACAATTATGGCGGACGAAACCTCTGCATCGGCCGGCTCACCGGCAGCCACGAACGCCACCCCATCGAAGAAGGCGGCCGTCTCCAAGAAGGCGAAGAATCCCAAGGCGAAGCCTTCCCATCCTCCCACCTCCGAGATGGTGTGCAACGCCATCAAGAGTTTGAAGGAGCGCGGCGGTTCCTCCCTCAGGGCGATCAAAAAGTACGTGGCCGCCAATTACAAGGTCGACGCCGAGAAAATGTCGCCCTTCATCAAGAAGTACGTCAAGAGCGCCATCGTCTCGGGCACCCTCGTCCAGACCAAGGGCAAGGGCGCTTCTGGATCGTTCAAACTCGCCGCCGGCGGCAAGCAACCGGCCGGAGGTGAAGCCAGGACGAAAGCTGCCGCCAAAAAGTCCACCGCCTCGAAGGTGAAATCTCCCAAGAAGGCGACGGCCGCGGCGAAGCCAAAGAAGTCTGCCGCCGCTGCCCCAGCCGAAAAGAAGACGACCGCCGCCGCCAAGTCGAAGGCGGCCGCCGCAGCGAAGGGCGCCGCCAAGACCGCAGCGACCAAGGCGAAGACACCAAAGTCGTCCCCCTCCAAGGCCAAGAAAGCGAGCAAGGCGGGCCCTACGAAGAAACCCAAGGCGCCCAAGCCGAAACGCGCAAAGGCCGTCGCTCCCAAGGCTACCGCCGCGAAAAAGGCGTCGCCCAAGAAGAAGTGAACGACGAAGACGACCTGAAAAATCAAATTCGCAATTGAAAATGATGCACACAAACACACACTGGCCCTTTTCAGGGCCACAAAAAACTAAAAAGAAAGAGAACCCAAACCTGCGAAAACGACTGCTTGATTGCATTAAAATTTATTTCTTAAAAACGTCAAAAGTGTTGTCGCCGTTTCCACGCCGATAACAACTGAAATATTAATATGTCATTTTTAATTTTATAAAAAAAAAAAAAAAAAAAACCGCATTACTCGATGAAATTTATGATTTTTACAAATAAAAAATAAATTATACTTTCTCGAAAGTTTTAAACGTAAAATCATATTTTTTTAGTATTTAATTTAGTGCGTCTCGGGTACATGTACGTATAAATTCCCAATTCCCCTTTGTCATTGTTAATCCAATATTATGTATTGAAATGTAAAATAGCCAAGGTGTTGTTCTTCTACTGTTATTACTTCTTGAATTTTTTTATATTATTGTATATTGCCTATTATATTTTTTTGTTATTTATAAATTTTGTTTTTACAACAGCATCGCAAAACGATCAGGTTCCTTCTCTTTGTTAATTTGTTGGTTCTGAAAAGAACCGATTTTTAAAAAAAAAAGCCGTCGGGCGGATGAACTTAGGCGCGTTCGCCGCGGATTCTCCTGGCCAATTGGATGTCCTTGGGCATGATGGTGACGCGCTTGGCGTGGATGGCGCAGAGATTGGTGTCTTCGAAAAGACCGACCAAGTAGGCTTCGCTCGCTTCCTGAAGGGCCATGACGGCAGAGCTCTGGAAACGGAGGTCGGTCTTGAAGTCCTGGGCGATTTCACGCACCAAACGTTGGAAGGGCAGCTTGCGGATGAGGAGCTCGGTGCTCTTCTGGTAACGACGAATTTCTCGCAGGGCTACCGTGCCGGGCCTGTACCTGTGCGGCTTCTTGACACCTCCGGTCGCGGGCGCGCTCTTCCTTGCCGCCTTGGTGGCGAGTTGTTTGCGGGGCGCTTTGCCTCCGGTGGATTTACGCGCTGTCTGCTTGGTACGAGCCATGTCTGATTCTACGTGCGTTCGTCAGAGAAATAAAGCCCGAACGTGCATCGGCCGGTTTATTTATCGACTCCGTGGACGTAAGGGTGGGGATGAACTGGGCGTACCCTCCTAAGGCATAAATAGGTGCCGTTCCGAGATCGAGGCGGCATTCCAGTCGTTGACGTCGCAACTCGCAACACAGCAAGCTACCTAGTAAACCAAGATGACAGGCAGAGGCAAAGGAGGCAAGGGTTTGGGAAAAGGAGGCGCCAAGAGACATCGCAAGGTTCTCCGCGATAACATCCAGGGCATCACCAAGCCCGCCATCAGACGTTTAGCACGTCGCGGCGGTGTCAAGCGTATTTCCGGCCTCATCTACGAAGAAACTCGCGGCGTGTTGAAGGTGTTTTTGGAAAACGTAATCAGGGACGCCGTCACCTACACCGAGCACGCCAAGCGTAAGACCGTCACCGCCATGGACGTCGTTTACGCTCTCAAGAGACAGGGACGTACCCTCTACGGTTTCGGAGGTTAAGCAAAAAAACATCGACGACGAAGTAAAATTTTAAAATCGGTTCTTTTCAGAACCACAAATTGAATAGAAAAAGAACGCTTTACACGTGATCGAAGGTTTAATTGATTGCTGCTACATTTAATAATATACATTTCATCAATGTTTTCACCGATGATAAGTTCGCGGGGGGTGGTTCTGCCGATTAATCAAACAAACCGTTTCATATTGAATTTCTAATTAAGTAATGCAACCCCGAGAATGTATATTATGAAATACATTTTGTTTTAATTTTTTTTTTTTTTCTTGCACGCATACATAAATATAAAATTTAATGTTTTCAAGGTCAAATTCTCCCGAGAAATTTCTTTTCAAACTAAACTACCACCCCGATCAGCTTACGTTTAGATTAATTAAATAAGTTTCAAATTAATTGAATAATAAATGAACGAATTATTGTACGTTTTGTTTTAACTTTTTCGTATTTACAAAGATATTTTGACGTTTTCAAGGTCAAATCTTCATTTCAAACCAAAACTTCTTGGTACTTTGATGTTTCAAATTAAATTTATAACTTTTGTTCGGCGTTCTTCTTATTTGACTATTTTCTATTTTAATTTAAACTTTTATAAATATCGTGGTGTGCAATTGCAATAATAGCTCAGCTTGAATCGGGCTTCTTTTCGTTAATATTTTGTGGCCCTGAAAAGGGCCGTTAAATATGCAAGGAGAGAACTTAGGGTTTCTTCTCGGTTTTCTTTGGAAGGAGCACCGCCTGGATGTTGGGGAGGACACCGCCCTGAGCGATGGTGACTCCGGAGAGGAGCTTGTTTAACTCTTCGTCGTTGCGGATGGCCAGCTGAAGATGCCTGGGAATGATACGGGTCTTCTTGTTGTCCCTTGCGGCGTTACCGGCCAACTCGAGAACTTCGGCGGCGAGGTATTCCATGACGGCGGCGAGGTACACCGGAGCGCCGGCACCGACGCGCTCGGCGTAGTTACCCTTTCGCAGGAGCCTGTGGATACGACCGACGGGGAACTGCAATCCTGCCCTGCTGGAACGGGACTTCGCCTTTCCCTTGACTTTTCCGCCTTTGCCTCTGCCTGACATGGTTGTTTTTGACTTTTAGTTTGAGTTAAACTGCGACTGAAGTGGTGTGCGCTCTGAAGACGAACACGTTCTGACGTTTTCGAATCGGTCGAGCTACGGTTTTATGTCGAGCCCGAACTCCGACTCGTCCAATGGGGATGGCTAAATAACGTCGGGTCCGATGGGCGGGGCCTGTCAGAGGAGCGACGCTGCCATAAGTAGTCGGCAAAAGCCGGCGCGCTCATATTTTCCGTTCGCCCCTGTGTCACGTTACGTCATCGTCATGCCACCAAAGACCAGCGGTAAAGCTGCCAAGAAGGCCGGCAAAGCCCAAAAGAACATCTCCAAGGGAGACAAGAAGAAGAAGCGCAGGAGGAAGGAGAGCTACGCCATTTACATTTACAAAGTGTTGAAGCAAGTACATCCCGACACCGGTATCTCCAGCAAGGCCATGAGCATCATGAACAGCTTCGTGAACGACATTTTCGAGCGCATCGCCGCCGAGGCCTCCAGGTTGGCTCACTACAACAAGAGATCCACCATCACGAGCAGGGAAATCCAGACCGCCGTCAGGCTCCTTCTTCCCGGTGAATTGGCAAAGCACGCCGTCAGCGAAGGTACCAAGGCCGTCACCAAGTACACCAGCTCCAAATAAACGACGACGACGACCTAGCCTCGCTTCTCAATACAATCGGTTCTTTTCAGAACCACAAATTTTTAAACGAAAAGAAACCCTACATCTCGCAGAAACTTTTGCAATTTCCTCTTTTCAAGTCTAAACTATTTTTTATTTGTTCCTATCTACATGTATACGCATAAACAATAATATTTTAGGGGGGCACAGTCCCCGATTATATTTACGCAAGATATAAGGTACCTCTAAAAGAATGGTAGACTAATAATTTTACGCGTCTCCTTTCTGTAACTACCAAATTCAAGGTCACGCACAATATCGAATACAAATTTCTAATAGGCAACCACTTTTACGAGACGCCGGTAAATGTGGTTGCCAATTTTTTAAAAATCGTTCCCACTTTGGCCTCGGTTCCTGTCAGATTTGGGAGTGGCAGCACATTTTTTTGTCAATTTGCTTAACACTCTTAAAATTAAATATCGCAATTGTCTATTCACAGTGCCGAATCGTGAACTTCTTTTTATCCGTTTAAAAGTGTTACAAAACCGATAAGAACGCTTACTTATTTATTCTAAGATGGTGATTTTTATTTCATTTCTCACATTTTGAAAAATGATGTATTTTGTATATTGAGCTGAGCTTAATTCCACTTGATTTTACTTAGACGACATTATTGCGAAGCATATTTTTATAACACGAAATGATAATTGAAAAAATATTTTTTGGGCCTTGTCGTTTTCGTATGGGTTTTTGGGTAAAAATAAAAATACACTTATCACTTATAAAAATGAACTAATATTATTACTAATTTAGTTGTAAGAAAAATATTTTTATCTCTGCAACAGTGGACGCTAAACTATTTAATTTTTATTTGGCGCCGGATTATTACAAATCTTATTACAACTATTAGGACCGTTATTATGCGTATACTTGATAAAAATATCTACTTAAAACTAAATGTACAATGAAATCATGAAATAAATTAAAATTTATGTGACGTCATCACAAATCTTTTTAAATGGAACCCACAATTTCAACTAAGCAATTTGAAAGGACTCTAAGCTTGTGAATTTCATCGACTTATCATCTCCTTTCGTTCCGAAGATCACGTGATCAATCAAAAGTAGCAAATTTTATTACTTTAATTTTGGATTGACCATAGGCATCTTTGTAAGTGGTGAAGGCAAGTGAACAAAATTTTGTAGGGATTAACAGGATTAGACGCCCCTTCAGTTAACGGACTTAAAAGTTAATCGGTTTCCATTAAGAAAATGCGATGACGTCACTAAGGTGTTATTCGTTGACGTCACATGAATTAAAAAATCAAAATCTTAAAAAAATCAAAAAATCCAAAAATCCAAAAATCCAAAAATCAAAAAATTAAAAAATCAAAAAATTAAAAAATTCAAAAAATCAAAAAATCAAAAAATTAAAAAATCAAAAAATCAAAAAATCAAAAAATCAAAAAATCAAAAAATCAAAAAATCGAAAAATCAAAAAATCCAAAAATCGAAAAATCGAAAAATCGAAAAATCGAAAAATCGAAAAATGAAAAAATCAAAAAATCAAAAATCGAAAGATCAGAAAATCAAAAGATCAAAAATCGAAAAATCAGAGAAAATCTAAAAATCAAAAATCGAAAAATAAAAAAAAACAAAAAAACAAAAAATCAAAAAATTGAAAAATCAATAAATCGAAAGATCAGAAAATCAAAAGATCAAAAAATCGAAAAATCAAAAGATCAATATCCACACAATAAGCTGACCTAACCTAATTAATCTAACCTAACCCAACCTAACCTCACCTCACCTAACCTAATTAATCTAAGTAATCTAACACTTATTTTGTTTCAAATTTCTTCAAGGTCATTTCATGTTTAACAACTAACCTAACCTCACCTAACCTAATTAATCTAAGTAACCTAACTAATCTAACACATATTTTGTTTTTTGTTTCAAATTTCTTCAAGGTCATTTCATGTTCAACAAGAACAGAAAAATATCCGAAACTTTTAAACGAGTATACGCTTGACAAGCTGCACGTCAAGCACGAAGGAAACAATAATTATGGGCGACAAAGGTCGAACGATGAGAGGTCGAATTGGAAAAACGTCCGATTGGCAAATGGCCGACGCGAACAGAACACCGAAAGGAAAAAAGACGAGCGATTAGACCAAAAGGCCGAAGAAAAAATAGACAGTAATAAAAGTTGAAGTTAAAAGAAATGTTTATTCTGAATAGTTTTTATTCGATACAGGCTTAGCAGAGAATCGTTAACCGTCGGACTCGTTCGGACGGTAAAATAAAAAATAAAATGACTATTTTACTTTTCTTTTGCAACTCTCCGAACGACCAGCGATTTCTTTCGGGGCACGTCAGGAGAGCAGCGGAGCGCTCGGCCTTTGAAGTTTTTCACTTTTCGGGCGGACGCTCTGTTGTCGTGTCGCGCAACCGACACGTCGTCCTACGGGAAGTTTGAAAAACTAACTTATGTTTTTATTGTCACGCGGCAACGGGCACTTTTACCTAGAATTTCGAAATGAAACACGCAGCGCCCGATTTCGACGCTTTTGCCGCGTTTAAACGAGCGCCGCAGAAGTTCCCAAAAATTTGGGGTAATCTCGACGCGCCGTCCCGTCGCAGGGGGCACGCGTTTCGCGTCGACATTTTGGCACTTCAAAGTCGGGAAAGTGAGAAAAAATCGGCTTTTTAGGATTCCGGGCGAAAATGCAGAAGCAAGTCGGTACGCGTTTCGGTCGGGTTTCCGAACTCGCGGGCGGCCGAGTTTCGACGCGTCCTGGCGACGTCGTCGGGCAGCCTTGCGAAAATGTAGGGGTCGGTCCGCGCTCAGAACACACCGTGCCGCGAAAATTGACAAGATTTTGCGAAAAATTGCCGCCGCCGCGGTTTCGACGCGTCCCGAAAGCCGGAGTCGTCGCCAGGTGAACGGGCGAGCGGTCAACTTGCCGTTCGTTTTACTGACGTTAAGAGGCGCTGCAATACGAAAAAAAATCACGCCCGCCTTCCGCGATGTACAACGTCGACGTGCGTCTTCATTTCGGAACGTTTTTTGACGTCGTTGCTTTCGAAAATGTCATTCGAATGTCGGGTGGCAGTCACCGGAGAGGTTTCGGCGATCGAGCAAAACAAGCGAACGCGTTCCGGTGTCGGGCCGTGTACTCTAACTGGTCTAGGAGAGCTGAAATTTTTCAGCATTCCACTGCTCGACGTCGCATCAGACACACGCACTCCGTGAATCCGAACAGAAGTGGTAATTTACGAGAGCTAGAAGCTAATTTTCAACTAATTTAACGACAATTATGGCGGACGAAACCTCTGCATCGGCCGGCTCACCGGCAGCCACGAACGCCACCCCATCGAAGAAGGCGGCCGTCTCCAAGAAGGCGAAGAATCCCAAGGCGAAGCCTTCCCATCCTCCCACCTCCGAGATGGTGTGCAACGCCATCAAGAGTTTGAAGGAGCGCGGCGGTTCCTCCCTCAGGGCGATCAAAAAGTACGTGGCCGCCAATTACAAGGTCGACGCCGAGAAAATGTCGCCCTTCATCAAGAAGTACGTCAAGAGCGCCATCGTCTCGGGCACCCTCGTCCAGACCAAGGGCAAGGGCGCTTCTGGATCGTTCAAACTCGCCGCCGGCGGCAAGCAACCGGCCGGAGGTGAAGCCAGGACGAAAGCTGCCGCCAAAAAGTCCACCGCCTCGAAGGTGAAATCTCCCAAGAAGGCGACGGCCGCGGCGAAGCCAAAGAAGTCTGCCGCCGCTGCCCCAGCCGAAAAGAAGACGACCGCCGCCGCCAAGTCGAAGGCGGCCGCCGCAGCGAAGGGCGCCGCCAAGACCGCAGCGACCAAGGCGAAGACACCAAAGTCGTCCCCCTCCAAGGCCAAGAAAGCGAGCAAGGCGGGCCCTACGAAGAAACCCAAGGCGCCCAAGCCGAAACGCGCAAAGGCCGTCGCTCCCAAGGCTACCGCCGCGAAAAAGGCGTCGCCCAAGAAGAAGTGAACGACGAAGACGACCTGAAAAATCAAATTCGCAATTGAAAATGATGCACACAAACACACACTGGCCCTTTTCAGGGCCACAAAAAACTAAAAAGAAAGAGAACCCAAACCTGCGAAAACGACTGCTTGATTGCATTAAAATTTATTTCTTAAAAACGTCAAAAGTGTTGTCGCCGTTTCCACGCCGATAACAACTGAAATATTAATATGTCATTTTTAATTTTATAAAAAAAAAAAAAAAAAAAACCGCATTACTCGATGAAATTTATGATTTTTACAAATAAAAAATAAATTATACTTTCTCGAAAGTTTTAAACGTAAAATCATATTTTTTTAGTATTTAATTTAGTGCGTCTCGGGTACATGTACGTATAAATTCCCAATTCCCCTTTGTCATTGTTAATCCAATATTATGTATTGAAATGTAAAATAGCCAAGGTGTTGTTCTTCTACTGTTATTACTTCTTGAATTTTTTTATATTATTGTATATTGCCTATTATATTTTTTTGTTATTTATAAATTTTGTTTTTACAACAGCATCGCAAAACGATCAGGTTCCTTCTCTTTGTTAATTTGTTGGTTCTGAAAAGAACCGATTTTTAAAAAAAAAAGCCGTCGGGCGGATGAACTTAGGCGCGTTCGCCGCGGATTCTCCTGGCCAATTGGATGTCCTTGGGCATGATGGTGACGCGCTTGGCGTGGATGGCGCAGAGATTGGTGTCTTCGAAAAGACCGACCAAGTAGGCTTCGCTCGCTTCCTGAAGGGCCATGACGGCAGAGCTCTGGAAACGGAGGTCGGTCTTGAAGTCCTGGGCGATTTCACGCACCAAACGTTGGAAGGGCAGCTTGCGGATGAGGAGCTCGGTGCTCTTCTGGTAACGACGAATTTCTCGCAGGGCTACCGTGCCGGGCCTGTACCTGTGCGGCTTCTTGACACCTCCGGTCGCGGGCGCGCTCTTCCTTGCCGCCTTGGTGGCGAGTTGTTTGCGGGGCGCTTTGCCTCCGGTGGATTTACGCGCTGTCTGCTTGGTACGAGCCATGTCTGATTCTACGTGCGTTCGTCAGAGAAATAAAGCCCGAACGTGCATCGGCCGGTTTATTTATCGACTCCGTGGACGTAAGGGTGGGGATGAACTGGGCGTACCCTCCTAAGGCATAAATAGGTGCCGTTCCGAGATCGAGGCGGCATTCCAGTCGTTGACGTCGCAACTCGCAACACAGCAAGCTACCTAGTAAACCAAGATGACAGGCAGAGGCAAAGGAGGCAAGGGTTTGGGAAAAGGAGGCGCCAAGAGACATCGCAAGGTTCTCCGCGATAACATCCAGGGCATCACCAAGCCCGCCATCAGACGTTTAGCACGTCGCGGCGGTGTCAAGCGTATTTCCGGCCTCATCTACGAAGAAACTCGCGGCGTGTTGAAGGTGTTTTTGGAAAACGTAATCAGGGACGCCGTCACCTACACCGAGCACGCCAAGCGTAAGACCGTCACCGCCATGGACGTCGTTTACGCTCTCAAGAGACAGGGACGTACCCTCTACGGTTTCGGAGGTTAAGCAAAAAAACATCGACGACGAAGTAAAATTTTAAAATCGGTTCTTTTCAGAACCACAAATTGAATAGAAAAAGAACGCTTTACACGTGATCGAAGGTTCAATTGATTGCTGCTACATTTAATAATATACATTTCATCAATGTTTTCACCGATGATAAGTTCGCGGGGGGTGGTTCTGCCGATTAATCAAACAAACCGTTTCATATTGAATTTCTAATTAAGTAATGCAACCCCGAGAATGTATATTATGAAATACATTTTGTTTTAATTTTTTTTTTTTTCTTGCACGCATACATAAATATAAAATTTAATGTTTTCAAGGTCAAATTCTCCCGAGAAATTTCTTTTCAAACTAAACTACCACCCCCGATCAGCTTACGTTTAGATTAATTAAATAAGTTTCAAATTAATTGAATAATAAATGAACGAATTATTGTACGTTTTGTTTTAACTTTTTCGTATTTACAAAGATATTTTGACGTTTTCAAGGTCAAATCTTCATTTCAAACCAAAACTTCTTGGTACTTTGATGTTTCAAATTAAATTTATAACTTTTGTTCGGCGTTCTTCTTATTTGACTATTTTCTATTTTAATTTAAACTTTTATAAATATCGTGGTGTGCAATTGCAATAATAGCTCAGCTTGAATTGGGCTTCTTTTCGTTAATATTTTGTGGCCCTGAAAAGGGCCGTTAAATATGCAAGGAGAGAACTTAGGGTTTCTTCTCGGTTTTCTTTGGAAGGAGCACCGCCTGGATGTTGGGGAGGACACCGCCCTGAGCGATGGTGACTCCGGAGAGGAGCTTGTTTAACTCTTCGTCGTTGCGGATGGCCAGCTGAAGATGCCTGGGAATGATACGGGTCTTCTTGTTGTCCCTTGCGGCGTTACCGGCCAACTCGAGAACTTCGGCGGCGAGGTATTCCATGACGGCGGCGAGGTACACCGGAGCGCCGGCACCGACGCGCTCGGCGTAGTTACCCTTTCGCAGGAGCCTGTGGATACGACCGACGGGGAACTGCAATCCTGCCCTGCTGGAACGTGACTTCGCCTTTCCCTTGACTTTTCCGCCTTTGCCTCTGCCTGACATGGTTGTTTTTGACTTTTAGTTTGAGTTAAACTGCGACTGAAGTGGTGTGCGCTCTGAAGACGAACACGTTCTGACGTTTTCGAATCGGTCGAGCTACGGTTTTATGTCGAGCCCGAACTCCGACTCGTCCAATGGGGATGGCTAAATAACGTCGGGTCCGATGGGCGGGGCCTGTCAGAGGAGCGACGCTGCCATAAGTAGTCGGCAAAAGCCGGCGCGCTCATAGATACATAAATAGATGATCATCAGCAGCAGTCAGAGCAACAGCTTCAACAGCCACTCCGAGCATCTTACCCAATCGCCAGCGATAAAAACGTACTTTTCAGTACGAAACCTTCTCACGTACTTATTGTACTCTATTATTAGATAGAAACCCAGCACAATACCACAGATACGCCTTGCGTCGTTTGCCCTCCTCAGCAGCCGTCCTGGGACGGGTCCGGCAAGCGCAAGAGCGTATTTGCAACCACCGCGCTATCCCCCAATCACCCCAACATGGATCCCAAAGACGAAAAGATCAGCAGGCTTGAGGCCGAGAATGCCCAACTAAAGGAAATGATTCAGTCACTACTCACATCAATGGCAGAACTCAAAGAGATGGTACATAAACTATCGGAAAAAAACGAGCACAAAGCTCAATCCCACAACCATTATGGCTCTTCTACCTCACTAGATAAAGATCCAGAAATGGAAATTCACGATGACCTAGACGACACAACCGAAGAACCATTTCAAGTTCCTAACTCAAGGAAATACAAGCGCCGTGGCGGAGCAGTAATCATGGGTTTCGCCAACAAATCCCAAGGACAAAGAGCCGCCTCCGACGATGAGTCACCAACTCCCAAACGTCAAGCGATGGAGGACGAATCAAACCGCACACGGCCCGAGAGTAGACCCATCACCAAACACCACCCCACACGGCGCGAAGTCAGGCCAGCTTTAAACCCAAATCAGAACTACACATACGACGACACCACCAAGATCCCGCCGATCTTTATCAAGGACAAATCCAAGTGGCCTGAATTGAATAAGTTCTTCTATGCCAATAAGATTAACTTCTCCAATGTGAAAAATACCAACCAGGGCATTAAAACGTCCCCAAAAACAATTACCGACTATAGAGCGGCAATTAAAACGTTGGACAGCAACTCCATTGCCTACCACAGTTTCCAGCTCCCCGAGGAAAAAGCCCTAAGAGTCGTACTCAGAGGAATCCCGGAAGGGATTGAAATTGCGAAAGCAGAAGAGGAACTGACCAACATGAAATTCAACATTCTCCAGCTCACCCGCATGGGTAATCAGAACAGAGACTTCCCGATGTTACATCTACAACTAGAGAATAGCCCCAAAAGTAAAGAGATCTTTACACTTAAAAAACTACTAGGACTCAACATCACGGTCGAGCTCAAAAGAAAGACTGGCAACATCACGCAATGTTACAGGTGCCAGAAGTTCGGTCACGGCGCATCTCATTGCACATCGCAATATAAGTGCGTAAAGTGTGCAGGCGACCACCCATCCTACACATGTGAGAAAACCAAAGAAACACACAAGGCGAAGTGTTCAAATTGCGATGGACCTCACCCCAGCAGTTACAGAGGGTGCTCCGCCTACCCGGCGAATAAAGTAACACCGGCTAACACAAACCGATCTTACGCTGCCGTAACAGCCCCAGCTCCTGCCTCAGCCCCGGCACCCACGCACATGAATCAATCAACCGAACTTCTAATTCAGATGATGTGCCAGATGATACCGCTAATCACAGGTAACAACCCCACTAAATTCTTAAGCCAACTAACAAATGCGATGACACAACATAAACCCAAAAATGGCTAACCACAAAGTTCCAAAGAAAATCACCAATATAAGACTCCTGGCCTGGAATGCCTGCGGACTTAAACCAAAACTAAATGAGCTAGAACACCTGGCCAATGAGGAAAAAATCGATATAATCACTATCTCCGAAACACACCTGAAACCAACAACCACTGCCAAGATCGCCAATTACTCCACAATAAGAACCGACAGAACTTCACCCCCCGGAACCGCACCAAGGGGAGGTACAGCATTGTTTATCAGGAACAATTTGGATTTCTCAGAAATGCCCGCCCCCATTACCCAAACAATGGAAACAACGGGCATCCTCTTAAACACATCAAATGGACCAATAAAAATCTTCAGCGGTTACAAACCCCCAACCAAGGAACTCCTGGAGCAAGACTTAAATAACATCTTCTCCGACGACACCCCAACCATGCTAGCAGGCGATCTTAACTGCAAACATCCAGACTGGCTCTCCAGAGCCACGAACATGAATGGAAAAGCCCTCAAAAAAATCAGCGAAGACAATGGTTTGGAGATATACGGCCCCAACTCCCCCACCTTCTTTTCAACCGCGGGCCACCGTCCCGACATTCTGGACATCACCGTGGCCAAGAACATACCGGGACGCATACAAGTCTCAACAATAGAAGATCTTAGCTCCGACCACTATCCCATCTTAATCGAAATAGAACAAGGTCAGGAAAACAGCACGCCAGTCAGCCTGAAAAGGACTAACTGGATAAAGTTCAAAGAAGTCCTCCAAAACCAGACTATTGACGCCTCCGCTCTCAATACACCCCAAGACATAGACACCTCAATAGCCAAACTAACCGATGCCATCAACTCAGCATCTGAGACCTCAACTAAAATCTTGATCCCAACTACAAGAGATCCGCTATTACTTCCCGAAAACATCAAAAGGGACATCAAAACTAGAAATAAGAAAAGAAGATTATGGCAAAAATATAAACGGATTGAGGACAGAGAATCAGTAAAATCAATGACTCAAAAAATAAATAAAGACATTCAAGATATAAAAAACCAAAGATGGGCTACAAAAATAAACTCAATAGAAGACAACCCGAACGAGATGTGGAAGATTACCAAATGCCTCAAAAAGGCCAAAAAATCAAACCCGCCAATACATGGTAAAAATGGATTGAAATACACACCCCAAGATAAAGCCAACGCTTTTGCCGACCATCTAGAGTCAACATTCACACCAAACACCCAAGACCTAAATTGGGAGTTAATTGAGGAAGTCGAAGAAGAAATCCAAACCTTCAACACGATAGACATCATGGACGAAGTCAACCCCGCCAGCCCTCGGGAAATCCAAACCCTAATCAAACAACTGAAACCCAACAAGGCCTCGGGTCCAGACGAGATCACTAACAAGCAAATCATGAACCTTCCGATCAAATTCCAAGTATGGATTACAAACATAATCAATGCCATACTAAGGTCAGGCTACTTCCCGACAAAGTGGAAAATAGCAAAAATAATCGTTATTCCAAAACCTGAGAAGGACTCCCTATTTCCACAGAATTACCGACCCATAAGCCTCCTAAGCTGTTTGGGCAAGCTTGCTGAAAAAGTCATAAAAACCCGTTTGGAAGATAATATAACAGCACTGGGACTAATCCCCGAAACCCAACACGGTTTCGTAAAAACCAAATCAACCCTGACACAGCTTGATGGAGTCATCAAAATGATCAACGACGGCTTCTCAAGAAACGAACAGACGGCTGCTATATTCCTAGACGTATCCAAAGCCTTTGATAAAACCTGGCACGAAGGAATCATATATAAAATGATCAACGCAACGGTAAACAACAGACTCATCAAAACCATAGAGTCTTTTCTTAAAAACAGATGCTTCCACGTTTATTTCGACGGCTACGCTTCAGAAACCAAACCAATTCTGGCCGGTGTCCCGCAAGGATCTGTATTGTCACCAACACTCTACAACGTGTTTATGCACGACATGCCTACCAATAACTTCTCCAAGCTGGCCCAATATGCTGACGACACCGCCATTCTTGCACAAGATAAAAACCCGAGATACGCCATAAAGGCGCTACAAAGAACTATTGACGATCTCACTGAATGGTTCAATGACTGGCGGGTTGAAATAAACGCATCCAAATCAACAGCAGTTATTTTCGCAAGAAAAAACAGAAAACGCTATAACGATAATTTAGAAACAAACAACAGGCCAATACCATGGTCAAACAAGGCCAAATATCTCGGAGTCACCCTGGACTATAAATTGTCGTTCACACCACACGTCAACGAAGTGATCAAAAAAGCAAGACGAACCAGCAACTTCCTATACCCATTGATAGGAAAGCGAAGTAATTTAAGCACAAAAAATAAGATAAGAATATACAAGTCAGTCACCAGAGCACAGTTAACTTACGCCACCCCAACATTCTGGCAGCACCTCAACGCTACCAACAAAGTCAAAATTAGAAGAATCCAATCAAAAGCACTGCGAAACATCACCCAGGCGCCTTGGTTCGTCAGGAACACCACCATACAAAACGACCTCCAAGTGGAAGACATCGACGTCTTCATTAACAACATCACTACAGACCACATCAACAAAATGTCCATAATCAGCGAAGACTAACTCCTCCTTAAACACCCCGAACCCTGAAGTAAACTCCAATTGAAGACAACTGAGGTATTAGATTAAATTCTAAAGGAACTCCTTGAACAAACAGCTACACAACGAGCGCTCATATTTTCCGTTCGCCCCTGTGTCACGTTACGTCATCGTCATGCCACCAAAGACCAGCGGTAAAGCTGCCAAGAAGGCCGGCAAAGCCCAAAAGAACATCTCCAAGGGAGACAAGAAGAAGAAGCGCAGGAGGAAGGAGAGCTACGCCATTTACATTTACAAAGTGTTGAAGCAAGTACATCCCGACACCGGTATCTCCAGCAAGGCCATGAGCATCATGAACAGCTTCGTGAACGACATTTTCGAGCGCATCGCCGCCGAGGCCTCCAGGTTGGCTCACTACAACAAGAGATCCACCATCACGAGCAGGGAAATCCAGACCGCCGTCAGGCTCCTTCTTCCCGGTGAATTGGCAAAGCACGCCGTCAGCGAAGGTACCAAGGCCGTCACCAAGTACACCAGCTCCAAATAAACGACGACGACGACCTAGCCTCGCTTCTCAATACAATCGGTTCTTTTCAGAACCACAAATTTTTAAACGAAAAGAAACCCTACATCTCGCAGAAACTTTTGCAATTTCCTCTTTTCAAGTCTAAACTATTTTTTATTTGTTCCTATCTACATGTATACGCATAAACAATAATATTTTAGGGGGGCACAGTCCCCGATTATATTTACGCAAGATATAAGGTACCTCTAAAAGAATGGTAGACTAATAATTTTACGCGTCTCCTTTCTGTAACTACCAAATTCAAGGTCACGCACAATATCGAATACAAATTTCTAATAGGCAACCACTTTTACGAGACGCCGGTAAATGTGGTTGCCAATTTTTTAAAAATCGTTCCCACTTTGGTGTCGATGCCTCGGTTCCTGTCAGATTTGGGAGTGGCAGCACATTTTTTTGTCAATTTGCTTAACACTCTTAAAATTAAATATCGCAATTGTCTATTCACAGTGCCGAATCGTGAACTTCTTTTTATCCGTTTAAAAGTGTTACAAAACCGATAAGAACGCTTACTTATTTATTCTAAGATGGTGATTTTTATTTCATTTCTCACATTTTGAAAAATGATGTATTTTGTATATTGAGCTGAGCTTAATTCCACTTGATTTTACTTAGACGACATTATTGCGAAGCATATTTTTATAACACGAAATGATAATTGAAAAAATATTTTTTGGGCCTTGTCGTTTTCGTATGGGTTTTTGGGTAAAAATAAAAATACACTTATCACTTATAAAAATGAACTAATATTATTACTAATTTAGTTGTAAGAAAAATATTTTTATCTCTGCAACAGTGGACGCTAAACTATTTAATTTTTATTTGGCGCCGGATTATTACAAATCTTATTACAACTATTAGGACCGTTATTATGCGTATACTTGATAAAAATATCTACTTAAAACTAAATGTACAATGAAATCATGAAATAAATTAAAATTTATGTGACGTCATCACAAATCTTTTTAAATGGAACCCACAATTTCAACTAAGCAATTTGAAAGGACTCTAAGCTTGTGAATTTCATCGACTTATCATCTCCTTTCGTTCCGAAGATCACGTGATCAATCAAAAGTAGCAAATTTTATTACTTTAATTTTGGATTGACCATAGGCATCTTTGTAAGTGGTGAAGGCAAGTGAACAAAATTTTGTAGGGATTAACAGGATTAGACGCCCCTTCAGTTAACGGACTTAAAAGTTAATCGGTTTCCATTAAGAAAATGCGATGACGTCACTAAGGTGTTATTCGTTGACGTCACATGAATTAAAAAATCAAAATCTTAAAAAAATCAAAAAATCCAAAAATCCAAAAATCCAAAAATCAAAAAATTAAAAAATCAAAAAATTAAAAAATTCAAAAAATCAAAAAATCAAAAAATTAAAAAATCAAAAAATCAAAAAATCAAAAAATCAAAAAATCAAAAAATCAAAAAATCGAAAAATCAAAAAATCCAAAAATCGAAAAATCGAAAAATCGAAAAATCGAAAAATCGAAAAATGAAAAAATCAAAAAATCAAAAATCGAAAGATCAGAAAATCAAAAGATCAAAAATCGAAAAATCAGAGAAAATCTAAAAATCAAAAATCGAAAAATAAAAAAAAACAAAAAAACAAAAAATCAAAAAATTGAAAAATCAATAAATCGAAAGATCAGAAAATCAAAAGATCAAAAAATCGAAAAATCAAAAGATCAATATCCACACAATAAGCTGACCTAACCTAATTAATCTAACCTAACCCAACCTAACCTCACCTCACCTAACCTAATTAATCTAAGTAATCTAACACTTATTTTGTTTCAAATTTCTTCAAGGTCATTTCATGTTTAACAACTAACCTAACCTCACCTAACCTAATTAATCTAAGTAACCTAACTAATCTAACACATATTTTGTTTTTTGTTTCAAATTTCTTCAAGGTCATTTCATGTTCAACAAGAACAGAAAAATATCCGAAACTTTTAAACGAGTATACGCTTGACAAGCTGCACGTCAAGCACGAAGGAAACAATAATTATGGGCGACAAAGGTCGAACGATGAGAGGTCGAATTGGAAAAACGTCCGATTGGCAAATGGCCGACGCGAACAGAACACCGAAAGGAAAAAAGACGAGCGATTAGACCAAAAGGCCGAAGAAAAAATAGACAGTAATAAAAGTTGAAGTTAAAAGAAATGTTTATTCTGAATAGTTTTTATTCGATACAGGCTTAGCAGAGAATCGTTAACCGTCGGACTCGTTCGGACGGTAAAATAAAAAATAAAATGACTATTTTACTTTTCTTTTGCAACTCTCCGAACGACCAGCGATTTCTTTCGGGGCACGTCAGGAGAGCAGCGGAGCGCTCGGCCTTTGAAGTTTTTCACTTTTCGGGCGGACGCTCTGTTGTCGTGTCGCGCAACCGACACGTCGTCCTACGGGAAGTTTGAAAAACTAACTTATGTTTTTATTGTCACGCGGCAACGGGCACTTTTACCTAGAATTTCGAAATGAAACACGCAGCGCCCGATTTCGACGCTTTTGCCGCGTTTAAACGAGCGCCGCAGAAGTTCCCAAAAATTTGGGGTAATCTCGACGCGCCGTCCCGTCGCAGGGGGCACGCGTTTCGCGTCGACATTTTGGCACTTCAAAGTCGGGAAAGTGAGAAAAAATCGGCTTTTTAGGATTCCGGGCGAAAATGCAGAAGCAAGTCGGTACGCGTTTCGGTCGGGTTTCCGAACTCGCGGGCGGCCGAGTTTCGACGCGTCCTGGCGACGTCGTCGGGCAGCCTTGCGAAAATGTAGGGGTCGGTCCGCGCTCAGAACACACCGTGCCGCGAAAATTGACAAGATTTTGCGAAAAATTGCCGCCGCCGCGGTTTCGACGCGTCCCGAAAGCCGGAGTCGTCGCCAGGTGAACGGGCGAGCGGTCAACTTGCCGTTCGTTTTACTGACGTTAAGAGGCGCTGCAATACGAAAAAAAATCACGCCCGCCTTCCGCGATGTACAACGTCGACGTGCGTCTTCATTTCGGAACGTTTTTTGACGTCGTTGCTTTCGAAAATGTCATTCGAATGTCGGGTGGCAGTCACCGGAGAGGTTTCGGCGATCGAGCAAAACAAGCGAACGCGTTCCGGTGTCGGGCCGTGTACTCTAACTGGTCTAGGAGAGCTGAAATTTTTCAGCATTCCACTGCTCGACGTCGCATCAGACACACGCACTCCGTGAATCCGAACAGAAGTGGTAATTTACGAGAGCTAGAAGCTAATTTTCAACTAATTTAACGACAATTATGGCGGACGAAACCTCTGCATCGGCCGGCTCACCGGCAGCCACGAACGCCACCCCATCGAAGAAGGCGGCCGTCTCCAAGAAGGCGAAGAATCCCAAGGCGAAGCCTTCCCATCCTCCCACCTCCGAGATGGTGTGCAACGCCATCAAGAGTTTGAAGGAGCGCGGCGGTTCCTCCCTCAGGGCGATCAAAAAGTACGTGGCCGCCAATTACAAGGTCGACGCCGAGAAAATGTCGCCCTTCATCAAGAAGTACGTCAAGAGCGCCATCGTCTCGGGCACCCTCGTCCAGACCAAGGGCAAGGGCGCTTCTGGATCGTTCAAACTCGCCGCCGGCGGCAAGCAACCGGCCGGAGGTGAAGCCAGGACGAAAGCTGCCGCCAAAAAGTCCACCGCCTCGAAGGTGAAATCTCCCAAGAAGGCGACGGCCGCGGCGAAGCCAAAGAAGTCTGCCGCCGCTGCCCCAGCCGAAAAGAAGACGACCGCCGCCGCCAAGTCGAAGGCGGCCGCCGCAGCGAAGGGCGCCGCCAAGACCGCAGCGACCAAGGCGAAGACACCAAAGTCGTCCCCCTCCAAGGCCAAGAAAGCGAGCAAGGCGGGCCCTACGAAGAAACCCAAGGCGCCCAAGCCGAAACGCGCAAAGGCCGTCGCTCCCAAGGCTACCGCCGCGAAAAAGGCGTCGCCCAAGAAGAAGTGAACGACGAAGACGACCTGAAAAATCAAATTCGCAATTGAAAATGATGCACACAAACACACACTGGCCCTTTTCAGGGCCACAAAAAACTAAAAAGAAAGAGAACCCAAACCTGCGAAAACGACTGCTTGATTGCATTAAAATTTATTTCTTAAAAACGTCAAAAGTGTTGTCGCCGTTTCCACGCCGATAACAACTGAAATATTAATATGTCATTTTTAATTTTATAAAAAAAAAAAAAAAAAAAACCGCATTACTCGATGAAATTTATGATTTTTACAAATAAAAAATAAATTATACTTTCTCGAAAGTTTTAAACGTAAAATCATATTTTTTTAGTATTTAATTTAGTGCGTCTCGGGTACATGTACGTATAAATTCCCAATTCCCCTTTGTCATTGTTAATCCAATATTATGTATTGAAATGTAAAATAGCCAAGGTGTTGTTCTTCTACTGTTATTACTTCTTGAATTTTTTTATATTATTGTATATTGCCTATTATATTTTTTTGTTATTTATAAATTTTGTTTTTACAACAGCATCGCAAAACGATCAGGTTCCTTCTCTTTGTTAATTTGTTGGTTCTGAAAAGAACCGATTTTTAAAAAAAAAAGCCGTCGGGCGGATGAACTTAGGCGCGTTCGCCGCGGATTCTCCTGGCCAATTGGATGTCCTTGGGCATGATGGTGACGCGCTTGGCGTGGATGGCGCAGAGATTGGTGTCTTCGAAAAGACCGACCAAGTAGGCTTCGCTCGCTTCCTGAAGGGCCATGACGGCAGAGCTCTGGAAACGGAGGTCGGTCTTGAAGTCCTGGGCGATTTCACGCACCAAACGTTGGAAGGGCAGCTTGCGGATGAGGAGCTCGGTGCTCTTCTGGTAACGACGAATTTCTCGCAGGGCTACCGTGCCGGGCCTGTACCTGTGCGGCTTCTTGACACCTCCGGTCGCGGGCGCGCTCTTCCTTGCCGCCTTGGTGGCGAGTTGTTTGCGGGGCGCTTTGCCTCCGGTGGATTTACGCGCTGTCTGCTTGGTACGAGCCATGTCTGATTCTACGTGCGTTCGTCAGAGAAATAAAGCCCGAACGTGCATCGGCCGGTTTATTTATCGACTCCGTGGACGTAAGGGTGGGGATGAACTGGGCGTACCCTCCTAAGGCATAAATAGGTGCCGTTCCGAGATCGAGGCGGCATTCCAGTCGTTGACGTCGCAACTCGCAACACAGCAAGCTACCTAGTAAACCAAGATGACAGGCAGAGGCAAAGGAGGCAAGGGTTTGGGAAAAGGAGGCGCCAAGAGACATCGCAAGGTTCTCCGCGATAACATCCAGGGCATCACCAAGCCCGCCATCAGACGTTTAGCACGTCGCGGCGGTGTCAAGCGTATTTCCGGCCTCATCTACGAAGAAACTCGCGGCGTGTTGAAGGTGTTTTTGGAAAACGTAATCAGGGACGCCGTCACCTACACCGAGCACGCCAAGCGTAAGACCGTCACCGCCATGGACGTCGTTTACGCTCTCAAGAGACAGGGACGTACCCTCTACGGTTTCGGAGGTTAAGCAAAAAAACATCGACGACGAAGTAAAATTTTAAAATCGGTTCTTTTCAGAACCACAAATTGAATAGAAAAAGAACGCTTTACACGTGATCGAAGGTTTAATTGATTGCTGCTACATTTAATAATATACATTTCATCAATGTTTTCACCGATGATAAGTTCGCGGGGGGTGGTTCTGCCGATTAATCAAACAAACCGTTTCATATTGAATTTCTAATTAAGTAATGCAACCCCGAGAATGTATATTATGAAATACATTTTGTTTTAATTTTTTTTTTTTTTCTTGCACGCATACATAAATATAAAATTTAATGTTTTCAAGGTCAAATTCTCCCGAGAAATTTCTTTTCAAACTAAACTACCACCCCGATCAGCTTACGTTTAGATTAATTAAATAAGTTTCAAATTAATTGAATAATAAATGAACGAATTATTGTACGTTTTGTTTTAACTTTTTCGTATTTACAAAGATATTTTGACGTTTTCAAGGTCAAATCTTCATTTCAAACCAAAACTTCTTGGTACTTTGATGTTTCAAATTAAATTTATAACTTTTGTTCGGCGTTCTTCTTATTTGACTATTTTCTATTTTAATTTAAACTTTTATAAATATCGTGGTGTGCAATTGCAATAATAGCTCAGCTTGAATCGGGCTTCTTTTCGTTAATATTTTGTGGCCCTGAAAAGGGCCGTTAAATATGCAAGGAGAGAACTTAGGGTTTCTTCTCGGTTTTCTTTGGAAGGAGCACCGCCTGGATGTTGGGGAGGACACCGCCCTGAGCGATGGTGACTCCGGAGAGGAGCTTGTTTAACTCTTCGTCGTTGCGGATGGCCAGCTGAAGATGCCTGGGAATGATACGGGTCTTCTTGTTGTCCCTTGCGGCGTTACCGGCCAACTCGAGAACTTCGGCGGCGAGGTATTCCATGACGGCGGCGAGGTACACCGGAGCGCCGGCACCGACGCGCTCGGCGTAGTTACCCTTTCGCAGGAGCCTGTGGATACGACCGACGGGGAACTGCAATCCTGCCCTGCTGGAACGGGACTTCGCCTTTCCCTTGACTTTTCCGCCTTTGCCTCTGCCTGACATGGTTGTTTTTGACTTTTAGTTTGAGTTAAACTGCGACTGAAGTGGTGTGCGCTCTGAAGACGAACACGTTCTGACGTTTTCGAATCGGTCGAGCTACGGTTTTATGTCGAGCCCGAACTCCGACTCGTCCAATGGGGATGGCTAAATAACGTCGGGTCCGATGGGCGGGGCCTGTCAGAGGAGCGACGCTGCCATAAGTAGTCGGCAAAAGCCGGCGCTCATATTTTCCGTTCGCCCCTGTGTCACGTTACGTCATCGTCATGCCACCAAAGACCAGCGGTAAAGCTGCCAAGAAGGCCGGCAAAGCCCAAAAGAACATCTCCAAGGGAGACAAGAAGAAGAAGCGCAGGAGGAAGGAGAGCTACGCCATTTACATTTACAAAGTGTTGAAGCAAGTACATCCCGACACCGGTATCTCCAGCAAGGCCATGAGCATCATGAACAGCTTCGTGAACGACATTTTCGAGCGCATCGCCGCCGAGGCCTCCAGGTTGGCTCACTACAACAAGAGATCCACCATCACGAGCAGGGAAATCCAGACCGCCGTCAGGCTCCTTCTTCCCGGTGAATTGGCAAAGCACGCCGTCAGCGAAGGTACCAAGGCCGTCACCAAGTACACCAGCTCCAAATAAACGACGACGACGACCTAGCCTCGCTTCTCAATACAATCGGTTCTTTTCAGAACCACAAATTTTTAAACGAAAAGAAACCCTACATCTCGCAGAAACTTTTGCAATTTCCTCTTTTCAAGTCTAAACTATTTTTTATTTGTTCCTATCTACATGTATACGCATAAACAATAATATTTTAGGGGGGCACAGTCCCCGATTATATTTACGCAAGATATAAGGTACCTCTAAAAGAATGGTAGACTAATAATTTTACGCGTCTCCTTTCTGTAACTACCAAATTCAAGGTCACGCACAATATCGAATACAAATTTCTAATAGGCAACCACTTTTACGAGACGCCGGTAAATGTGGTTGCCAATTTTTTAAAAATCGTTCCCACTTTGGCCTCGGTTCCTGTCAGATTTGGGAGTGGCAGCACATTTTTTTGTCAATTTGCTTAACACTCTTAAAATTAAATATCGCAATTGTCTATTCACAGTGCCGAATCGTGAACTTCTTTTTATCCGTTTAAAAGTGTTACAAAACCGATAAGAACGCTTACTTATTTATTCTAAGATGGTGATTTTTATTTCATTTCTCACATTTTGAAAAATGATGTATTTTGTATATTGAGCTGAGCTTAATTCCACTTGATTTTACTTAGACGACATTATTGCGAAGCATATTTTTATAACACGAAATGATAATTGAAAAAATATTTTTTGGGCCTTGTCGTTTTCGTATGGGTTTTTGGGTAAAAATAAAAATACACTTATCACTTATAAAAATGAACTAATCTATAATACTAAAACGGTAAGAAATGGGGGAGGTGTTTTTTTTCGGGGAGTGTTGAAAATTTGCGCGCCGGCGGAGGAGAAAATTCTAAGAAAAAAGTTTAAATGACATTTTTCGATCGGAAAAATTTTGACGGATCTACAGGGCGTTGAAGAAAAAAGTGTTTTTTTGCCATTTCTCGAAAACGGCAGGGGCAATTTTCGAAATTTTTTTTTTGTTTTCTTCTCCTCCTCCGTCCGCATCTTTTTTATGCGAAACTTTTTTTTCTGCGGGGCGCCGTTTTTTTGCAGGACCGGATTAAAGATTTTTTTATAAAAACTCCACTTTGAGGGAAAATTAAACATATGTTCCCTCGAAATCCGACATAAAGGCGCGTACCGGCGTTTTCGGCGAAAAAATCTCTTTCGAAGCTATACGGCGCCCAGAGCGTACCCTTTAGATTTAAGGGTCAAACGGGCTCCCGAGTCCGCCCCCGCAAAATTTATTTCCCCGTTTTTCGACGATAAAATAAAAACTAAGTAAAATTTTTCAATTTTCTCTTCAAATTCTTAAAGAGGAGGACGAGCCGCATATACAAAAAATTTTTTTCGTTCAAAAGTTCCAACAGGGACGGATTCAGGGTCAAAACAAAAATTTTTTTTTATAAAAAATCCACTTTGAGGGAAAATTAAACATATGTTATATCGGAATCCGACAGAAAGGCGCATACCGGCGTTTTCGGCGAAAAAATCTCTTTCGAAGCTATACGGCGCCCAGAGCGTACCCTTTAGATTTAAGGGTCAAACGGGCTCCCGAGTCCGCCCCCGCAAAATTTATTTCCCCGTTTTTCGACGATAAAATAAAAACTAAGTAAAATTTTTCAATTTTCTCTTCGGATTCTGAAAGAGGAGGACGAGCCGCATATACGAAAAATTTTTTTCGTTCAAAAGTTCCAACAGGGACGGATTCAGGGTCAAAACAAAAATTTTTTTTTTATAAAAAATCCACTTTGAGGGAAAATTAAACATATGTTATATCGGAATCCGACAGAAAGGCGCGTACCGGCGTTTTCGGCGAAAAAATCTCTTTCGAAGCTATACGGCGCCCAGAGCGTACCCTTTAGATTAACGGGTCAAACGGGCCTCCGAGTCCGCCCCCGCAACTTTTTTTGCCCGTTTTTCGACGATAAAATAAAAACTAAGTAAAATTTTTCAATTTTCTCTTCGGATTCTTAAAGAGGAGGACGAGCCGCATTTAAAAAAATTTTTTTTCGTTCGAAAATTCCGGCAGGGACGGATTCAGGGTCGAAACAAAAAATACGACTTTTTTTCGGAAAAATCGCGTTTATATTGCAAACATCTCCTCCGAAGGCGCTCAAAATCCGAAAAATCGCCACACGTGGCGACGAGCCCTCGGGTTCCGTGACGCTAATAAAGTATATACGAAGGCCGCATCTTAAAAACTAACGTCGCACGAGCAAAATCAAAATTTTCCGTTTTTGTTGTTGATTTTTTGACATTTTTCGAAATATTTCGCTCATTTTTGACTTTTCAAAAAAAGTAAAAGGACGCGATCGATTCGGAAACGCTGGCCGAGTAAAACGCATTCAAAATTTTTCAAAAACTCCCAAATTTGACTTAAATATTCGAGATTTAAATTTCGCGCCTTCCAATACTAAAACGGTAAGAAAAGGGGGAGGTGTTTTTTTTCGGGGAGGGTTGAAAATTTGCGTGCTTGCGGAGGAGAAAATTCTAAGAAAAAAGTTTAAATGTCATTTTTCGATCGGAAAAATTTTGACGGATCTACAGGGCGTTGAAGAAAAAAGTGTTTTTTTGAAATTTCTCGAAAACGGCCGGGGCGATTTTCGAATTTTTTTTTTTATTTTCTTCTCCTCATCCGTCCGCATCTTTTTTATACGAAACTTTTTTTTCTGCGGGACCGGATTAAATTTTCTTTGATAAAACTCCACTTTGAGGGAAAATTAAACATATGTTCCCTCGAAGTCCGACATAAAGGCGCATACCGGCGTTTTCGGCGAAAAAATCTCTTTCGAAGCTATACGGCGCCCAGAGCGTACCCTTTAGATTAAATGGTCAAACGGGCCTCCGAGTCCGCCCCCGCAACTTTTTTTGCCCGTTTTTCGACGATAAAAAAGAAACTATTAAAAATTTCTCAATTTTTTCTTCGGATTCTTAAAGAGGAGGACGGGCCGCATTTAAAAATTTTTTTTTTCGTTCGAAAATTCCAACAGGGACGGATTCAGGGTCGAAACAAAAAATACGACTTTTTTTCGGAAAAATCGCGTTTATATTGCAAACATCTCCTCCGAAGGCGCTCAAAATCCGAAAAATCGCCACACGTGGCGACGAGCCCTCGGGTTCCGTGACGCTAATAAAGTATATACGAAGGCCGCATCTTAAAAACTAACGTCGCACGAGCAAAATCAAAATTTTCCGTTTTTGTTGTTGATTTTTTGACATTTTTCGAAATATTTCGCTCATTTTTGACTTTCAAAAAAAGTGAAAGGACGCGATCGATTCGGAAACGCTGGCCGAGTAAAACGCATTCAAAATTTTTCAAAAACTCCCAAATTTGACTTAAATATTCGAGATTTAAATTTCGCGCCTTCCAAAACCTCGACCCGTAAATTGACGAACTCCTCCGAAACCGTCCAAAATCTTAAAAATCGCCACACGTGGCGACAAAGGGTCTAATTTGACGATTTTGAATAATTTTATTTTACGACGATCGGTTAAAAACTGACTTTGCACGAGCCACGCGAAATTGGTCGATTTTTGACCATTTTCTATCAAGTTCTCCGTTTTTGCCTGAAATTTTTCACTTTTCACAAAATAATTAATATTTTAGAAAGTTTTAACATCACCGCGACGTTTAATAGCTTAAAATTCTCACCGTCACCTCTCCCACCGCCTTCCGTAAAAATGTAGATTTTCGGTTGAAAATTGCGCCGTCCAGGACCGTATTTGTATCAAAATTTTGCCAAATCTTTGGGAATTTTTTCCGAAAAAACTATTTAACCGATTTTAACCGAGTATTTTTTAAAATGCGTCTGTCGACGCCGTTTAACTTTGGTCAAAATTTGAAATCGCCAACTTTCATAGTTTTCGAGAAAAAAAATAAAAACCGATTCGCATGAAAAATTTCAAGCCCACAGCCTTAAAAATATCGGAAAATTTTTTTTTCCGATTTTTTCAAGATTGATCCCTCAAATGATAGACAATTGAAAATGCATGAAATATAGGGGGTCAGTTGCCCCCTACACCCCCAAAAAAATGTTTACACCCCAAAAACTCAAAAAAATTGGAAAATTTTCGTAATTTTCATAACCTTTACAAAATTTTCAAAAAAAAAAATCGAAAAAATTTCAAAAAATTTTCAAAAAATTTTCAAAAAATTTTCAAAAAATGTACAAAAAATTTTCAAAACATTTTCAAAAAATTCTCCAGAATTTTAAAAGTTTTGGCGCACTCCAAGTCGCGCATCGTTTTTCAGGCTTTTTCGACGCGGACTTTGAAAATTCGTAACTTTTGATAGGGTCGGCTATTAAGGACGAATATTTTTTATTTTGCTTATTACATTCATATTTATAAGCAGAAAAATCAACTCCGCAAAATTTGAACCCTTTGTTTCAGAAAAAAATCGAACGTAAAATGTTCAAAAGATTGCGCTAAACGCGGCCGATTGGTACTACCACTGTAGCCCACAGTTTCCAAAAATCATTAAATTTTTCTACACTGCCTTATAAAAGAATAATTTCTACAACGGGTAGCGCGTAGGAAATTTTTATTTTCGAAGGGGTTCGGAAGTTATGCCTAAATCAACTGGAAATTTTGAATTTTGAGGCGAGTGGCTCCCGTCGGGCCATTTTTTAACCGATTTTCGATTTTAAAGGTGCATTTAAATCTACCTCCCGAGCTAAAATCGCCCACGCACAGGGTTTTTTGAATTTCCAAAAAATAACGAAAAATTATTTTTTTTAAGATCGCATTTAAAAAAGTCGTAATTTTTGACGCGTTTCGGTCTATTCAACCCCTCAGATTTAATTTTGCCCCAGAGTAATGTACATTTTCTGAAAGCTTTCAATGTTCATTTTACGACAAAAAAAAATCACTTCGTTATCTCTTTTCGTTATCGAGTTATGGCCGAAAATGTTGCTAAAACATGCAAAATTTCCGTTTGGAGCCAAAATTGCGGTCTGAATTTTTTCACTTTTCAGAAAATAATTAATATCTTCGAAACTATTACCACCACCCAGACGATTGATAGCTTAAAATTTGCAGCGACACCTCCCCCGCCAAATGCCGTAAAAGTTTTAATTTTCGGTTTAAAATTGCGTCGTCCAGGGCCGTCTTTGTTCCAAAATTTTGCGAAAACTTTGCGAATTTTTTCCAAAAAAACTGTTTAGCCGATTTTAACCAAATATTTTTTAAAATGCGTCTATCCATGGTGTTTACCTTTGGTAAAACTTTAAAATCGCTAACTTTTACAGTTTTTGAGAAAAACAATAAAAATCGATTTCCATGAAAAATTTCAAGCCCGTAGCCTTAAAAATATCTCCAAAATTTTTTTTTACAATATTTTCAAAATCGACCCCGCAAATGAAAGATAATAGAAAATGGATGAAATGTAGGAGTCACTTGCACTCTACACCCCTCAAAAAAAATTAACACCCCAAAAACTCAAAAAAATCAAAACTTTTCTAGGTATTGTACTTTAAAAAATAATTAAATTTTAAAAAATTTAATAAGATAATATCGATAAGTTTTACGAACATATCTGTACGAATTTTTATTTCTTAATTTTAATTATTAAGCGAAATATGAATTTTTCAAAATACATATTTACTAATTTATCAGAATACCATATTTTATATAAAAATTCATATCTTTTGAACAAAAAGTCGTAGAGCCTTGAATTTTTTTTTATTTTTTTCTTATTTCTTTATACTACAACCCAAAAATATTAACTTTCAAATTGTAAATTTGAAACGCACCACACTTGTCTATAATACTAAAACGGTAAGAAATGGGGGAGGTGTTTTTTTTCGGGGAGAGTTGAAAATTTGCCAGTGGAAGGGGGAGAAAATTCTAAGAAAAAAGTTTAAATGACATTTTTCGATCGGAAAAAATTCCGCCTATCTACAGGGTGTTGAAGAAAAAAGTGTTTTTTTGAAATTTCTCGAAAACGGCCGGGGCGATTTTCGAAATTTTTTTTTTATTTTCTTCTCCTCGTCCGTCCGCATCTTTTTCATATTAAACTTTTTTTTTCTACGGGGCGCCGTTTTTTTGCAGGACCGGATTAAAGATTTTTTCATAAAAACTCGACTTTGAGGGAAAATTAAACATATGTTCCCTCGAAATCCGACATAAAGGCGCGTACCGGCGTTTTCGGCGAAAAAATCTCTTTCGAAGCTATACGGCGCCCAGAGCGTACCCTTTAGATTTAAGGGTCAAACGGGCTCCCGAGTCCGCCCCCGCAAAATTTATTTCCCCGTTTTTCGACGATAAAATAAAAACTAAGTAAAATTTTTCAATTTTCTCTTCAAATTCTTAAAGAGGAGGACGAGCCGCATATACAAAAAATTTTTTTCGTTCAAAAGTTCCAACAGGGACGGATTCAGGGTCAAAACAAAAATTTTTTTTTATAAAAAATCCACTTTGAGGGAAAATTAAACATATGTTATATCGGAATCCGACAGAAAGGCGCATACCGGCGTTTTCGGCGAAAAAATCTCTTTCGAAGCTATACGGCGCCCAGAGCGTACCCTTTAGATTTAAGGGTCAAACGGGCTCCCGAGTCCGCCCCCGCAAAATTTATTTCCCCGTTTTTCGACGATAAAATAAAAACTAAGTAAATTTTTTCAATTTTCTCTTCAAATTCTTAAAGAGGAGGACGAGCCGCATATACAAAAAATTTTTTTCGTTCAAAAGTTCCAACAGGGACGGATTCAGGGTCAAAACAAAAATTTTTTTTTATAAAAAATCCACTTTGAGGGAAAATTAAACATATGTTATATCGGAATCCGACAGAAAGGCGCGTACCGGCGTTTTCGGCGAAAAAATCTCTTTCGAAGCTATACGGCGCCCAGAGCGTACCCTTTAGATTAAAGGGTCAAACGGGCCTCCGAGTCCGCCCCCGCAACTTTTTTTGCCCGTTTTTCGACGATAAAAAAGAAACTATTAAAAATTTCTCAATTTTTTCTTCGGATTCTTAAAGAGGAGGACGAGCCGCATTTAAAAAAATTTTTTTTCGTTCGAAAATTCCAACGGGGATGGATTCAGGGTCGAAACAAAAAATACGACTTTTTTTCGGAAAAATCGCGTTTATATTGCAAACATCTCCTCCGAAGGCGCTCAAAATCCGAAAAATCGCCACACGTGGCGACGAGCCCTCGGGTTCCGTGACGCTAATAAAGTATATACGAAGGCCACATCTTAAAAACTAACGTCACACGAGCAAAATCAAAATTTTCCGTTTTTGTTGTTGATTTTTTGACATTTTTCGAAATATTTCGCTCATTTTTGACTTTTCAAAAAAAGTAAAAGGACGCGATCGATTCGGAAACGCTGGCCGAGTAAAACGCATTCAAAATTTTTCAAAAACTCTCAAATTTGACTTAAATATTCGAGATTTAAATTTCGCGCCTTCCAATACTAAAACGGTAAGAAAAGGGGGAGGTGTTTTTTTTCGGGGAGGGTTGAAAATTTGCGTGCTTGCGGAGAAGAAAATTCTAAGAAAAAAGTTTAAATGTCATTTTTCGATCGGAAAAATTTTGACGGATCTACAGGGCGTTGAAGAAAAAAGTGTTTTTTTGAAATTTCTCGAAAACGGCCGGGGCGATTTTCGAAATTTTTTTTTTATTTTCTTCTCCTCATCCGTCCGCATCTTTTTTATACGAAACTTTTTTTTCTGCGGGACCGGATTAAATTTTTTTTGATAAAACTCCACTTTGAGGGAAAATTAAACATATGTTCCCTCGAAATCCGACATAAAGGCGCATACCGGCGTTTTCGGCGAAAAAATCTCTTTCGAAGCTATACGGCGCCCAGAGCGTACCCTTTAGATTAAATGGTCAAACGGGCCTCCGAGTCCGCCCCCGCAACTTTTTTTGCCCGTTTTTCGACGATAAAAAAGAAACTATTAAAAATTTCTCAATTTTTTCTTCGGATTCTTAAAGAGGAGGACGGGCCGCATTTAAAAATTTTTTTTTTCGTTCGAAAATTCCAACAGGGACGGATTCAGGGTCGAAACAAAAAATACGACTTTTTTTCGGAAAAATCGCGTTTATATTGCAAACATCTCCTCCGAAGGCGCTCAAAATCCGAAAAATCGCCACACGTGGCGACGAGCCCTCGGGTTCCGTGACGCTAATAAAGTATATACGAAGGCCGCATCTTAAAAACTAACGTCGCACGAGCAAAATCAAAATTTTCCGTTTTTGTTGTTGATTTTTTGACATTTTTCGAAATATTTCGCTCATTTTTGACTTTCAAAAAAAGTAAAAGGACGCGATCGATTCGGAAACGCTGGCCGAGTAAAACGCATTCAAAATTTTTCAAAAACTCCCAAATTTGACTTAAATATTCGAGATTTAAATTTCGCGCCTTCCAAAACCTCGACCCGTAAATTGACGAACTCCTCCGAAACCGTCCAAAATCTTAAAAATCGCCACACGTGGCAACAAAGGGCCTAATTTGACGATTTTGAATAATTTTATTTTACGACGATCGGTTAAAAACTGACTTTGCACGAGCCACGCGAAATTGGTCGATTTTTGACCATTTTCTATCAAGTACTCCGTTTTTGCCTGAAATTTTTCACTTTTCACAAAATAATTAATATTTTAGAAAGTTTTAACATCACCGCGACGTTTAATAGCTTAAAATTCTCACCGTCACCTCTCCCACCGCCTTCCGTAAAAATGTAGATTTTCGGTTGAAAATTGCGCCGTCCAGGACCTTATTTGTATCAAAATTTTGCCAAATCTTTGGGAATTTTTTCCGAAAAAACTATTTAACCGATTTTAACCGAGTATTTTTTAAAATGCGTCTGTCGACGCCGTTTAACTTTGGTCAAAATTTGAAATCGCCAACTTTCATAGTTTTCGAGAAAAAAAATAAAAACCGATTCGCGTGAAAAATTTCAAGCCCACAGCCTTAAAAATATCGGAAAATTTTTTTTTCCGATTTTTTCAAGATTGATCCCTCAAATGATAGACAATTGAAAATGCATGAAATATAGGGGGTCAGTTGCCCCCTACACCCCCAAAAAAATGTTTACACCCCAAAAACTCAAAAAAATTAAATTTTTTTTTAGGTAATGTACCTTAAAAAATTATTAAATTTAAAAAAAATAATAAAATAATATCGATAGTTTTTACAAACTTATCTGTACTAATTTTTGTTTCTTAATTTCATTTATTAAGCTAAATATGATTTTTTAAGAATACACATTTACTCATTTATCAGAATGCCATATTTTAAATAAAAATTCATATCTTTTGAACAAAAAGTCGTGGAGCCATGAATTTTTTTTTATTTTTTTCTAATTTCTTTACACTACATTTATAAATTATCAACTTTTAAATTGTAAATTACTTCGCCATCCCTTTTCGTTATCGAGTTACGGCCGAAAATGTAGCAAAAATATGCAAAATCTCCGTTTGGAGCCAAAATTGCGGTCTGAAATTTTTCACTTTTCACAAAATAATTAATATCTTCAAAACTATTGGAACCACCGGCACGCTCAATAGCTTAAAATTCGCACCGTCACCTCCCCCACCAAATTCCGTGAAAATTTTAATTTTCGGTTTAAAATTGCGTCGTCCAGGCCCGCATTTGTACCAAAATTTTGCCAAAACTTTGCGAATTTTTTCCAAAAAAACTTTTTAACCGATTTTAACCAAATATTTTTTAAAACGCGTCTATCGACGGTGTTTACCTTTGGAAAATATTTGAAATCGCTAACTTTCGTAGTTTTCGAGAAAAACAATAAAAATCGATTTCCACGAAAAATTTCAAGCCCGTAGCCTTAAAAATATCTCCAAAATTTTTTTTTACAATATTTTCAAAATCGACCCCGCAAATGAAAGATAATAGAAAATGGATGAAATGTAGGGGTCACTTGCCCTCTACACCCCTTAAAAAAAATTTACACCCCAAAAACTCAAAAAAATCAAAACTTTTCTAGGTAATGTACTTTAAAAAATAATTAAATTTTAAAAAATTTAATAAGATAATATCGATAAGTTTTACAAACATATCTGTAGGAATTTTTATTTCTTAATTTTAATTATTAAGCGAAATATGAATTTTTCAAAATACATATTTACTAATTTATCAGAATACCATATTTTATATAAAAATTCATATCTTTTGAACAAAAAGTCGTAGAGCCTTGAATTTTTTTTTTATTTTTTTCTAATTTCTTTACACTACATATATAAATTATTAACTTTTAAATTGTAAATTACTTCGCTATCCCTTTTCGTTATCGAGTTATGGCCGAAAATGTAGCAAAAATATGCAAAATCTCCGTTTGGAGCCAAAATTGCGGTCTGAAATTTTTCACTTTTCACAAAATAATTAATATCTTCAAAACTATTGGAACCACCGGCACGCTTAATAGCTTAAAATTCGCACCGTCACCTCCCCCACCAAATTCCGTGAAAATTTTAATTTTCGGTTTAAAATTGCGTCGTCCGGGCCCGCATTTGTACCAAAATTTTGCCAAAACTTTGCGAATTTTTTCCAAAAAAACTTTTTAACCGATTTTAACCAAATATTTTTTAAAACGCGTCTATCGACGGTGTTTACCTTTGGAAAATATTTGAAATCGCTAACTTTCATAGTTTTCGAGAAAAACAATAAAAATCGATTTCCATGAAAAATTTCAAGCCCGTAGTCTTAAAAATATCTCCAAAATTTTTTTTTACAATATTTTCAAAATCGACCCCGCAAATGAAAGATAATAGAAAATGGATGAAATGTAGGGGTCACTTGCCCTCTACACCCCTTAAAAAAAATTTACACCCCAAAAACTCAAAAAAATCAAAACTTTTCTAGGTAATGTACTTTAAAAAATAATTAAATTTTAAAAAATTTAATAAGATAATATCGATAAGTTTTACAAACATATCTGTATGAATTTTTATTTCTTAAGTTTAGTTAGGGAAATATTAATTTTTCAAAATACACCTTTACTTATTTACCAGAATGCCATATTTTATATAAAAACTCATAACTTTTGAACAAAACATCGTAGAGACTTGAATTTTGATTTATTTTTTTCTACTTTCTTTATATTTTAAACATAAATTATTAACTTTCAAATTTTTAATTTGAAACCCGCATACTTGTCTATAATACTAAAACGGTAAGAAAAGAGGGAGGTGTTTTTTTTCGGGGAGAGTTGAAAATTTGCAGGCGGAAGGGGGAGACAATTCTAAGAAAAAAGTTTAAATGACATTTTTCGATCGGAAAAATTTTGACGGATCTACAGGGCGTTGAAGAAAAAAGTGTTTTTTTGCCGTTTCTCGAAAACGGCCGGGGCGATTTTCGAAATTTTCTTTTTGTTTTCTTCTCCTCCCCCGTCCGCATCTTTTTTATACGAAACTTTTTTTTCTGCGGGGCGCCGTTTTCTTGCGGGACCGGATTAAATTTTTTTTTATAAAAACCCCACTTTGAGGGAAAATTAAACATATGTTCCCTCGAAATCCGACATAAAGGCGCATACCGGCGTTTTCGGCGAAAAAATCTCTTTCGAAGCTATACGGCGCCCAGAGCGTACCCTTTAGATTAAAGGGTCAAACGGGCTCCCGAGTCCGCCCCCGCAAAATTTATTTCCCCGTTTTTCGACGATAAAATAAAAACTAAGTAAAATTTTTCAATTTTCTCTTCGGATTCTGAAAGAGGAGGACGAGCCGCATATAAAAAAAATTTTTTTCGTTCAAAACTTCCAACAGGGACGGATTCAGGGTCAAAACAAAAATTTTTTTTTATAAAAAATCCACTTTGAGGGAAAATTAAACATATGTTATATCGGAATCCGACAGAAAGGCGCGTACCGGCGTTTTCGGCGAAAAAATCTCTTTCGAAGCTATACGGCGCCCAGAGCGTACCCTTTAGATTAAAGGGTCAAACGGGCTCCCGAGTCCGCCCCCGCAAAATTTATTTCCCCGTTTTTCGACGATAAAATAAAAACTAAGTAAAATTTTTCAATTTTCTCTTCAAATTCTTAAAGAGGAGGACGAGCCGCATATACAAAAAATTTTTTTCGTTCAAAAGTTCCAACAGGGACGGATTCAGGGTCAAAACAAAAATTTTTTTTTATAAAAAATCCACTTTGAGGGAAAATTAAACATATGTTATATCGGAATCCGACAGAAAGGCGCATACCGGCGTTTTCGGCGAAAAAATCTCTTTCGAAGCTATACGGCGCCCAGAGCGTACCCTTTAGATTAAAGGGTCAAACGGGCTCCCGAGTCCGCCCCCGCAAAATTTATTTCCCCGTTTTTCGACGATAAAATAAAAACTAAGTAAAATTTTTCAATTTTCTCTTCAAATTCTTAAAGAGGAGGACGAGCCGCATATACAAAAAATTTTTTTCGTTCAAAAGTTCCAACAGGGACGGATTCAGGGTCAAAACAAAAATTTTTTTTTATAAAAAATCCACTTTGAGGGAAAATTAAACATATGTTATATCGGAATCCGACAGAAAGGCGCGTACCGGCGTTTTCGGCGAAAAAATCTCTTTCGAAGCTATACGGCGCCCAGAGCGTACCCTTTAGATTAAAGGGTCAAACGGGCCTCCGAGTCCGCCCCCGCAACTTTTTTTGCCCGTTTTTCGACGATAAAAAAGAAACTATTAAAAATTTCTCAATTTTTTCTTCGGATTCATAAAGAGGAGGACGAGCCGCATTTAAAAAAATTTTTTTTCGTTCGAAAATTCCAACGGGGACGGATTCAGGGTCGAAACAAAAAATACGACTTTTTTTCGGAAAAATCGCGTTTATATTGCAAACATCTCCTCCGAAGGCGCTCAAAATCCGAAAAATCGCCACACGTGGCGACGAGCCCTCGGGTTCCGTGACGCTAATAAAGTATATACGAAGGCCACATCTTAAAAACTAACGTCACACGAGCAAAATCAAAATTTTCCGTTTTTGTTGTTGATTTTTTGACATTTTTCGAAATATTTCGCTCATTTTTGACTTTTCAAAAAAAGTAAAAGGACGCGATCGATTCGGAAACGCTGGCCGAGTAAAACGCATTCAAAATTTTTCAAAAACTCCCAAATTTGACTTAAATATTCGAGATTTAAATTTCGCGCCTTCCAATACTAAAACGGTAAGAAAAGGGGGAGGTGTTTTTTTTCGGGGAGGGTTGAAAATTTGCGTGCTTGCGGAGGAGAAAATTCTAAGAAAAAAGTTTAAATGTCATTTTTCGATCGGAAAAATTTTGACGGATCTACAGGGCGTTGAAGAAAAAAGTGTTTTTTTGAAATTTCTCGAAAACGGCCGGGGCGATTTTCGAAATTTTTTTTTTATTTTCTTCTCCTCATCCGTCCGCATCTTTTTTATACGAAACTTTTTTTTCTGCGGGACCGGATTAAATTTTTTTTGATAAAACTCCACTTTGAGGGAAAATTAAACATATGTTCCCTCGAAATCCGACATAAAGGCGCATACCGGCGTTTTCGGCGAAAAAATCTCTTTCGAAGCTATACGGCGCCCAGAGCGTACCCTTTAGATTAATGGGTCAAACGGGCCCCCGAGTCCGCCCCCGCAACTTTTTTTGCCCGTTTTTCGACGATAAAAAAGAAACTATTAAAAATTTCTCAATTTTTTCTTCGGATTCTTAAAGAGGAGGACGGGCCGCATTTAAAAATTTTTTTTTTCGTTCGAAAATTCCAACAGGGACGGATTCAGGGTCGAAACAAAAAATACGACTTTTTTTCGGAAAAATCGCGTTTATATTGCAAACATCTCCTCCGAAGGCGCTCAAAATCCGAAAAATCGCCACACGTGGCGACGAGCCCTCGGGTTCCGTGACGCTAATAAAGTATATACGAAGGCCGCATCTTAAAAACTAACGTCGCACGAGCAAAATCAAAATTTTCCGTTTTTGTTGTTGATTTTTTGACATTTTTCGAAATATTTCGCTCATTTTTGACTTTCAAAAAAAGTGAAAGGACGCGATCGATTCGGAAACGCTGGCCGAGTAAAACGCATTCAAAATTTTTCAAAAACTCCCAAATTTGACTTAAATATTCGAGATTTAAATTTCGCGCCTTCCAAAACCTCGACCCGTAAATTGACGAACTCCTCCGAAACCGTCCAAAATCTTAAAAATCGCCACACGTGGCGACAAAGGGTCTAATTTGACGATTTTGAATAATTTTATTTTACGACGATCGGTTAAAAACTGACTTTGCACGAGCCACGCGAAATTGGTCGATTTTTGACCATTTTCTATCAAGTTCTCCGTTTTTGCCTGAAATTTTTCACTTTTCACAAAATAATTAATATTTTAGAAAGTTTTAACATCACCGCGACGTTTAATAGCTTAAAATTCTCACCGTCACCTCTCCCACCGCCTTCCGTAAAAATGTAGATTTTCGGTTGAAAATTGCGCCGTCCAGGACCGTATTTGTATCAAAATTTTGCCAAATCTTTGGGAATTTTTTCCGAAAAAACTATTTAACCGATTTTAACCGAGTATTTTTTAAAATGCGTCTGTCGACGCCGTTTAACTTTGGTCAAAATTTGAAATCGCCAACTTTCATAGTTTTCGAGAAAAAAAATAAAAACCGATTCGCATGAAAAATTTCAAGCCCACAGCCTTAAAAATATCGGAAAATTTTTTTTTCCGATTTTTTCAAGATTGATCCCTCAAATGATAGACAATTGAAAATGCATGAAATATAGGGGGTCAGTTGCCCCCTACACCCCCAAAAAAATGTTTACACCCCAAAAACTCAAAAAAATTGGAAAATTTTCGTAATTTTCATAACCTTTACAAAATTTTCAAAAAAAAAATCGAAAAAATTTCAAACAAATTTCAAAAAATTTTCAAAAAATTTTCAAAAAATTTTCAAAAAATTTTCAAAAAATGTACAAAAAATTTTCAAAACATTTTCAAAAAATTCTCCAAAATTTTAAAAAATATTGACGAAATTTTTATAATTTTTACTAAATTTTTACTGAATTTTTACTAAATTTTTACTAAATTTTTACTAAATTTTTACTAAATTTTTACTAAATTTTTACTAAATTTTTACTAAATTTTTACTAAATTTTTACTAAATTTTTACTAAATTTTTACTAAATTTTTACTAAATTTTTACTAAATTTTCTCTGAATTTTCATCATTAACTAAATTTGCATAATTTTTACATAATTTAAGAAAAACAAAAATTTTACATAATGTACGAAATTTCTATAAGTTTTACATTTTCACAATTTTTTCATAATTTAATTGAATTTTTTATTTGAATTTTTTTGATGTAATTTAGACGACGATTTCATAATTCTCATTGGCATTTTAAAACATATTCATAATTTAACACCCTGTATACTGTACTATGAAAAAGTGGGTGTAGCCAAGGTGTAGCCACTCCCGGTGGCATGGACGTACCAGCTCCAGCTGTCATTCAGCACTCATTACATTAGCGTCCCTCGGTGCTATTGTAATTTCGTTGTTTTCATCCAGTGTTTCTCATTATTTACTCCCTTTGTCTTTATTAAGACACCTTTGTTTTCAGTTTTCGTTGTTTTTTGTTATCTGCTTTTTATTTTTAATATTGTTGTTTGTTTTAGTGAGTTTTATTTAAGGAGGTTAAGTCAGCTCAGTGAGTACAATTTTTAAATGTAATTTTTGTATTTACTTGAGAATTACTTGATAAAATTATTACAAATCGTAAATTTATACCTTTGGTGTTAGTAATTTCATCATTGGTTATGTCAAGTTTTACTTTTTTTTTATTATCGGTTACACAAATTGAAATTTATTTTATAATCCGTACAGTTGCTCGACATTACCAAAATTGCATCGATAGTTGAGTTTCAATTTAAATTTGAATCTATACGAGTAACATTTATCAAGATTTCGATTTGTCGATCACTTTTGTTAGGGTGAACATTTATTACGATACGTTTGCACATTTTGACCAAATTATATTAAATTATAGACTACGTTCTTTTGTTTTTAACATTGTGTTATGCTCATGTTGGCAAATTGAATGCATTCAAGTGCAATTATGCTTTAGATTTTAGATTCTTAGATTTTATATTTTTTTATAATACATAATTTTACCTATATTTAGAAGATGTCTAAGAAGATCAAAGGAAGCAAATGGATCAAGAAGAAGAGGATCCCCCGTGTTCCACTTTCCGAATCTTCCATTTCAGAGCCTGTCCGACCCATCAGAATTGCCACACCGGAGGTGACCTACGCCGAGATAGCGCCCTTAGTGCCGGAACCTGCTCCGGTTTTAATTGAGCCATCGGCCGAAGGTAATTATTTTTTTTTATAAACAACTTTTACAACATAAAAATACACCGAATGTATGATATTGAGAAGTAAAAGAAGTTGTTTTCAATTTTTTTCTTTATTTAAGATGGTGCCGCTTTGGAAGCCTCTCCGATGAAGAAGAAGAAAGAAGGTAAATTTTCTTAACATTATAAGTTGCTCATTCACTCCTAATTTGAACATTTTTATTGTCAGATTTTCCCCCTCTTACACCGCTGGGCGGATCACCACCGTTATTTACTGTTAATTTACCGATTCAAACTGATTTTGTTTCAGATGAGCCAGCACCCGTCGTTGATGCTTCTTCAAGTCAGGCCAAGAAGAAGAACTCACCAAAGACCAGAAAACTGCAGGAACAACGACAGAAGAAAAAGGAAATGGAGAATAGGAATAAGGAAATATTGAGGAAGGAAAGAGCATTGCAATCACCGCGCAAAATACCAACGGGTGAGTAACAGTTATAGTTAATACTTTTTGCATCGTTTGAACCATCTTAAGCTTCCAGATTTGTTTAATAAGAATTTTCAATTATTAACTTGACATTTTTCAATATATGTATATCAAGTAAACAAATTATTTTTTTTTCACTATAATTATTTAAAAGGTTCCACCCTAATTACAATCAATTCCTAACGTGTATCTTTTCAGGTGAACCTCAAATCCAAGCACCCGTGAGAAGATCATTGCGGCTGTCTTCTCGCTCTTCCACAGAAGACGATGAAAAGGCACCATCCAGCAAGAGGAAGAGAGGCCGACGTTCGCCAAGAAGCAGGGCGAAAGAAGATTTGTTCCCCTCTGTCGCCGGTAAAAATCGTTTATTCAGACAAATTTAATATTTAGTTTAAGAATTATTTATTCACTCCTAATTTGAAAATTTTTATTTTCAGATTTTCCCCCTCTTACACCGCTGGGCGGATCACCACCATCGCCACCGTTATTTACTGTTAATTTACCGATTCAAACTGATTTTGATTCAGATGATCAAGCACCAGTCGTTGATGCTTCTTCAAGTCAGGCCAAGAACAAGAACTCACCAAAGACCAGAAAACTGCAGGAACAACGACAGAAGAAAAAGGAAATGGAGAATAGGAATAAGGAAATATTGAGGAAGGAAAGAGCATTGCAATCACCGCGCAAAATACCAACGGGTGAGTAACAGTTATAGTTAATACTTTTTGCATCGTTTGAACCATCTTAAGCTTCCAGATTTGTTTAATAAGAATTTTCAATTATTAACTTGACATTTTTCAATATATGTATATCAAGTAAACAAATTATTTTTTTTTCACTATAATTATTTAAAAGGTTCCACCCTAATTACAATCAATTCCTAACGTGTATCTTTTCAGGTGAACCTCAAATCCAAGCACCCGTGAGAAGATCATTGCGGCTGTCTTCTCGCTCTTCCACAGAAGACGATGAAAAGGCACCATCCAGCAAGAGGAAGAGAGGCCGACGTTCGCCAAGAAGCAGGGCGAAAGAAGATTTGTTCCCCTCTGTCGCCGGTAAAAATCGTTTATTCAGACAAATTTAATATTTAGTTTAAGAATTATTTATTCACTCCTAATTTGAAAATTTTTATTTTCAGATTTTCCCCCTCTTACACCGCTGGGCGGATCACCATCATCGCCACCGTTATTTACTGTTAATTTACCGATTCAAACTGATTTTGATTCAGATGATCAAGCACCAGTCGTTGATGCTTCTTCAAGTCAGGCCAAGAACAAGAACTCACCAAAGACCAGAAAACTGCAGGAACAACGACAGAAGAAAAAGGAAATGGAGAATAGGAAAAAGGAAATATTGAGGAAGGAAAGAGCATTGCAATCACCGTGCAAAACACCAACGGGTGAGTAACAGTTATAGTTAATACTTTTTGCATCGTTTGAACCATCTTAAGCTTCCAGATTTGTTTAATAAGAATTTTCAATTGTTAACTTGACATTTTTCAATATATGTATATCAAGTAAGTAAACAAATTATTTTTTTTTCACTATAATTATTTAAAAGGTTCCACCCTAATTACAATCAATTCCTAACGTGTATCTTTTCAGGTGAACCTCAAATCCAAGCACCCGTGAGAAGATCATTGTGGCTGTCTTCTCGCTCTTCCACAGAAGACGATGAAAAGTCACCATCCAGCAAAAGGAAGAGAGGCCGACGTTCGCCAAGAAGCAGGGCGAAAGAAGATTTGTTCCCCTCTGTCGCCGGTAAAAATCGTTTATTCAAACAAATTTAATATTTAGTTTAAGAATTATTTATTACTTCTTACATCTAAAGCGTTAAATGTGTCTGCATAAATCGGTGGCGTCAAGGTCCGGTTGCACAGATTGCACTTTAGCTTCAAGTGACACTTGAACTAAAAAATGTTGTAAACACAATGGCATTTTTTTGCTCAAGTATCATTTCAAACTAGAATGGGACTGCGTAACTGGACCTTTGAAAATTCCTTTTAAAAACCGACCGACCAACAGCAGAACCACACCTCCCTCCCTTCTCCCTTCCTTTTCACCCCTCCAGAAAAAAATCAACAAGGTTTACTTTGGTTAATGGTATTTATGGTTTTAATGTAATCAACAAGGATTTCTTTGGAAATTCCTTTTAAAAACCGAGCAACATCTGGACCCTCGAGAAAAAACTCCCCAAAAAGGTTTACTATAATCAACAAGGTTTATTTTCGTTTGTACCAAGAGAAAATTATCTTTTTAGTGATGACGACCGAAAGAGGTTTCTTAACCTAACTTAACAATTGCAGAAAAGAAGGCTCCAAGGATCCAGATTCTACAGGATTTGCTGATTACACCGGCTAATGCACTTCGTACGAGGAAAGAGATTCTCCCCCTGGGAGGTCCGCATCACTTCGGAGTTATCACTAGGGCGAACAGACATCAGGGCGACTTCAGATATTCAGACTTAAGCAGGGGTAACCAGTGCACCGCAATGGCAGCTTTCGCCTTGAGCTTTCTGGAGGCAGTTTCATCTACACCGTGGGACAGCTCCGTCTTGGACTTTATTCTGGATTCAGGTGACGCTTTATACAGATATTCGATGCAGACAAGACCAGCACCGCCTCCAGGAGTCCATGCCATTTTCTTAAACGTCATGGAGGTTGCTCCCAGGTTCATCTTTAGGTACCAAGGAGAGGACTACGGCGTCATCTTTAATTATCCCCAGCTGACCGCTTTTGAAAGGGACCAACAGGGAGATCGAGGTTTGCTGATGAACGAGCCACCTGCCCACAACTATTCAGCGGACCAGCAGCTTGCCCACTTCTTTGCTCATCACGACGTGGGAATTTTGATCGGAGCAGCTCAGACAGTGGCCCTGTGGAAATTGGATGGTTCGTATTATTTGTTTGATTCTCACAGCAGACCGATTGGCAACGGAGCAGCATTTCTCATGAGGTGCAGGAACATCGAGGAACTCTCCCACAACTTAAGAGGAATTTTCGAGTCGGCATCCGGAGATTTTCAGATCCATCATGTAAGTGTAAGCTCGACGAGGGATTTTTTGCAGTGGGACAACAGGCTGAGATTGCAACCGGTCAACGACACACCTGGTGTTACCAGAACTCTTAGGAACAGAGTCGTTAGAAGTCCTTCCCCCAGCATCCAGAAAAACCGAAAAGGAGTTAGTCGACGAACGAGTTTTGCAGAGAACGAGTCAGCACTTGCCCGGGCTTCTCAGGATTCCATCGATGAAATTTTGGACTATCTGCCAGCACTTTTGGACGAGTTTGTCCTTGAAGATGCTGTCAATTTGGAGAATGTGGAAGAACACCGTTTGAAACCCATGGTGAGGAAATGCAACCACTGTTTGGCCTACAAGTACGAGGAGGAATCCTACGTGTCCTGCTGCAAGAGTGGAGCAGTTCGATTGCCTGCGATTCACCAGAGATTCCCGGAATACCTGAAGAAACTATTTCTCGGAGAGCACCCTCTTTCAAAGGAATTCTTCAAAAACGCCAGAGGACACAACAATCAACTCTCCATGGCCACAACCCAGGCTAACTTTAGTCACGTAGCAGGTGTTTTCAACCCATGTGTGGCGCTCGAGGGCACCCTCTACCATTTGGTCAACGAAGTGGACATCCAGAGATCCAACACGGCCGCCTTCTACTACGTGGATTTTGAAAACATGAAGGAGCACATGGATCCCAACAGGGCAGTTCCGGTCAGCGAGGTGATCATTCGAGATGTGAGGCAGATACTTTTGGACATCGGCAACCCTTTTGTGCAGATCTACGAGCAGATGGGAAATTTAAGGCGCCAGAATCCCAACATTGGTAATTGATATAATCATACAAATGCCACTTATATAAATTAATTTATCAGTTTTTGTCACACATTTTATTAATATGAAATTTAAAAATTAAAATAAAAAAAAACATTAATTATACATTTTTTACAGAAAATTACCACATCAAGTTTCATCTGAAGTCCAATGTCAACCGATCCACACATAACAAACCAACCAACTTGAACGAGGTAGGAGCAGTGTACGTGAGCGAACAGGGTGACGAGATGCCACCACCGGGGGAATTCAGAGTTTATGAAAAAACTGCAGGACAAGGGATGCGGAGCAAAATCATCTCAGCGACTGCACCCATCACCGACCCCTTGGCTTTTCCATTTTTATTTCCAGAAGGCGAATTTGGCTGGGAAGTGGACATCATCCGTTACAATCAAAAAGCGAGGAAAAGAGTCTCATTCAGGGAGTACTGGGCTCATCGATTGCAGGTCCGCGAGAAGAGAAACTATTTACTGGAAGCTGGCAAGCTGACCCAGGCGTTTTTCTTATCGGTTTGGATTAGGATCGAAGATGACAGGTGCAACTATTTGAAGGGACACCAGAGTAAGCTACGAGTTTCTGACTACGCAGGCCTCATAGACTACGTTCATCGCAAAAACGAGGATTTGGCACAGACAAGAGGGGAAGCGGTTCCCAAGGTAGGAAAGATGACCGTGTTGCCCAGTACTTTTGTAGGAGGACGCAGATACATGCAGGCCAAGTTTCAAGACGCCATGACCATCGTCAGCAAGTTCGGTAAGCCTACATACTTTTTAACCTTGACCACCAATCCGCAGTGGCCAGAAATACAAGAGTTCATAAGGAACAACGGACACAAGAACGTCCAGGATAGGCCGGACATAACAGCAAGAGTTTTTTACGCCAAGTCACTGGAACTGATGCGATATCTGCTGAGCAACGAGAGCATCTTAGGAAAAGTCACAGCGTACGTGTTGGCCTACGAGTTTCAAAAGAGGGGACTTCCACACGCCCACATCCTCCTGACCACAACTGAGTTCGACAGACCTCACAACGGAGACGACGTGGACCGGATCATTTCTGCTGAAATTCCAGACCCGGACACCAATCCGAAACTTCACGCTTTGGTTGCCAGAACGATGATGCATAATCCGTGCGGAAAGGATTACCCGGACGGCGTCTGCATGGTAGATGGTAAATGCAGCAAAAACTTCCCCAGGTCAGTTTAATAATAAAATGCATAAGTTTTTAATCGATTGTTATTGTAGAATACAATTATCATACTGAAATTAATTTACACCCAAAATCAACCTTTAGTATTTTTTATCTGCATTTTTAAGAAAACTTTGACCGTTTTTAAATAAAACTTTTTTATAGGTATAATTCGAACGTGACAACCATATCCAACGATGGAAAGGTGAGGTACCGAAGACGAAAGGACGACCGGACCGTCCAGGTGAGAACTTCAAGGGGTAACAAAACCGCGCCTTTGGACAACAGATTCGTGGTGGAGTACTGCCCTTATTTGCTGATGCGGTTCAACTGCCATTTCAACGTCCAAGTGGTTACCGAATACACGGCCCCGAAATACCTGTTTAAATACATCACCAAGGGACAGGACATGGCCACCATCACGGTGGAGAACGAGGACGGTTCTTTTGATGTCAACGAGGTGAAGGAATACATAGAAACGCGATACGTGACTTCCGGATGCGCTGCTTGGCGACTTTTGGAATTTCCTTTGGTCAAAATGTCCCACACCGTGGAGAGGTTACCAGTCCATCTTCCTAACGAGCAGTACGTAATGTTTGAAGAGGGAGACGAGTCCAATGCAGCCGTCAGGGCCGAAACGAGGAACAGTAAGTTGATGGCGTTTTTCGAATTGAATAAGAAGAGCGAGCATGCCCGCCAGTTCACCTACAACCAGATTCCAGAGCACTACAGGTGATAAGAAATATTTAATTAGAATTTGGAATTTTCATTATTATACAACTGAACATCCTGCATACTTTTTAACATTCTGTTTTATTTCGGTCACTCTGTAGAATGAATGAAAGTTATATGTTTTTAAAATCACTCTGTATAATGAAAAAATGTAGTAGTAATTATTAACATGAGTAACTTAATTAAATATTTTCTTTTTATTAGATTCGTGGGAAAAAATTGGATAAAGAGGATGAAATGCACCAAAATAGTATCCAGAATGTACACCATTTCACCCAGGGAGACGGAGAAGTTCCATCTTCGCATCCTGCTCCTGCACGTAACAGGTCCCACATCCTTCGAAGATCTTCTGACAGTCAACGGACACAAATGCGCCACGTTTGAAGAATCGGCCCGCCTTAGAAATCTCATCTTGGACGACGAAGTTTGGGAGAAAACCCTGCGAGATGCGGAAGTGTTCCAGATGCCGGGACAGATGCGAAAACTCTTCGGGAACCTGCTTTGCTTTTGCAACGTCAGAAACGGGCCGGAGCTGTTCGAGAAGTTTAAGGTGGCACTCAGCGCGGACTACGTTCATCGAGGCATGCAGCAGGAAGAAGCAGAGAGGCGCGCCCTTCTACGAATAGCCGGCCACCTCAGGTATTTGCATCGAGACTTGGCCGATTTTAACTTTCAGGTCGACATCCAGCCCCAGGACATGGTGTTTGATGACGAAGTGGCGCCATACCACGTCGACGTAAACGATGAGCAGATTATCAGGGCGACGGAGAAGGCCGAGGAAGTCGACAGGAACTACATGCAACTGAATCCCGAGCAGAAGGCGCTGTACGATGCGGTTGTTCGAGCCGTCAAGGACGAAGGGCTACAACACAGGTACTTCTATTTGCAGGGCTGCGGAGGAACAGGAAAAACTTTCGTCTACAACGCCATCCTGCAATATTTGGACACTCAGAACATCCCGGCTCTTCCAGTGGCGTTTACGGGTATAGCTGCTTTGTTGCTGCATGGAGGTCAGACCGCCCATTCGGCTTTCGGAATTCCCATTCAGGTCGATAAGGACATGAGATCTTGGATAGCGGCTCACAGCCCAAAGGCGGACTACTTGAGATCGATAAAGCTGATTGTTTGGGACGAGATAAGTATGGTGAGTCAGTTCATCATCAACTGCGTGGACACGTTGCTTCGTGACGTGAGAAACGACAGGAGACCTTTCGGAGGGGTTTGCACTCTTTTCGGAGGAGACATAAGGCAGCTGCTCTGCGTCGCACCGGATAAAGTGGATCAGATCGAACAGGTGATTATAAAGTGGGGTGTGCATTTCAATTTTGCAATTTTAATTTTAATAAAATTTATAACGTCCGTTTTCTTTGTTTCAGGTGTTTTTCAAGTGCAGATGTTGGGGTAGCTTCGAGATCTACGAGTTCAAGCAGAACATGAGGACCGATCCTGGCGAGAAGGAGTTTTCCAATTGGCTTCTGAAGGTTGGAAGCGGCAAAATCAATCAGGAGGGATCCCTTTTCATTCCCAAAGACAGCATGGTGGTGCCAAAGGAATGTTTGACGGATGATGCAGTCGCTTCGGTTTACGGATCTTTGGACATGACGGTGTACAGGCCCCAGCTCTCCGAAGCCCTCAGCGATTGTGCGGTCCTGTGTCCTCTGAACGAAAACTGTGATCGGATCAACCGGCAGATGCTCGACAGGTTCCCCGGAGAGACGCACAACTTTTTAAGCGTGGACACCATCGACTCCGACGACAAAGAAGAACAGGCCATGTATCAGGAGGAGACGCTTAACGGCTTTAACCTGCCCAACCTGCCCTTGCACAAGCTGGAGTTGAAGATCGGCGTTCCTGTTATGCTTCTGAGGAACATCTCGGTCCGAGACGGGCTGACGAACGGAACCCGTATGATCGTCAAACACCTCAAAAACAACGTCTTAGTTTGCGAAATTTTGACCGGACGCTTCAGGGGTAATCAAGCTTTTATTTCTAGACACGACCTGACTGCGAAACCAGCTTCTCTCCCGTTCACCATCAAGAGACGCCAGTTCCCGGTGAAAGTCTGCTTCGCCCTTACCATCAACAAGGCCCAAGGACAGACGTTCGAGAAGGTGGGCGTTTATCTTCCCAAGCCGGTGTTTTCTCACGGACAGCTGTACGTCGCCCTTTCGAGAGTTCGATCCCAACACAACCTCAAACTGCAGATCGTCAGCGGAAGAGCCCAGGGAAATTTGATGGCCACTTCTGCGGATGTCCACACGAGGAACGTGGTGTTCAAGGAGATCTTCAAGTACATCTGGCCGAACGGTAACCAGGATTAAGGAGTAAGATTTTTTCTATTTTACAAAATTTACTTCATCGTGGAAATATAACCCCCCCCCCCCCCCGCCATCCCTTGATGGTTAGAGTCATCACTTCATCGTGGGAATATACCCCCCCCCATGATGGTTGGAGTCATCATTTCATCGTGGGAAATCGTACCCCCCCCGCCCATGATGGATGGAGTCATCAATTCATCGTTGGAGTATATACACCCCCCCACCCATGATGGATGGAGTCATCAATTCATCGTTGGAATATATACACCCCCCCCCACCCACGATGGATGGAGTCATCAATTCATCGTTGGAATATATACAGCCCCCCCCCCCCACCCAAGATGGATGGAGTCATCAATTCATTGTAGGAATATATACATCCCCCCCCACCCATGATGGATGGTGTCATCAATTCATCGTAGGAATATATAACCTCCCCCAACCATGATGGATGTAGTCATCAATTCATCGTAGGAATATATACATACCCCCCCCCCACCCATGATGGATGGAGTCATCAATTCATCGTAGGAATATATAAATCCCCCCCCCAACCATGATGGATGGAGTCATCAATTCATCGTAGGAATATATAAATCCCCCCCCCCACCCATGATGGATGGAGTCACCCACGATGGATGAAATCAACATGGTATAATAGGGCTAATGGCGATTAGGTCCATGTATAAAAAAAACCTAACGCATCAAGGTGACACCTCTTGGGTGATGCGGAAGTTCACTCTTTTAAATGAATATTTTCTCTTTGGGTAGGTTTATTTATTGTTTGACCATTCCCAATGATAACTGAGTTTATTTATGTTTCATGTGGTACTTCATTGGACTGAATCGAAAGTGGGAAGATTATTAGAAGATGATCCCTTTGAGGAATATTTCGAGCCATGTACCGTTGCTTGGTCCACATAAAAGTAAATAATAGAAGTATTACTTTCTACATACTTATTATAGACATGTTTTTTTTGAATAATAGTGTGATATCGTTATAGTTACTCTATTTTTTAATGAACTAGGAATAATTAAGTAATTTTTTACCGAAACGTAGGTGAATGTGTTAATAAAAATTTACTGATTTATTCTGCGTTCGTTTTTGCTAATCTTTGTTTTAACAGTTTTTATAATAATAAAACTTTATTCAATTCTGTAGATTTTAAATTTTTACAATTTATTAAAAGTAGACTTTGTTTTGAAATTTTGTGGTTAACTGACAATTATGGTTAAAAAAATATGAAATTTTTTACATGCAATTTGTTTTAGGCTACCTGTGTTGTTGTTTCCATCTATTTCCATTGATTGAAAGTGGGAAATTATTACAAGATAGTTTCTTTTGGAATACATCCGGAGCCTTTTATTGTTTTATACCATGATACAGTATAGTTTCATTTTGGAATACATCCGGAGCCATTTGTATATAAAATTCTACACTTATTTTTATAAGTAATTTTGTGATGTTTTGTAATTTTAAATAATAAATTTGATAAATTTGTAATTTTAAATTGTAACTTTGATTTCAATAAAAAATCTTGGATTTTTAAAATGAAAATAATTTTTATTTTGAAGTTGTGATGTTTTTGAACATTTAGTACTCTCGCACAATTATCTACCTATTTTATTATTATATTCACCATACAATATTCATTATACAAGAATTAATATTTTTTGAGATATTTCAATAATAATGTTTTGTGGAAAAAATTACGTTTCGTAGTACCAAAATAACTGATCAAAGAAATTTTTGATTGTCATGTTATGGTACCAATCGATTCATATTTTATGTAAGTCCTTAATGTGGTAAACTTAACTTTATGCTTTAATTGGTTTCTAAATTATTTTACTGTAAAGTAGGATAACTTTAAGGCGTTTAAAAAATACCAAAATTCGGTTCAAAAATATAAAGTGAGTTATAGCTAACCCTGTAGCACAGTATTTAGCATACTTCAACAACAACAAAAGTGACTTAAAAATCAAAAAAAAATATACTATGTCCAAATAAATTAGATTATATTTTTGAATAAAACATTTTTTTTAGAAACATTATTTTATCTATTTAGTTAGAAAGCACATAACTAATAAATTAAAAAATCAAATTTAATTTAGGTAGGTACCTTTAGTGTTTAATATAATTCATTTTTTATTACATTAATTCAAATTTGGCGCGTAAAATTGGAGCGGTTAATTCGCTTTGAAAACTTTTTTTACGGCTGCACTCCAGGAATCGGGAACCGAGCAAATCGAGGAGCGAGGTTCTTTTCGCGTCCAGAGTTGCTTGAGGTAAGTCATGTTTTTTAGATTATACGCAGAAGCTCACTATTATTAAGTGGGTTAAATATTTTGTTTTTTATAACAATTACTCTTATTTATTTCTTTTAAATCTTGAGCCCACCCTAATTGTGCCGGTGTAGAATAATTTTATTTTAGGGACTATAATTTAATTGTTTACTATTTCTTTGTATTGTTAATGCGCAGGTGTTCACTGACGATAACGGGTGTAACAAAATGAACGTAATAGCTTTAATTTTGAATTTAACGAGTAATACATTTTTTTAAATAATTTTAAGACAACTATTTCTTTTAATGGTTATGCAATATACGTCGTTACACCCTATAAATAATTTCATTTATAATACGATGTTAAAGTTGTTTTCATAGTGAATGCATCAACGGGCTAATTTAGTTTTTTTATTTGTTTTTTCCAATTTCTGAATAATTATTTATTATTATTAAGGCCGGAGTGTGTCATCTAAATAATTTTAAACATTTTTTTCAATTTTAGATGTCCAACACTTTTACGAAAGAAGAGAGGGAGAGGAGACTCCGCATCGCGGAGAATATGGTAAGTTTTGGAAAACAAATTTAAATAAATGTTAATTAATATTAAATTTCTTTTAGTCAAAAATATTCTCGGACTTAAATGTTCTTTTGGGGCGCGATGCGGAGTCCCCTGTCCGAAGGGGAAGGGCGGAAGAGGCTCGAAGAGAAAATGAAAGAAATCGGAATAGGAAAAGGGAACAGCGTGAAGAGGAAAGGAGAAGAAACCACGAACTGGAGAGAAGAAGGATTGAGAGAGCCAGAAGGCACTCCCAGCAGAGGAAAGAGAGGGAAAGAGAGGAAAGAAAAAAGAAGCGAGAAGAGGAAAGGAATAAGAAAAGAGAAGAGGAAAGAAAAAAGTCACGAGAAAGGGAAAGGAATAAGAAAAGAGAAGAGGAAAGAAAAAAGTCACGAGAAAGGGAAAGGAATAAGAAAAGAGAAGAGGAAAGAAAAAAGTCACGAGAAAGGGAAAGGAATAAGAAAAGAGAAGAGGAAAGAAAAAAGTCAAGAGAAAGGGAAATCGAAAGAAATAAGAAACGGGAGGAAGAAAATAAAACAAAGGCCGCCATTGAAATCGATGACGAAGACATTATCTCACATCTCGAGAGGATGGAGGAGAAACAGAATAAATAATATATAATTTTATACATATAGGCATTTTTATTAGAAGTTACTTTTTATTTTTTTTTTATTTATAAATAAATGTTTAAATTTTTATAGAAATATTTTATTCTAATATTCCAGAATCACTACTTAATAAATTTTTCATACATTTCGATTTCTGTGCGCTCAGGTAGTTCCATATAGGTTAGTTAGTGTCGTAGAGACCTGATTTTTTTTTTCTTAAAAATTTAATAAGATAATATCGATAAGTTTTACAAACATATCTGTACGAATTTTTATTTCTTCATTTTAATTATTAAGCGAAATATGAATTTTTCAAAATACATATTTACTAATTTATCAGAATACCATATTTTATATAAAAATTCATATCTTTTGTACAAAAAGTCGTAGAGCCTTGAATTTTTTTTTATTTTTTTCTTATTTCTTTATACTACAACCCAAAATTATTAACTTTCAAATTGTAAATTTGAAACGCACCACACTTGTATTATTACTAATTTAGTTGTAAGAAAAATATTTTTATCTCTGCAACAGTGGACGCTAAACTATTTAATTTTTATTTGGCGCCGGATTATTACAAATCTTATTACAACTATTAGGACCGTTATTATGCGTATACTTGATAAAAATATCTACTTAAAACTAAATGTACAATGAAATCATGAAATAAATTAAAATTTATGTGACGTCATCACAAATCTTTTTAAATGGAACCCACAATTTCAACTAAGCAATTTGAAAGGACTCTAAGCTTGTGAATTTCATCGACTTATCATCTCCTTTCGTTCCGAAGATCACGTGATCAATCAAAAGTAGCAAATTTTATTACTTTAATTTTGGATTGACCATAGGCATCTTTGTAAGTGGTGAAGGCAAGTGAACAAAATTTTGTAGGGATTAACAGGATTAGACGCCCCTTCAGTTAACGGACTTAAAAGTTAATCGGTTTCCATTAAGAAAATGCGATGACGTCACTAAGGTGTTATTCGTTGACGTCACATGAATTAAAAAATCAAAATCTTAAAAAAATCAAAAAATCCAAAAATCCAAAAATCCAAAAATCAAAAAATTAAAAAATCAAAAAATTAAAAAATTCAAAAAATCAAAAAATCAAAAAATTAAAAAATCAAAAAATCAAAAAATCAAAAAATCAAAAAATCAAAAAATCAAAAAATCAAAAAATCGAAAAATCAAAAAATCCAAAAATCGAAAAATCGAAAAATCGAAAAATCGAAAAATCGAAAAATGAAAAAATCAAAAAATCAAAAATCGAAAGATCAGAAAATCAAAAGATCAAAAATCGAAAAATCAGAGAAAATCTAAAAATCAAAAATCGAAAAATAAAAAAAAACAAAAAAACAAAAAATCAAAAAATTGAAAAATCAATAAATCGAAAGATCAGAAAATCAAAAGATCAAAAAATCGAAAAATCAAAAGATCAATATCCACACAATAAGCTGACCTAACCTAATTAATCTAACCTAACCCAACCTAACCTCACCTCACCTAACCTAATTAATCTAAGTAATCTAACACTTATTTTGTTTCAAATTTCTTCAAGGTCATTTCATGTTTAACAACTAACCTAACCTCACCTAACCTAATTAATCTAAGTAACCTAACTAATCTAACACATATTTTGTTTTTTGTTTCAAATTTCTTCAAGGTCATTTCATGTTCAACAAGAACAGAAAAATATCCGAAACTTTTAAACGAGTATACGCTTGACAAGCTGCACGTCAAGCACGAAGGAAACAATAATTATGGGCGACAAAGGTCGAACGATGAGAGGTCGAATTGGAAAAACGTCCGATTGGCAAATGGCCGACGCGAACAGAACACCGAAAGGAAAAAAGACGAGCGATTAGACCAAAAGGCCGAAGAAAAAATAGACAGTAATAAAAGTTGAAGTTAAAAGAAATGTTTATTCTGAATAGTTTTTATTCGATACAGGCTTAGCAGAGAATCGTTAACCGTCGGACTCGTTCGGACGGTAAAATAAAAAATAAAATGACTATTTTACTTTTCTTTTGCAACTCTCCGAACGACCAGCGATTTCTTTCGGGGCACGTCAGGAGAGCAGCGGAGCGCTCGGCCTTTGAAGTTTTTCACTTTTCGGGCGGACGCTCTGTTGTCGTGTCGCGCAACCGACACGTCGTCCTACGGGAAGTTTGAAAAACTAACTTATGTTTTTATTGTCACGCGGCAACGGGCACTTTTACCTAGAATTTCGAAATGAAACACGCAGCGCCCGATTTCGACGCTTTTGCCGCGTTTAAACGAGCGCCGCAGAAGTTCCCAAAAATTTGGGGTAATCTCGACGCGCCGTCCCGTCGCAGGGGGCACGCGTTTCGCGTCGACATTTTGGCACTTCAAAGTCGGGAAAGTGAGAAAAAATCGGCTTTTTAGGATTCCGGGCGAAAATGCAGAAGCAAGTCGGTACGCGTTTCGGTCGGGTTTCCGAACTCGCGGGCGGCCGAGTTTCGACGCGTCCTGGCGACGTCGTCGGGCAGCCTTGCGAAAATGTAGGGGTCGGTCCGCGCTCAGAACACACCGTGCCGCGAAAATTGACAAGATTTTGCGAAAAATTGCCGCCGCCGCGGTTTCGACGCGTCCCGAAAGCCGGAGTCGTCGCCAGGTGAACGGGCGAGCGGTCAACTTGCCGTTCGTTTTACTGACGTTAAGAGGCGCTGCAATACGAAAAAAAATCACGCCCGCCTTCCGCGATGTACAACGTCGACGTGCGTCTTCATTTCGGAACGTTTTTTGACGTCGTTGCTTTCGAAAATGTCATTCGAATGTCGGGTGGCAGTCACCGGAGAGGTTTCGGCGATCGAGCAAAACAAGCGAACGCGTTCCGGTGTCGGGCCGTGTACTCTAACTGGTCTAGGAGAGCTGAAATTTTTCAGCATTCCACTGCTCGACGTCGCATCAGACACACGCACTCCGTGAATCCGAACAGAAGTGGTAATTTACGAGAGCTAGAAGCTAATTTTCAACTAATTTAACGACAATTATGGCGGACGAAACCTCTGCATCGGCCGGCTCACCGGCAGCCACGAACGCCACCCCATCGAAGAAGGCGGCCGTCTCCAAGAAGGCGAAGAATCCCAAGGCGAAGCCTTCCCATCCTCCCACCTCCGAGATGGTGTGCAACGCCATCAAGAGTTTGAAGGAGCGCGGCGGTTCCTCCCTCAGGGCGATCAAAAAGTACGTGGCCGCCAATTACAAGGTCGACGCCGAGAAAATGTCGCCCTTCATCAAGAAGTACGTCAAGAGCGCCATCGTCTCGGGCACCCTCGTCCAGACCAAGGGCAAGGGCGCTTCTGGATCGTTCAAACTCGCCGCCGGCGGCAAGCAACCGGCCGGAGGTGAAGCCAGGACGAAAGCTGCCGCCAAAAAGTCCACCGCCTCGAAGGTGAAATCTCCCAAGAAGGCGACGGCCGCGGCGAAGCCAAAGAAGTCTGCCGCCGCTGCCCCAGCCGAAAAGAAGACGACCGCCGCCGCCAAGTCGAAGGCGGCCGCCGCAGCGAAGGGCGCCGCCAAGACCGCAGCGACCAAGGCGAAGACACCAAAGTCGTCCCCCTCCAAGGCCAAGAAAGCGAGCAAGGCGGGCCCTACGAAGAAACCCAAGGCGCCCAAGCCGAAACGCGCAAAGGCCGTCGCTCCCAAGGCTACCGCCGCGAAAAAGGCGTCGCCCAAGAAGAAGTGAACGACGAAGACGACCTGAAAAATCAAATTCGCAATTGAAAATGATGCACACAAACACACACTGGCCCTTTTCAGGGCCACAAAAAACTAAAAAGAAAGAGAACCCAAACCTGCGAAAACGACTGCTTGATTGCATTAAAATTTATTTCTTAAAAACGTCAAAAGTGTTGTCGCCGTTTCCACGCCGATAACAACTGAAATATTAATATGTCATTTTTAATTTTATAAAAAAAAAAAAAAAAAAAACCGCATTACTCGATGAAATTTATGATTTTTACAAATAAAAAATAAATTATACTTTCTCGAAAGTTTTAAACGTAAAATCATATTTTTTTAGTATTTAATTTAGTGCGTCTCGGGTACATGTACGTATAAATTCCCAATTCCCCTTTGTCATTGTTAATCCAATATTATGTATTGAAATGTAAAATAGCCAAGGTGTTGTTCTTCTACTGTTATTACTTCTTGAATTTTTTTATATTATTGTATATTGCCTATTATATTTTTTTGTTATTTATAAATTTTGTTTTTACAACAGCATCGCAAAACGATCAGGTTCCTTCTCTTTGTTAATTTGTTGGTTCTGAAAAGAACCGATTTTTAAAAAAAAAAGCCGTCGGGCGGATGAACTTAGGCGCGTTCGCCGCGGATTCTCCTGGCCAATTGGATGTCCTTGGGCATGATGGTGACGCGCTTGGCGTGGATGGCGCAGAGATTGGTGTCTTCGAAAAGACCGACCAAGTAGGCTTCGCTCGCTTCCTGAAGGGCCATGACGGCAGAGCTCTGGAAACGGAGGTCGGTCTTGAAGTCCTGGGCGATTTCACGCACCAAACGTTGGAAGGGCAGCTTGCGGATGAGGAGCTCGGTGCTCTTCTGGTAACGACGAATTTCTCGCAGGGCTACCGTGCCGGGCCTGTACCTGTGCGGCTTCTTGACACCTCCGGTCGCGGGCGCGCTCTTCCTTGCCGCCTTGGTGGCGAGTTGTTTGCGGGGCGCTTTGCCTCCGGTGGATTTACGCGCTGTCTGCTTGGTACGAGCCATGTCTGATTCTACGTGCGTTCGTCAGAGAAATAAAGCCCGAACGTGCATCGGCCGGTTTATTTATCGACTCCGTGGACGTAAGGGTGGGGATGAACTGGGCGTACCCTCCTAAGGCATAAATAGGTGCCGTTCCGAGATCGAGGCGGCATTCCAGTCGTTGACGTCGCAACTCGCAACACAGCAAGCTACCTAGTAAACCAAGATGACAGGCAGAGGCAAAGGAGGCAAGGGTTTGGGAAAAGGAGGCGCCAAGAGACATCGCAAGGTTCTCCGCGATAACATCCAGGGCATCACCAAGCCCGCCATCAGACGTTTAGCACGTCGCGGCGGTGTCAAGCGTATTTCCGGCCTCATCTACGAAGAAACTCGCGGCGTGTTGAAGGTGTTTTTGGAAAACGTAATCAGGGACGCCGTCACCTACACCGAGCACGCCAAGCGTAAGACCGTCACCGCCATGGACGTCGTTTACGCTCTCAAGAGACAGGGACGTACCCTCTACGGTTTCGGAGGTTAAGCAAAAAAACATCGACGACGAAGTAAAATTTTAAAATCGGTTCTTTTCAGAACCACAAATTGAATAGAAAAAGAACGCTTTACACGTGATCGAAGGTTTAA